>MU269980.1:25543856-26103856 GCA_021432705.1 Caranx ignobilis | reverse complement strand
CCACCACTGGCATGCTCGCTGGAGTCAAGGTACACACACACACACACACACACACACGATCCTCTAAGATATAAAGCTGAATCTCCTCTGAGTGGAAACAACAGGCAGAATAAGATCCAGTGTTGACACTGAAGCAACCTGTTAACCATCTCATGATCCATGTGTGTGTGTGTGTGTGTGTGTGTGTGTCTGGTTTCACTTGGTAACAAACCACAACAACAGTTAAATCAGTCAAAGGCCCTGAAACAGAGGCTGGAACAGGAATAAAGTCTTTCTGCTTCTTTTTTTTTTTTGGCTTAAACTTCACTTTTTCCACCACAGTGTTAATGAGAAGCTGTTAGCTCTCTTTAGTGCTGTGTGTGTGTGTGTGTGTGTGTGTGTGTGTGTGTGTGTGATGGCCAGTAGAGCAGTTGTTGAACAGTGTAGCTGTAAACTGACACTGATTGGACGGTTATTGTCTCTACATTGATCTGATTGTGACCATGAACTGATTAAAGGTCAAACTCTCAGCGCTGCATCCGTGTAATTACATCTTCATCTCTGTCATCATCTTCAGCAGCGGCGACGTGTTTCTGTCTTTATTCAGTGAAACAGTGGAGGCTGAGTGTGTGTGTGTGTGTATGTGTGTGTGTGGAAATAAACACTGGTGACATTTAAAAAGATTAAAGCAGCTATTGATTCCTGCTGCAGTAAAACAAACCTGCATCTTGTACTCAGCTCATTGTTTCTCTGCCACTATTCATCTGCTGCAAGACGCTGTGTGTGTGTGTGTGCGTGTGTGTGTGTGTGTGTGTGTGTGTTGAAGCCACTGAAGCTTTTCTTAAACAGGACCTTTTCTTGCTCCTGCCTCTCAGATTCATTCACAGTTAAGCCCCGTGTGTATTATTTAACTGAGTAGTTCCATCAGTTTGTCACTGAGACAGACACCGACCTGAAGGCCGAGTGATACATGATGCAGTTAGTCCCAGGAATGTGTGTCTCTGCGTCCAACGTCCTTATAATACATGTAACAATCATCAGACAGGAAGAGAAGAAGAACAACAAGAGGAGGAACACAGACTCTGTATCCAATAGCAACATGAGGACCAGCAACCCTCTCAGAGGTTTGGGTTCCGGTACCGGTCCTGGGCCTGCTCCCGGTCCCCATAATGTCAGGGTTCCAGTATGGTCCTGGTACGGGTTCTGGTTCTGATTGTCTTGGTCCCGGCTCCAAGTCTTACAGCTGACATTAGTTAATGGCTGAGTTCCAGTCTGGCCTCTTACAGACCATAGACTCTATATGACTTAGGCTCGTTCATGTGAAGTGTGTCAGTGTCCCATTGTGACATCATCACTTCCGATCCTGGTTCAGGTTCCTGTATGGGTGTGGGTTCCAGTCCCGGTATCAGTACCGGTTCGGGTTCCGGTTCTGATACCGGTTCGGATTTGGGTCCCGGTACCGGTACCGGTATCGGTTCGGGTCCTGGTACCGGTATCGGTTCGAGTCCTGGTACCGGTTCGGGTTCCGGTATCGGTTCGGGTTCCGGTATCGGTACCGGTTCGGGTTCCGGTACCGGTTCCGGTATCGGTTCGGGTTCCGGTAACGGTTCGGGTCCCGGTACCGGTGTCGGTACCGGTACCGGTTCGGGTCCCGGTACCGGTATCGGTTCGAGTCCTGGTACCGGTTCGGGTTCCGGTATCGGTTCGGGTTCCGGTATCGGTTCGGGCCCCGGTACCGGTTCGGGTTCCGGTATCGGTTCGGGTCCCAGTACTGCTATCGGTTCGGGTACCGGTTCGGATTCTGGTACCGGTTCTACCATTTCGGGTTCCGGTACTAGTTAGGGTTCTGGTTCGGATTCGGGTTCCAGGTTCTAGTTGACACAGGATCCAGCGAGGTGTACTGCGAGTTGGGCGTGGCTTGATTTTTGCCCCGCTGATTTCAACATGGCGGCCAGGTCCCATACGATCTCATTTTACAGCCAAACAACACACTGCTGCATGTTTCTGGAAACATTTTGAACCTGAAACTGGCAGGTGCAGAAACAGAATCTAGATCCATGTTTGATCAGCTGCGCCTAGTTTGACAGTTTGGTTGGAGTTTGGTCGGAGTTTGGCGAGCTGGCCGCGTTGCGTTGGACGGCCGGCATTTGCATAAAGTAGAGGTCGAGTCGTGATTATGCAAATTCACAGACGGTGACGTTGGTGGACATTACCAGGGTCAAACTGTTGGAGTATTTTTAAACCAGAAACAACTGACACCACCTCACTCTCTGACTAGTATTAGTGTTACCATGGTAACATTCAACGCCACCTGGACTGACCAGGAGCATAAGGTGCCATCTGCACCTGAATGACTGGTATTGTGTGTGTGAGTCTGCACTTCCTGTTCCTCTTTGTGTTTGGAAACATCACAGAGATGAAGATGAGAAGAGTGACACACTGACATTTTCACCACTAGTTCCTTGACACTAATAATGTGTGTGTGTGTGTGTGTGTGTGTGTGTGTGTGTGTTGCAGATGTCTCACACAGCCACCAGTGCCTTCTGCCGCTCCATCAAGCTGCAGTGTGAGCTTTACCCATCCAGAGAGGTCGCCATCTGCCTGGACCCGTACTGTGGACTGGGCTTCGTCCTCTGGTGCCTTTGCAGGTCAGACACACACACACACACACACACACACACACACACACGCCTTGAAGAACTTGTTTGAACTTGAAGGTGCAGCTCTTCACGCTGGTTGCTGTGTGCAGTGTGTACTCAGGTCACCAGTCCATCCTGATCCCTCCGTCCGAGCTGGAGGTGAACCCGGCTCTGTGGCTGTCTGCTGTCAGTCAGTACAAGGTCCGCGACACCTTCTGCTCCTACAGCGTCATGGAGCTCTGCACCAAAGGCCTGGGCCTGCAGACCGACGCTCTCAAGGTGAAGGTCACAGTCGCTGGACATGGACCAGTCAACCTTTATGAAAACAGTTTCTGACAACTTGTCCTCCTCCTCCTCCTCCTCCGTCCTCCTCCAGGCTCGAGGTCTGGACCTGTCCCGGGTCAGGACCTGTGTGGTGGTGGCAGAGGAGCGTCCCAGGATAGCCCTGACTCAGTCCTTCTCCAAACTCTTCAAGGACCTGGGACTCCACCCTCGAGCCGTCAGCACTTCGTTCGGCTGCAGGGTCAACCTGGCGATCTGTCTGCAGGTCAGTCCTCCTCCTCCTCCTCCTCCTCCTCCTCCTCCTCCTGTTCAGACCATGTGTGATCGTTTGTTTACACAGCAGCTGAAGTGTTTCATTAGAGCGTGTTCGCTCTGTTGTCCTTGAGTAAAGAGAACAGAAACTCAAACAGCAGCGGAGCCTGTGATTGTGTTTACACCTGTGCATCCTTCACTCTCTCAGGTGTTTGCTTCCTCATCCAGAGTCACATCAACACCTGACAGATGCACAGCGTCCAGGACGTTGCTCAGAGGCAGAGGAAGCTGCAAACGTAGCTGTAAAGCTTCCCACAGAGGACGAGACAGTCTGAGTTCAGCTTCATGTCAGAGCTCAGAGCTCATTTCTAATGATTCCTAATGAACACCAGGTGTAAAAGACAGGTGCTGGACGAAGGCTGACAGTTTCCTCTTCATCCTCATCATCCTAATCTTAACCCCTGGACTGACCTCTGTGTCTGACGCCCGGTGAGGACGGTGACATGTAGAGCTCAGTTCCTCCATGTTTGTGTTGTGGGTTGCGTTTCCTGACAGGGACAAGGTTAAACACTCAGAGAGATAAGATGGTGCGTTCAGGGACAGTGGGCTCCTTTCTGTAGGTTCTCCAATCACTGCTGTTGAAGCTTCACAGCTGTGTTGATGAGCTCAGTGACTTCCACAGCAGATAGTCAGAGGTGTAGAAACACAGACAGATGTTGAGTGAAGGGATCCAGATGTGTGGTGTCCTGTCTTCTCCCGTCCTCAGCTTCACGCTCGTCCTCTCTCTGCTCGGTTTGATTTTCACAGCAGTCACAGAGAGTGAGCAGAGTGAGAGGACTGTCTGTGTGTCCGCTCCACAGGAGCCAGTCACAGTGGTTGTGTGAGTCTGCGGCGCAGCAGACAGAAGCTGGACTGTAGCTCCAGCAGCATGACTAACATCTGGCTCAAACATCTGTACCTTCTTCTTCTGATCGGCTCGTTTTGTTTCTTTGAGTTTTTCCATCTTGATGTTTTTTTTCCCTCCTTCTTCCTTCCTTGTTTTATGCATAACCCCGCCCACATGTCTCATACCTGGTTTTGTCTCCGCCCTCCTTCCTCCTCCTCTTCCCTCTTTTATTTTCCTCCTCTTCCTCCTCCTCCTCCTCCTCTTCCTCCTCCATCCCTCTTTGCTGCTGTAGCCTCACAGGCTGGGAAAGCTGGCTGACCAGGTAGGGAAACACCATCAACCCCCGCCCACCCCCCGACCCCCCCAAACCACCACCAGCACCACCACACTGCTTGTCAGCACATCACCATCAGCTGTAGAACGAGGGTTAGAGAGAACAATCCGGTGTGATGAAGGAGAGCAGCAGGATGTGTGTGGGCCGCAGACGAACCTTTGACCTTTGACCTGTTGCTCATTTGATTTATCATCATAAAAACAACCAGTAGCTTCTTCATCCACCTGCTCAGAAACACCAGGTTCACACCTGGACACTCAGGACAAACTTCTTCCTCCTGTGTCTGATCACAGTGATCACTGACCTGAGGTCTGCTGCAGCACGTGCTGAGCTTCTCTAGGTGTGTGTGTGTGTGTGTCTGTGTGGGGGGGGGCTCCTGACTCCCAGCATGCACCTGACCTGTGTTTGGTGGTGGGTGGTGGTGGTGGGCTGTGAGACAGAGGAGAGAGAGGGGGGTGGTGGTGGAGGAAGAGAGGGGGGTGGAGTCTTTGTGTTTTCGCTCTCAGTTGAACGTTGAGACGACGCGTTAAATCTGCTGCCACAGGTGTGTGTGTGTGTGTGGATGTTTTCAGGTGTGTGTGTTTAGCTTTAAGGTACCAGGATGTAAAACTACTTCATCATCACACCCCCTTCTCCCTCCTCCATCTTTCTTTCCCTGGTTTGGTCTCTCTCTCTCTGTTCTTGTCTTTCCTCTAAACGACTGATTGATCACCTGCACGTGAACCTGGTTTCAGGACGTGTGACGTGTGACGTCTGTTCATGTCGGGACATTGTTTTTATCAGTAATAATAATATTATGTTTTAATCAGAACATTGTTTTACTGATTACCTTCATAAATCCTGCAGCACTGCTGTTGCCCCCCCCACACCACCACCACCACCACCGTCCTCCCCCCTGTGTTGTGATGAGTGTCGTAGAGGAGTCGTGGTTTTATCGTCTTCACTCTCAAACACCACAATTAAACTTTTCCCTGTGACGGGAAAGTTTGTGTCTGAGCACTAGTGCACGAGCAGCAGCAGCATCGTCCCCTGTAGACGTAGACGTAGACCTGGACCTGGACCTGGACCAGGACCAGGACCAGGACCTGGTGTGTCGTGCTGTTGTGTAACTGTAGTTGTATAAAAAGCTGTAGTTGTTGTGTTGTTGTGACCTGCAGTGAAAAACTCTGCTGTTGTTGGTTTTCCTCAGGGAACCTCAGGACCCGACCCCACGACCGTGTACGTGGACATGAGAGCGCTGAGGCACGACAGGTGAGGCAGCACTTACACTAAAGCTCCTTCAGTATAAAAGCCGACGTGTGTGTTGGAGCTCCTTCAGTATAAAAGCCGACGTGTGTGTTGGAGCTCCTTCAGTATAAAAGCAGACGTGTGTGTTGGAGCTCCTTCAGTATAAAAGCAGACGTGTGTGTTGAAGCTCCACTGTTCCTCAGTGTCTCTGATGCTGCTGTGAATCTGTGGCTGGAGATGAAACCGACTGGACTCTCTGTTTCCTGAAACACAGACTGAGATAATAAACATTACAGTTAATTATCTTCTGCTGGACATTTGTCAGCACATGAAACATAATCAATAAAAAAATGATGTATATCTTCCACATTTCTTACATTCGTTCTCCACATTTTCATTATCATTTATTTTTGATTTATTATTATTTCTTTTTACGTTTTCTACTTTTCCTCTGATGTTTCTGCTCAGGGTCAGATTAGTGGAGCGGGGGTCACCACACAGTCTGCCCCTGATGGAGTCTGGGAAGGTCAGTTCACCTGTGTGTGTGTGTGTGTGTGTGTGTGTGTGTGTGTGTGTGTTGAGGTGTTGATACAGATCTTTTCACTCTTCTTTCTCTCCATCCACAGATTTTACCCGGCGTCCGAATCATCATCGCAAACCCGGAGACGAAGGGACCAATGGGGGAGTCGCACCTGGGGGAGGTGTGTGTCGACACGAACTGACGAAGTGACTCTTTGATCACAAAGTTAAAGCACAAACAACATGTTGACACACACGTGACTATACAAACATAAACAAACATGATGATGTCACATGATGAGTTCAGCTGCTTCATTAGAAACTCAGCAAAACAAATCATGTTATTGATGAGGCGCCTCATTGATTACCTATAGCTGTGATCAGCTCACCTCTGTGTGTGTGTGTGTGTGTGTGTGTGTGTAGATCTGGGTTCACAGCGGACACAATGCCAGCGGCTACTTCACGGTGTACGGAGACGAGGCGCTGCAGTCCGACCACTTCAACTCCAGGCTCAGCTTCGGAGACACGCAGACCGTCTGGGCTCGGACCGGCTACCTGGGCTTCCTGCGCCGCACCGAGCTCACCGACGCCAGCGGAGGTCAGAGGGGTCACGGGGTCACGGGTCACATGAGGCTGTAGCTCATTGTTCTGTGTGTGTGTGTCTGTGATAGACACACACACAGATACAGGGACATTCAAACATTTCAGATCAATAATCAGCGTTATTCACAACACATGTTCTGTAACACACTGATAAAATGTTATAACGATGTGTGTGTGTGTGTGTGTGTGTGTGTAGAGCGTCATGACGCCCTGTACGTGGTCGGTGCTCTGGAGGAGGCCATGGAGCTCAGAGGGATGCGTTACCATCCCATCGACATCGAGACGTCTGTCATCAGGACACACAAGAGCATCACAGAGTGGTGAGACACACTCACACACACACACACACACACACACACACACACACACACACACACACACACTCACACACACACGTATAATCAATCAATCAATTAATAAACGTGATCATTGACGTCTCTGTGGCGCTCGCTCCTCCTCCAGCGCCGTGTTCACGTGGACCAACCTGCTGGTGGTGGTGGTGGAGCTGGACGGCTCGGAGCAGGAGGCCCTAGACCTGGTTCCCCTGGTAACCAACGTGGTCCTAGAGGAGCACTACCTGATCGTGGGCGTGGTCGTCGTGGTCGACATCGGCGTCATCCCCATCAACTCCCGTGGCGAGAAGCAGCGCATGCACCTGCGTGACGGCTTCCTGGCCGACCAGCTGGACCCTATCTACGTGGCCTACAACATGTAGCTCCGCCCCCCTCCCACCCAGGATGATTGAGGCGGAGCTTCTGCCACAAGGGGAGGATGTGGAGACTTTGTGCCCTGGATTTTGTCTCTCAGGCAGAACTCAATCCTAAATACCAGTTTGTTGTCGCCTGAGAGGAAGAGCAGCCTCCTCCTCCTCCTCCTCCTCCTCCTCCAACTGTTTACTGATGATGAAGAGGACAATCGTTAGCGTCAGCGTTAGCGTTAGCTTAGCAGAGATTCTGGCTTTTAAAACCACGTTTGGCTCGTTCTGTATTTTCCCATTACCTTCGTTTCTGTGTCTGGTCCTCGGAGGAAGCTGCGGTTGTGAAAACATTTACACAACGACAGAAAACAAACTGTGGCAGAACGATATTTTACGTTTTTAACGATATCAACCATTAAAGTGTGAGCTATGTTTTGATACGAGGGTGTGGTGTGGGGGGCGGGGGGGCGGGGCTGTCGCAGCTGTCCTTCAGTTTTACGATGAGGTACTAACCATTTGTTTCCTGTTCGCTCGATTCTTGTTTTTCCTTTTTAAAGTTTAACGTTTGTCTTTTTTTTTTGTTTAATCCAACATTATTTCCTGACGCGTCCGTCCGTCTCAGCAGGAAACCAGAGGCTCGTTCTCTCAAACAGCTGCAGCCTTTTAACTCCAACGAGCAGAACAACAACATAAACTCATATCATGTAAGTATGTACAAAAAGAAACTGATTTAATTTATTTTCTTTCTCTTTTAGAAGTATATGACGAGACGTTCAAGAATGTTTTGCTCTTGAATATTTGCTAATATAAAAAAAAATAAAATAAACAAAAAAGCGTTGTATTATCATGAGTGAAGCAGCATCGTATTAAGGAGAATAGAAATTATATGATTAAAGATTATATGAGAAGATGGGTTCACAGATTCATCCCGGACAGAAGCAGTTTCACACGTGATGCGTTTTTTTTTTTGTTGTTGTTGTTTTGTTTTTTTACCCGTGTGTCGGACAAACAGACGCCGACGAGTTTCATCCTCCTGAAATATGAAGAGTTCTGAACCTGAAGGAGAAACTCTGATTACGTTTAGTCTTAGTTCACAGAAACAGTGGAAATCTAAATTCCCTTTTTCAACATTTTATTCATTGTTTGAATTAATTCACCTGAAATGATGTCATTTGATCCCTGTTTTTCTCTCACAGCTACGAACCTTTAAAATAAAAGGTGTTTGTGAGAGTTTTTCTGCCTAAAAAACGTTTAACTCTTTGAACAGAGCAGTGTCTTTATGAGACAGTGAAGTAAACTGAAGGTCAGTGAACGCAGCATTTCAGATACATTTGTTTACAGGGAAACACCACAGGAAGTCACAGATAACATCTTTGAAAGATCTATATTAATTGGCTGTTGATCAAAGCACCATAAAACCTCAAAGTATTGATTTGATCAGAGATCAGATTTGATCAAGTCGAGGTTTAAAAATGTTAAAACTCTGATTTCAGATTCAATGCATGAAACAGTTTAAAATCTGACTGAGGCGACGTTTAGTAGAAAACTAAGTCACAGTGGAGACTCTGTGAGCTGACACATGAGCTGACAGGAAGTGTGTGCTGACCTCTAGTGGCGACCAGGAGGAGCTACTGGACTCAGAGTTTCTGTCTGATCAGGTTTCAGGGATCAGAACTCTTCATATCAGTGTCGTCAGCGGTCGGTTCTGGTTTCTGAGGGATGAGACTCGTCAGCTGAACTGGGCCGACGGTGCCGGACTGGGTTTTGTTTTTGTTTCTAACCACTTCCGGCTTGGAAAAGGTGAATCCTCCTCCTCCTCCTCTTCGAGGAGCCGCCACTGTTTGTAAATACGAAATTCAGAGTTCGTCATATTTTTACATGGACAGATCAATCAGGGCTCATTACAGTGATGTCACAACAGGAAGTAAAGACTGATACAGGAAGCATTAGGACCCTTTAACTCGCCACTGAGCTGCAGAGAGGGGGTCAAAGGTCATGGGGAGGAAGTTGATGCTTCTTGTGTTTGGATCTGAATGTTCTAGTTTCAACATGAGGATTTTTTTTTTTTTTTTTTAAAGAAAAAGCACTTTCTTCACGTTTGTTTTTCTTTTATCAGCAAAATGTTTTGTCCCCTGGTCTGTTTCTTTTCTTTTTTTTTAAGGTTTTAAAAATGTCTTATTTGAGTTGACATGAGTCTTTCAATTAAATAAATATTTCAACAATTTTGACAATAAAACTGATTTTGTCTTGTTTTCTGTTATTGTCCAGGTTTCATTTGATCCTTTATCATAAAATTTTCTCCTCAAGTCTCATGATTTATTTAAAGTGAATTATCTGGTTTGATAAAGTCTGTGCTTACAGATATTTACTGTTTAATTATAGAACCATGAACATTAATACAAACAAATGTTTTAGTAGATATAAGTATTGACGGCCAATAGTAATTTTACATTAAATAGTTGTATTAATGCTAATTAAATCTTCAGGAGATATTTACATTCACAAATACGTGATTTATATAAACACTTTAAAATGTCATCTATGTCAATCTACTCAGTCAAAGTGTAACTACTCAACAAACATTAATTTTATTAAATTATAGTTTATTGAATTTTGATGATTTCGTTCTTTTTTTAATTTAGTGCTGAAACATTTAGTTCATGTCAAAGTCTGAAACCACTTTTGCCATTTTTGTGACAGATCGAGAGTCAGTTTGGAAACACTGAGAAAATACACTGCAGGACAAAAGGTTGGAGGCAAGATCAAATTTGTACAAAAAAAGATGATAGTTTAACTGTTAAACTTTGCAACAAGATAAACATGATTATTATATGAAGAGTAACTTATCAGATACATTGTTACTATAATTATGATTATAGTTATTGTGACTTTTTTCTCAAATTCTTAGTTTTTTTTCCTCAGAATTTCTTGATTTTTTCTCAGAAATTCTTAGGTTTTTTTTTCAGAAATTCTGTCATTTTTCTCTGAAATTCTTTGTTTTTTCTCAGAAATTCTGTCTTTTTTTCTCAGAAATTCCTAGTTTTTTCTCTGAAATTCTTAAGTTTCTCTGCAGAAATTCTTAGTGGTTTTCTCTAAGAAATTCTTAGTTTTTTCTCAGAAATTATTAGTTTTTTTCTCAGAAATTCAGACATTTTTCTCAAAATTCTTACTTTTTTCTCAGAAATTCTTAATTTTTTTCATAATTCTTATTTTTTTTTCCCAGAAATTCTTAATTTTTTTCAGAATCCTTAGATTTTTTGTCAGAAATTCTGACTTTTTTCTCTGAAATTCTTAGTTTTTTTCTCTGAAATTCTTAGTGATTTCTCCAAGAAATTCTTAGTTTTTTTCTCTGAAATTCTTAGTGATTTCTCCAAGAAATTCTTAGTTTTTTCTCAGAAATTCTTAGTTTTTTTCCTCAGAAATTCTTAGTAGTTTTTTTTCAGAATTCTTAGTTTTTTTTCAGAAATTCCTACTTTTTTCTGTGAAATTCTTAGTTTTTTTCTCAGAAATTCCTACTTTTTTCTGTGAAATTCTTAGTTTTTTTCTCAGAAATTCTGACATTTTTCTCAGAAATCCTTAGTTTTTTTCTCAGAAATTCTTAGTTTTTTTTCAGAACTCTTATTTTTTTTCTCAGAAATTCATAATTTTTTTTCAGAATTCTTAGTTTTTTTTCTCAGAAATTCTTAGTTTTTTTTCAGAATTCTTTGTTTCTTTCTCAGAAATTATTAGTTTCTTTTTCTCAGAAATTCTGATTTTTTTCTCTAAAATTCTTAGTTTTTTTTCTCTGAAATTCTGACCTTTTTTTCCCCAGAAATTCTTAACTCTTTTCTCAGAAATTCTTAGTTTTTTTTTTCAGAATTCTTTTTTTTTTTCTCAGAAATTCTTAATTTTTTTCAGAATTCTTTGTTTTTTTTCTCAGAAATTCTTAGGTTTTTTTCAGAATTCTTTGTTTCTTTCTCAGAAATTATTAGTTTCTTTTCTCAGAAATTCTGACTTTTTTCTCTGAAATTCTTAGTTTTTTCTCAGAAATTCTTAGGTTTTTTTTTCAGAATTCTTTGTTTCTTTCTCAGAAATTATTAGTTTCTTTTTCTCAGAAATTCTGACTTTTTCTCTGAAATTCTTAGTTTTTTTCTCTGAAATTCTTAGTGATTTCTCCAAGAAATTCGGACTTTTTCTCTGAAATTCTTAGTTTTTCTCTGAAATTCTTAGTTTTTTTCTTTGAAATTCTTACTGATTTCTCCAAGAAATTCTTAGTTTTTTCTCAGAAATTCTTAAGTTTTTTTTTCAGAATTCTTAAGTTTTTTTTTCAGAATTTTTTGTTTTTTTCTCAGAAATTATTAGTTGTTTTTCTCAGAAATTCTGACTTTTTCTCTGAAATTCTTAGTTTTTTTCTCTGAAATTCTTACTTTTTTCTTCCTCAGAAATTCTTATTCTTTCTCAGAAATTCTTAATTTTTTTGCAGAATTCTTTGTTTTTTTCTCACAAATTCTGACATTTTTCTCTGAAAAACTTAGTTTTTTTCTCTGAAATTCTTAGTGATTTCTCCAAGAAATTCTTAGTTTTTTCTCAGAAATTCTTAGTTTTTTTTTCAGAATTCTTTGTTTCTTTCTCAGAAATTATTAGTTTTTTTTTTTCTCAGAAATTCTGACTTTTTCTCTGAAATTCTTAGTTTTTTTCTCTGAAATTCTTACTTTTTTCTTCCTCAGAAATTCTTATTCTTTCTCAGAAATTCTTAATTTTTTTGCAGAATTCTTTGTTTTTTTCTCACAAATTCTGACATTTTTCTCTGAAAAACTTAGTTTTTTTCTCTGAAATTCTTAGTGATTTCTCCAAGAAATTCTTAGTTTTTTCTCAGAAATTCTTAGTTTTTTTTTCAGAATTCTTTGTTTCTTTCTCAGAAATTATTAGTTTCTTTTTTTCTCAGAAATTCTGACTTTTTCTCTGAAATTCTTAGTTTTTCTCTGAAATTCTTAGTTTTTTTCTTTGAAATTCTTACTGATTTCTCCAAGAAATTCTTAGTTTTTTCTCAGAAATTCTTAAGTTTTTTTTTCAGAATTCTTTGTTTTTTTCTCAGAAATTATTAGTTGTTTTTCTCTGAAATTCTGACTTTTTTTCTCTAAGAAATTCATAGTTTTTTCTCAGAAATTCTTAATTTGATTTCTGAATTCTTAGTTTTTTCTCAGAAATCCTGACATTTTTCTCAGAAATTCTTGGTTTTTCTCTCAGAAATTCTTAGTTTTTTATTTCAGAATTCTTAGTTTTTTCGTCATAAATTCTTAATTTTTCTGCAGAATTCTTAGTTTTTTTTCCTCATAAATTCTGACTTTTTTCTCTGAAATTCTGACTTTTTTTCCCAGAAATTCTTAACTTTTTTCTCAGATATTCTTAGTTTTTTTCTCAGAAATCCTGACATTTTTCTCAGAAATTCTTGGTTTTTCTCTCAGAAATTCTTAGTTTTTTATTTCAGAATTCTTAGTTTTTTTGTCATAAATTCTTAATTTTTCTGCAGAATTCTTAGTTTTTTTTCCTCATAAATTCTGACTTTTTTCTCTGAAATTCTGACTTTTTTTTCCCAGAAATTCTTAACTTTTTTCTCAGATATTCTTAGTTTTTTTCTTAGAAATTCTGACTTTTTTTCCCCCAGATATCAACAAAATATCAGATTTTTCTTTTTTACAAAACTTACTCAACACAGTGCGCAAACGACAGGAGATTTTTAATCCTCCGGTTTCCAATCCACCATCATCTCACCTGAGGTGTTTCTCATCAGGCTGTCAATCAGAACTCCCATGTTCCTTTGCAAGCTGTCATTCCGATCGAGACTGGCCAAAAGAGACATGCCTTACAGCTTTCAGCTTAGGCCACACCTACCAGATTCAACTTTTGATGCAACTTTCTGACTTGCAAACATAACTTTTGGATTTGCATTTGTGATTGTGTGCTTGTGTAGCCAATGTTAGCATGAGCTCACTCACCAGTTGTCTGAGCACGTCAAGGGTAAACAACTGCTAATGCTAACCCCTAATTTGACTGACTTAATCAAGAATAATGTATTATTGCTTTTGACAAGCAAAAAAGGAAACACAAGAAATTGTTGATACATTTATTTCCTCCATGTTAGCACATAGAATATATTTATATACATATTGCTAGCTAAAGCATCAAAAAAAAAAAACCAAAAACAAACAAAATAAAAAGTCTGGAGCATAGAAAATGTTAAGCCACGATTAATAGTTTACATATGGACAGAACAGAAGAAAACGACCAACAGGAGGTGAAGACAGAGGAAACTTTAAACTGGGTTTATCCCAGTTAAAAAAAAAAAGTCCATTAAACCCAACTAGTTTTCAACTAGTAACTCGCACAGTATGTTGTACTTGTAACACGCTGGAATAAGAACAGTTGAAAAAGAAAAAAGAAAAAAAGTCAACACAATCGATTCACTCTGGGTTTTTTTTTTTTTTTCCAGCTGACCTCTTCAAAAGACACGATTTAGCTCGACTGAAGTTCCAGGAATTAAGAAAAAGAAATAAAGAAAAAAAACAAAACAAACGTCATTGTCATATTGCGTTTCTCTGAGGGAGTGCAAATATGTGTGGAGGAGGTGGCAAAGAAAAAGAGAGAGGGAGCTGTAGATACATACACCTTTTACTCATGCAGTTAAAAAACCAGATACAAACTGGAATGACATCAATTTTTCTTTTTTTTGTCCACAGGGGGGAAAAAAAAGTTTTCACACTGAAACTGTCAAAACTGCAGGATGGACGAATATAAAAACAGTCGAGGGAGAAGCAGCGTTTGGAAGAACATGCAGTGATTGGTTGGTTTTCAACAGTGCTGTGTGTGTGTGTGTGTGTGTGGCGTTCAGGGTGTATTATAATAAAACAAAAAAGAAAAGAACACACATGCTGAAAATGACTCAGAGCTCGGGGCGTCATGGTAACAACAGAAGGGGCGGGGCTTGTGTTACTACAGTTGTACATTGTACAAAACTTGAACTAACAGTCGTCAGGTTGAACAGAGGGAAACAAACGGCTGAAATCAAACATCTGTGAATTCATTTACAATATAATAACAAAACAATAATAACAATAATATGGAGGAGGAGCAGGAGGAAATATTGACAGGACATTTTATTTACATGTAGTGCAATGATGATGATGATGATGATGATGATGATGAAGAAAAAGAAGGAAAAACCTTGAAGGCTGCAGAGATGACAACATGAACAAGAGCGCTGAGACGTCCGACAGCACCTGAACTGCACAGTAACACATTTTTAAAGTGATGCACTTAAACAGAGATGAAGTCCGGAAACAACAGAGACAATGTAACAACTCCACCCGCCACCCCAGCTGACTCCACCCCCACCCAGCTCCACCTTAACAACAACAGCTCTCACTGTCATCAAATCCCATGAAAAGCCCAAAGCCAACAACTCTGTGTGTGTGTGTGTGTGTGTGTCACCATGATACAGTTTAATTTAAACTCTTGTACACTTCCAAACAGTCTCTCTTGCACCAACTGTGGATTCATCCACCACAAGAAATAGTCCCCAACAAACAGTGTGTTTGCTTGTGATGTTGGTTTTGGGTCTTTTGAAGAGGTTTGTTGACCAAAAAAAAACAAAAACAACAAAAACAACAACATGAAGGAATACAAAATAAGAATAACACCATCCTAATGTTTAAAGCTGCTGTCATCTCACTGTATTTTCACAATAAAAGCCCTCCAGGTAAACGGAAGAGATCATGGCTGAATCCAAGTTTGACACTAAACAGTTTTGGGTTCACGTGAAAAATCTGGAACTTATTAATGCTTTAATGCGCAGGATCCCCTTCAATCATTAGTTGATCATTTTCACAGTTGAATCTCATTGTGAACTGAAAACAAGTTGATTTTTTCCCACAATGCAAAGCAAAGTTAACCACAGCTGCACCAAGGAGAGTGAGTTAAAAAAACAAGTGTCAGACAGGAAGCTTCGAGGGGTGTGTTGGTAACGGCTAACGTTAGCCACAGTGTTCAGTTAGCGTGTGTGTGTGTGTGTGGGGGGGGGGGGGGGGGGGGGGCAGGCTAATTCCTGGAGGAAGAAGAAGAAGAAGAAAAAGAAGAAGGTTTCATTTGGTGTTGTGACGTTTCCTGTTGGCAACGATGATCGAGGCACAAACGTCACTACGAGTGAGGAGGTGGAGGGATCATACCACCTTAACTGAGAACTAAAGAGATGTAGGGATCAGACCACCTTAACTGAGAACTGAGGTTTCATCTGCAGCTAAAGGAAACGCGACACGTGGAATAAAAAAATGCAGGGTTAGAAAAAAAAACTCCTGGTTTCCTCTTCAGCTGAAGAGAATAAAGGTCCAGAGTGAAAATGTTTACGGTGATTCATCTTCACCAGCTGATGTGGGTTAGAAACAAACAAACAAACAAACAAACAAAGCAGAACAACAACAGCGCGTCTGTACAGAGCAACTGGATGATTTTCCTCCGTTCAGTCAGTCGTCATAACTGAGGAAACAGTCGACAAACTTTAAAAGTCTCACACTTCTCAAAGAAAAAAGGAAAACAGAATCAAAAACTGGCAATTTCATCGCCTCGTAAAAAAACCTAACAAAAACAACAACAAACATTTCCAAGCACCACATGTTTACACAACCGACAGGCGACATCCAGCGCAGGGAAAAACCACCCAGATTCATTTGATCGTTCACATTTTGCATAAAGTTTTATATTGGTCCATCCTTCGTCGCTGCTCGTTGATTTTTATCTGGTTTTCATTGTTATTATCATTTTTTTAGTTTTATTTTTTTTACCGTAATCAGTGGAAAAAAAGAAAAAAAAAGACAAACTATGAAACTATCCACATGCATGAAGCCTCAGCAGGAGGATGAGGAAAGGAGAGAAACAGGCACTGAGCACCGACTACAGCGAGAAGCAGAGAGAGAGAGAGTCGTAGAAAAAAAAAAAAAAGTTTGCGTGAACATCACGAGAAAAAAGACGACGACGACGCTCGGGACAAAATGTACAGAACATTTGTTTTCTTTTCTCTGGGTTTGTATGAAGCAGCAGAAAGAAAGAGTGGGGGGCGGGGGGGTCACCAGATCTTCACAGGTTCAACTACTGAATCTTTTTTTTTTTTTTGGCAACGTTACGCAAAATTACGCATTTTTTGGTCGTTAAGAAAAAACGAAGAAATGTACAAAAGAAACGGTCAAATCATGGAACCTCTCTAAGATCCAGCTCAGGAAAGATTGCTTTACATTGATTTCCCAATTTAGAGTCGAAAATCTGATTCATAAAAATTAGTCTTTTAAAAATGTGCATAATAATCATAACAACATTAGTTATAACAACAACAACAACACATGGAAGATTTCTCCTGCCGGCGCCTTTAACGGCCGAACACGTGACCCTGTTCCCAACAAGTGACGTAAAGAGGACGATCAGGTTTTTAGGTAGAAACGATAGAAGGTGCGATCCGCCGCGATGCGTTCATGAACAGAAAACAAAAACGAAACGTCTGTGAGAGCCACGTCATCCACGTCCAATACATCCTGCTGTTTTTTGTCATTTTCTTTTTTAAATAAGTTTTTCTCTTACGAAAGCGAGAGAGAGCGAGAGCGAGAGCGCGCCGCCGACGCCTGGTTTTTATTTATTTATGTTTTTCTCCTCGTAAGATCGACCGTGAGTCTGTTGCATTTACAGTAAGAAAAGTGAGTCTTTTAAAAAATTCAGGTAATAAAATGTGTTCAGGTAATGCTCGTCTGGTTTACTACACACTTAAATAACACATTCTCCGACACAAGTTCAAAATTAGCACTTCAGTAAAGAAAAAAGAAAAACGACACACACACACACGAGAAATAAAATCATGCTCTCGAGAAAATCTGTTCACGATCCAGAGATGGAAATAAAAAAAAAACACAAAATGTAGAAAGAGAAAAAAAAACAAAAACAACAACAACAACAAAAATCAAAACAATAAGTTCAAGAGAAAAGAACAAAGGAACAAGTCGCTCGTTCACTTCCGGTCCACAAAGTTTTCATTCAGGAAGGCAAGTCGAGAAGCAGGAGAGACGGCTGTGTGTGTGTGTGTGAGAGAGAGAGAGAGAGAGAGAGAGAGAGAGAGTTGTAGACACTGACTGACAGGCGTAAGGAGAGGGCAAGAGCCAATGGCGTGATGGCGTAGGGGGGCGGGGCTTGTTCATCTCTTCCTGCGGCAGGTTCGTTTGTGGTCGGCGTGCCAGTGCTCCTGCTGACACTTGATGGAGCAGTACGAGGTGTTCCAGCAGCAGTGGTACATGGCCTCCTCCTCGCAGTTATAACACTGTCACACACACACACACACACACACACATATGAAAGTTAGACCACAGAGTCCACGTCACAGTGACGCTGACCTCTGACCTTTGGGATATGAAAGGTCGTGACCTAGCTGAACTCACCCACTGCTTCTTCTTGGTCTGGGAGATGAGCTGTTTGTTCTGGGCCACCAGCTTCTTCACCTCCTCCACCAGCTCCTCTTTACACTTCTCCTTCACCTGCTTACACTTCCTCTCCATCTCAGCCTGAGCGCTGGTCACCGCCTTGTTCACCGCCTGGCGCTTCTCCTCCTCCATCTCGGCTCGGAGCTGCACACACACACACACACACACACACACACACACACAGAAACACGTCGTCACTACACGTCTGCATCCAGACGTTAGACATGTCCTCACAGCACAGACACACACCTTCTCCAGAGCTTCTCTGACGACCCTCTCCGTCTCCCTCTTGTTGTCGGCCTTCATCATCTCCTTGACGTCGTTGAAGACCTTGGTGTACTTCTCGTGGCACATGTTCTGGCAGGCGCCGTCGCTGTTGGTCTGGGTGCCGCGGTGCAGCGTGCGCGGCGACCCTCCGTTGGCCTTCTTGGTCTGCGTGGACACCGACAGCTTCTCCGGCTGCTGCGGCGCCGAGGACACGGGGATCTCCTGACTGGAGCTCACCGCCTCCATCTCCGGCTCCAGGTCCTGGTGGACGGGACGAGACGGAGAAACCAAGGAGGTTCAGGAAGGACAGGAAACAAAACGTAGTAAAGCAGTGAAGTCTTTCTTCACACTTTAATCTCACAAACCTAAACACAAACAACACAACAGAGAGAGAGGCTTCGGGCTGCGGACAGACACTCACACTGACTTCCTCTTTGGGCTCGACCATCTGAGTGCGGCGGCTCTTCTTGGCCTTGGGCTCCTGGCTGCCTTTGAGCTGCAGGAGGACAGAGAGAGGACATGACCATGTGAAAAGATGAAGAGATGTTGAAAACTCCAGCAACAGGACACCTTACACTGCTGCGCTGTTATTTTGACACAGCTGAAGATGTTTTATGGTCACGTATATAAACGAGCTGCAGTTTCATCCTTTGAGTTTTAAGGTCGCACTGACAGACATGAGTTCAGTTTTCCCTCCCTCTGTGTACAGCTCAGTGAAATGTTGTGGCTATGAGGCAGGTCGGCCACCAGGTGGCACTGTTCTGTATTTATATCTACACCATGGAACTTGATGTTGAAACACAGTGAAGTTCAGCTTGGTTTTCCTTGGTGTTGCTTTACACAGCAGGAAGTTACCACCTGCTGCCTGTGTGTCTGCAGCAGCTGCAGCAGCAGTGCAGGTTTACAATCACAGACCTGACAGATGTGGTGATAACACCTCAGACTGGTGTCCACAAATAACGCTCCTGGTGTCTCCTGTTAAAAATGAACTGTGACCAGCTCAGAGACAAAACCACGGTGACAGACGGAGAGACACGACCCAGTCTGGGCAGAACTTATTCAAAGACCGATCCCTCCACCAGGAGCCACAGGTCGCAGACCAGAGGTGGAGCAGCTGAAGCCAGTGGAGCTCGTAGCTCTTCACCTGGTCCATCCAACCTGCTGCGGTCTGTATGAACCTTCCTCCGTCAGCATCAGGCCTCAGGAAGCTGCTAAGAGTCTGAAGGTGGCTCTGTGTCTGTAACTGACGGGTCAGAGAGTCAACTGACCTCAGGTCTGTTACCACCTGCTCTCTGATCCTCTCTTTCACTCCACTTACATGTCGGACCTGCTCGTTGCTGGTGGACGAGATGCTGGACTCGGCCTCGTCAGTCCGCTCCAGTCGGTCTGTCCTATTGCTGCCGCCTCCACCGCCGCCCCCGCCGCCGCCTTCCTCCTCCTCCTCCTCTTCCTCTTCCTCCTCCTCCTCCTCCAGCTGCTGCTGCCTCTGGCTCTGTTGGTGTTGATGGTGCTGGTGCGACTGGCTGCCGTCCTCCATCTTTGTTTTCCACGCGCGTCCCTCCCGCAGAAAGCGCTGGTAGACCTCCAGCTCCTCGCACGCCTTCTTCCAGCCGTTGCTGCGCTTCACCTGCAGCTGCTGGACGCTCACCTTGATGTCCTGGATGTTGTCCGAGGGGATCCACGCTCTGGGGGACATAAACAGTGGTCCAGATTTATCACCCGAATATTATTATTCATACATCAAAAAATCTGGAGAAAACCATCACACGGATCTCAATCGATGGATCAGAGAAGCTGTGTGCTGCCGTCGTGTCGTCCACGCTCTGACCTCTGATGCTGGTGTCCAAAGAAGCGGACGTCCACCTGGTTGTCCTCCCTCTGAAGGACTTTGGCCGGCCAGTAACCAAACCCCTTCATCTTGGCCCACACCAGGTCGTGACTCGGGGTCTGCACAACACAAACACAAACAGATCAGACTCAATGCTGGTTCTAAAAAAGTGTGGAAATGTCGTAGAACTTTCTTCATGTCAAACATCAGTGATGTTGGGTTGTGTACGTCCACCTGACATCAGCCTCGACACAAAGATTTATAAACCTGCTTCTGTGGTTTAAAGAAAAACAACAACTTCATCTGCTAAGAAGTAAAGTCTGGTTGTAGCATCCAGGTGTCTCACCTGTTGGTGTGTGAACTACAGACTTAGCCTGGGGTTTGAGTCCAATCTGTGGCCCTCTGCTGCTCTGACTCTCTCTCTGACTTTCCTGTGTCTCTCTCACTGATCATATCAAGTCAAGGAATGACCATGACGTTGGGCCTGGTACAGTGGTACAGTGGTGCAGTGGTACAGTGGTACAGTGGGTGGGGGTCGTACTCACACAGGGGTAACAGAACCAGTTGTCGGGCCGGGCGTTCGACAGGTAGAAACAGTTCTTACACAACAACAACTCGTTCAACTGGAAGAAGGAAATAGTTTTTAAAACAACAAGCAACAAGTAGAAAACTGCAAACTAAAGACGTATGAGAGTGAAAGAGGCGACTGTACCTCGTGACACGTGTCACTGAAGAGCAGCCGTGCGATCTCGGCCTGGTCGCTGTGAACTGCAACACAAACATCAACCACAGGCAGACTCATTATAACAGGAGGGAGGTGGACACACGCTACAACAGGTGATTAATGTGTGTGTGTGTGTGTGTGTGTGTGTGATCATGGCTGAGATGGTAACTGACTCACCTCCATATAAGATGGCAGTGTTGTGAAGAATCAGCTGAGCATCGGCTTTGAACTCCTCGAAGCTCTTGTACTTTCCTTCAGACAAGTTCTGAGATGAGAGAGAGAGGACGACGGTCAGAGACAGAGACAGAGACAGAGAGAGAGACAGAGACAGAGACAGAGAGAGAGGACGACGGTCAGAGACAGAGACAGAGAGGCTACAAAGACGTCTCTTCACATGCTGCGAGAGAGAGAGAGTGTGTGTGTGTGTTTAGTGACCGACATGCTAGAGGTCCAGGAGAGGGCAGTGTGCATATTACACACACACACACACACACACACACACACACACACACACACACACACACACACACACACACACACACACACTCTCTTCTGGGCAGGGATCCAGTGAGTCTGGTGACTGACCACAGCAGAGTCCTGCCTGAGCGAACACACACTCTCAAATACAATAAGTCTGAATTATACACCCCCCCCTCCCCACCCCTCCCCAGTCAGACTGTTTGACAGGTTAAACTCCTGCTCAGGTGACTGACGACATGTTTCATAAACCAGCCACTACATTGTGTTGCGGTGCTGCAGCACTGACTCTTTAACATCACAGACAGTCTGTTCTACTCCTCAACCTCTGACTGACTCTGTGGCTGCAGGCCTCACATGTGTGTATATATATATATATACTGTTGTACGTGTGCTGCAGACAGCTGTTAGCCAGCGTTAGCTCTGCAGCAGGGTTGCACTCTGTTCCCTCGACTTCCACTCGCCTTCTTCTAACCACAGATAGTATCTCCTGAGTAAACACAAACAGAGTCACAGCGCTCCTGTGAACTGCAGCACGTCAACGCAGTCTCACAGTTTACCAGGCTGCTGTGACTGTTGTCATCTCGTTCTGAGCTTTACATAACCTTTAACCCTGTGATGTCACCTGTAACTTCACTTCTCGTGAAGCTCCGTAACAACACAGTGAGTAAAATAAGCCTTATGAAGAAAGTTTGCACGACACCAGGGGCTTATGTAAGTAAATGAATATGTCACCGTGCAGAGCTTGAGCATTACCTCGTGGATGTTGGAGACGTCCAGCGCGGTGTGGATCAGCCGTCTGTACATGGGGTGTTTAATGTCTTTGCCTTTCTTGTTCAGGTCCACTGCCTGAAAAACAACGGACGACAGCAGGTTCAACATGGAGACGTGAAAAGCTGTCACTTGATGCACTGAGCGATTGATTAATCAAGAACACACGCTGCAGATGAACTGATAATGAGAATAATCTCCAGTTGCAGACGCCTGCAGAGGAGGGAGATGGATGTGATAACACCTCCTCATGGAGTGTGTGAGGGTTAATGAAGCAGAGACGGAGGGTGAACGATGGGATGAGGAGGGAGGGAGGGAGGGAGGGAGGGGGACGAGGGAACAAGAAAGGTGGAAGAGTAATGAGATTAACATGTGAGGTAAAGGAGTGGGGGGCGGAGAGTGGTGATGAAGGGGGTAGTTTTTCTTATCCAGGGGAGGAGAGAGGGATTGGACCGTGTGTGTGTGTGTGTGTGGGGGGGGGGTTGTCCAAGCAGACGCCTCCACCACAGACCACAGCCTGTGGTCGAGTCAGTGGGTTTCAAATGTGTTTTTCTATATTTGTTTTAAACAAACATGGCCGTGCAGATATTTGAGAGCGGCTCCTGCAGCCTGGGAGTGGGCGGGCGGGTGGGGGGGGGGGCGGCCATGTTGGACAGCTCAGGCGACCGGGTGAATGTGACACGAGGTAAACAAACTCGTGGTGGTGGTAACAGAAGCTGCTGGGATGTCAATAAAACCAGCCGTTAACGCTCACCTCCAGGGCTGGGTTAAAAAAGACAAAACTATTTTCCAACTCATATCGATCTTCATCTGAAAGATCCGATATCGATCCATGAAGTCCTTTGATCGGACTTTTAATGCACCATTTCCTGCAACTTCTGGGTCAGTTTTCAATATAAACCTTTACATTTTTAACAGTGCAGCAGGTCAGAGCTCCATCTTTGTAGTTCTGAGAAAATCTCTTTCACAACCAAGTTAAACTGGTGTTAAAACTGAAATATCTCTCAAGGAATCTATAATCAATTGATCCAGTAAATCAGTAGCGCCACCTAGCCTCTGAATTGTTGTCTTGTGATACAGCAGAAGCAGAATGGAAATGATCATTCATGAAATCTAGATGACGCCTGGTGAACGGTTGTGTCTCTGTGGCAGAGGCAGGTGGACGACAGGTGAAAATCAATACATGAAACCACTTGTTCTCACCCTCTCTTTCATCCGCTGGACGATGAAACGCAGGTATTTACACATCTCCTGTTTGTTCAGGTTCTTCTTTTTACTGCCCTGCAGAGGAGAGGAGAGGAGAGGAGAGGAGAGGAGAGGAGAGGAGAGGAGAGGAGAGGAGAGGAGAGGAGAGGAGAGGAGAGGAGAGGAGAGGAGAGGGGGAGTTTAAAACCACAATCTCTAACAGTCACATTTACATGAAATAATAATAATTTGTAACAGTGAGAGCACAGAGGAGGGGATGAGCCTGGGTGATGGATGAAAAAGAGAAAACGACTTCTTTTAATCTCATAAAAAAAGAAACAAGACCTTTTATTTTGGTAAATCAAGACAGGAAATAAACATTTCTCCAAGAGAAGCCGGATGTGTTTTGTTTTGTCTCTGCACCGGCTGGATTATTACAGCAAGGTTATTATCACATGATATATGAGCCCAGCGCAGACGTTAGACAGGTACAGTGTTACTGTGCAGGGATGAAAGGACGGATTAGGACTTGCAGAGGCACATTTTCCGCCTGAGCTGACTAAATCCTGAAGTCTGTCAGGGCTGCAGCCTCAAACGTCTCTGCTGCTGTTTATTCTGTGTAACAACTTCACCACAGCAACAAAAAACAACCAGACAGATTCTGCATCTGCATGAATACAACACACCTGGACACACATCAGTACAAGTCCACCTGTGCTGCAGGTAAAACCCTCTGTGTAGGACTATGATGTTTCTCTGACATCTCTCCCTCCTCCTTTAATCGCAGTGTAACTGAAACAGGAGCTGCAGAAATGCGTCACAGCACAGGGCCTCAGGCCCGTCACAGTTATTACATAATCGCCTGATTGCAATAATTTGAGCTGACCGCGATTATTCTGCATAATGGTTCAAATCATTTCCATTCATCTGTATAAAAACAGATGGATGAAACAGAAAAGTCATAGTTGTGCCCCCCTCCTCCTCCTCCTCCTTCTTCTTCTGTGGTTTAATGACACATGAGTGGAGCGTCACAACATCTACTGACACTGATGTAGTTGTAAACATGCAGTGTTCATGAATGTCTCTAGTCTATAGTGGCATAAAATGATCAGGAAATGACAATTAATCGGGGGGGTTCAACACCACCTACCCTGCAGACGACACACTGCCAGTGCGAGCCTCCGTCTCTGGGCTTGCACTCCTCCGACAGACACTTGAGATGAAAGACCCGGAAGCAGTTGTCGCACGTGAGGACGTCGCCCGGTAGGTGACACTCGAAGCAGTACCAGTCGTGGCTCTCCGCCTCCCAGTCCTGCAGGGGGGAAGACACAGCAGAGCACAAGTCTGGGTGACCCCCCCCTCAGACCCGCCAAACCACAGCAGGGGAGGAGACCGACTGTCTCCGTCCTCGATGAGGCCTAGCACTCGTGATTGACATGTGTTAGTGTGACGGGAGGACAGAGGACGGGTTTGACCCCCACACCGTGTCGTGAGTGAGTTTGCACCTCGTGAGCTCATGAATAAACCTCAGTCTGGATCCTTCTGGTCCATCTGAGCCTCATTTCTATATATCTTTTCTGATTCTACACACACACACACACACACACACACACACACACACACACACACACACACAGTCAAAATATCTAAGTGTGTATTTTACGCCCCTGTGGAAGTCAAAGTGGAGATATACTGAGTGTAACAGTGACAGAAAGCCCAGTGATCTTCCTACAGCTAATGTAGACGCAGCGGCCTCGGTGGCGGCAGGCGGTGACAGCCTGGAGTTCAGAGCCATTGTGCCAAAAGGTCACCGGTTTGAAGACCGTGAAGCAGCTAAGAAGATCAGAGAGGAAAAATGCAGTTGGTGGGTGGTGGTGATGGTGGGTGGGTGGGGGCGTATGAGCTAATAATAAAATTGTTGAGCAGGTTTTTCAGTTCTTACAGAGGCTCCTACTTCTTGTGTAGCTGCTGGACGCCAAGACCAAGTTAAGAAAAAAAGCCTCTGGGTATCAAACCTGTCGAGCGTCTGGTACGACAGACGTGTGAAGAACACTGACGGTGAATAACCAGCGAGATTCATCCTCTTTCTTTCTCATTGACCAGATTCTCTGTGAAAAACTGAACAACATTTAACATGTGGAAACTGTGATCTCTGGTTAAAGGTCTATATTTTACACTTTTCTTATGTTTCAATTCAATGTGTCTGTGATTTTAAGAGTGTGGTTTTACAGATCCTCTCAGGCTGACGGCTGGTTTTAAGGCTCAGTGTCTGAATACAGGCTGTGTGCATTTCTCTGTGGACTGAGGCTTTGATACTTTCACAGTGTTAATATAGAACCTAGAGCTGCTTTATAATCACACTACACATGGACGTCTACCTTTATACCGTATGGAGCTTTAAGACGCACGTCTACCTTTATACCGTATGGAGCTTTAAGACGCACGTCTACCTTTATACTGTATGGAATAAATAAAATAAATCAAAGAATTGACAAAAATGTCTTTACGACGCCAAAACTCATGTATTATAGCAGCTATATATGTGTATAGTCCCCTGCTGGCCTTCTGCAGCATTAACAATAAAAATAACCTGTCTTTATTCTGTGATAATTAACAGTTCATATGAAGCGTTTGTACCTTAAAGGTCGTGCCTTACACACACAATACGGTTACAGTCGTACTGTCTTCAACTGATTTTCATTACAGGGTTCAAGTGAAGGGCACAGAGACGGCAAGAATGGACCACTGAAAATTCAACTCCTCATCAACCTGTCAAGAGTCCAACTCCACCCACTCACAGTCTGGACCGGCTCAGTAGGGAAGAACAGCAGAATCGTGACCAAGCGCCGCTCAATAAAAGTCAGAAAAGAGCCGCGTCGAGTCTGTCCCATGATTTCTCCTCCACATGTTTATGTGCTGTAGTTTGGGTCTTGAGCTTAAGGAATCACAGAAGATCATCTTACCAGGAATGCATTTTCCTAAATAACCCTGATAAGTCTTTCAACAGAAGACTGCGACAATGCGTGCATGTGCAGCGCAGCAGCACAGACTTCCTTCCTCCGTCTCTGAACACATGCGGTTTTTAAAGAGACTTGGAACAGAGCGGTTCCGTTGGAAGCGTAGGGGCGAAACGAGCCCGGCACATCCATAAATAGTCATGAGGACAAAAGGAGCAAGGACAGCTCAGACGTTCACGCTGCCAGTGTCGCTGCTGCAACAAAGACCCCTGATCTGAAGCCGGGCCAGGAGGCGCTCCACACTCTGAAACCCAGGGCTTTACTACAGGCTCTGCTCACAGGATAATCTACAACTGTGAGAGGCCTCAACAAACACTACGCAGTGTTACACCACCCACGAGACAGCAGCACGGACAGGAGGTGGGAATTTAACATCAACCATTTTCATCAATCACTGCACATATTTGTCTGATTTTCAGGCTGTGAGGGGCATTTTTAACAACTTCCTCCAACTCAACTCTTCAACAAAAGTGTCAGCCCTCGTGTAGCACTAGATATGATACGATCACATGTTGTGTTCAAAGGCAAAATGAAACTGAAACCTTAAACACATGTTGACTTTCCATCTTCACAGCAGTCAGGCAGTCCAACAATGTCAGGAAGCTTCCTGCTCAAGGGTGCAACCACACACAGGCTCTCCATCCCTGAAATACCGGTCAGGACGTTACCAAAACACAAGCAACGATTCAGTGGAGGTTCCTCAGTTCGGTTGTTCTGGTATCTGTCTGCAGGATGACAGACAAAACACTGAACCAACTTCCAACAAAGCTGGAGGACAGATGGAGCATGTGTCAGGAAGGAACCCATAAAACTCTGGGATGGATCCAGATTGTTTACTATGAAATACATATTCATGCTCTGAAGTCTGGTGTACATGGTTTGCCGTTGGCCTTGTGGCGGTGGCGGTGTGCGCTCTGAGTAGCCCTCTTCTCTATAGTGGATCTATAGTGAACCTTTGGACACATAGTTCCTGTCTCGAATGACCAAACCTGTGGCTTTTATTCTTTGGTTTGGTGAATTTAAATGATGAATAAACAGGCTTCCACCATGTCGTCAGAAAAGCATTGGTTGCACTTCATTGAGAGCCAGTTCTTAGTATCTGGAGAGTCGCCAGCTACTGTGTTTTTGCATTACATGCCTGCAAGACAAAGTACGTCTTTGTATGTAGGAGTGATGATGGTCAGATCACATTCTCCATCCCATTTGGGAACAAAGAGTCCAAGTTACGTACGACAGTTGTTTGAAGGAGGAACATTTCCCATGCTTGTAAATCAAACCCCGTCCACAGATTCCTCCGAGGACTTCTACTTTTTAGAGCGTAATAGACTCTTCACCCACACAAACACTTACAGAGATGGTCCTTGTGCTCTGTCGAGTGTCAACAGCCACTCCACTATTGTTGGACTGTCTGAAAGACAAGTGCCTGACTTCAAAAGGCTAGAGCTCTCTGAACCAAGGACACGGCGTCTGTGGTTTCAGCTCAGTGAGTTTCAACAAGCACAAGGCCCGAGTACAGAAACATGGTGATGGAGCACCAGAAAGCCGACATTCAGAAAGACAGAAGCCTTCAAATGAATCAGCAAAAAAGAAAACAAAAACCAACACAACGCTGGGAAACCTCTCTCTTTGGGTTTTACACCATAGACCTCCTGAAACATCCGTCAAGTATCTCTGGCCTTCCCTCGAGGGATAAATGTGCCTCGACTAAGAGCTGCCAACACAGAGCAGGGACCTGGGTAGTGACGAAGGAGGGGTGAGCTTCCTCCAGCCGTCTCCCCTGCTTTCAGACTCTGGTCTTGACGGTGTCAAGCTGGGACACGCCACAGAGTCCAGCGCAGCCGAGCAGCAGGACTTAGGTGCCTTCTAATGACCTGCACAAAACAACCCCGGGGTTCACCTCCACCTCCTGCAGCGTTTAGAAATAAACTGCTATGAGTTGTGAGTGAGTATGGCCTTCTGCAAGCCTTACTTCAAGTTTCTGCAGATTTGAGTCTGCAACTTTTTGGGACGTTCATTGTGAATGTTTGGTTGGTGCTCAGTTGAGATCACATCCAATATGCAAAAACACCTTGTGGCAACTGATGAGGGTGTAAAATATGAAGATCATTACACATCGTCAAAATCAGGGGTTAGTAGATCAAATGAAATAATGTGTATTTGGGCTCTCTGATACACTGAGGTCGAATCACACCACGGTCACTATCATGCATAATAAGTGCAGATTGAAATCAGTTGAGCCACCAAACTCCCAAGTTATTGACATCTAATCAAAATGTCTTATGAGAAAAGTAAAAAGAAAAAACCCTATAGAAACTGGAAACGTAAGAGTCTGGTGTCAGGACAACAATCAGTTTGGACAAACCTGGATTGAATCCAATCTGACGTGAGGCCGTGCATTTAAAACTTGTTTTCAAGAATTTGGCAGTGCTATTTTTAAATGTTACGCTCGGTGGACAAATGCCACGGTTATCTGTTTGAGGATTAAATATTCCCGAGGTCAAGGACGCAGCACACGCCAGCTGGACTGAATCCAGGCACCTGCAGAGGGAGAACCAGCCTCCACCAAGCAACTGCTTCTCACATTCAGTCTCTAAGTCTGTCCACTGAGTGACCTGGAGAGAAAATATATCATATACATTAAAAAAAAAAAGTCGGCTGTGTTACCAGCAGCAGGCATGGAGGAAACTGAAGAGCACGACCACACAGACTACGACTACCCTCCCTCCCGCTCACCTCCACCCGCTTCCATTAATCAAATATGAGGAAAAAAGAAAACAAGCATGCCAGACAGAAGTTAAGAACACAGCAGGACACACCCCTTCTGAGGAGGACTACAACTACCAAGACCAAAATACTACAAACGCATAGATGCTTGCTACCAACCTGCGACTATGCTAGCATTGCTTGTTGTCTCTCACAGTTAATTGGTTGTGATTCAGTTGAACACCGATTACTGTTACTCTGGTTGGCTGGTGGTTATATGCCAACAACTGGACGCAGCTTTGAGCCGCACCACTGTTTTGTTTTTTTCAACAAAAAAACAAAAAAAAAAAAAAAAAAAAAGAAAAAATATAAATACATAAATAAAATCAAGCAACAGCACATCTGTAGATAAGTAGCGAGCACATACTTTCATCAAGATCACTGATCACTTCCGCAAGAAATGTGGCCACGTAGACAGACACAGCGCTGCAATGGACTTTCATGAAGCTTTTTACTGCATAACTGAGCGACAGCAAGTAGCTTCTGGCAGTGTGGTTACTTGTAGACTGTAGGCCGGCGTGCAGAGCCATCTGCAAATGGAAACCTGATACCATTTTTAAAGCCTTGGGTGTAATTTTATTCAAGTGCAGTGAGAAGTATCACATGCTGCAGCCCACAACTTTGTACACTAACCAGAACACACTGTATGCTGTTTAGTTGTTTGTTTGTTTGTTTGTTTGTTTGTTCTGCAGCCTGCATAAAAAGATTCAGTCAAATCCCTGACTGCACTGCATGTGGCAGGACCGATTTCTCACAGAATGATGTTAGTTGAGAGGAGGTGGGAGGGAAATGAAGGGATCAAATGAGGAACAAACCCTGTATTTTGAAAATAACAATGCAGCCCTTACCTTGCTCCCCTCGGCTTTCGGCTCCTGTGATTGCAAGTGATTCAGAGAGTAGTGTTTAAAAGTGCTGCTGCTAAAACGACCTGAGCTCCGCTGGTCAACACGTGCTTTGTGCAAACAGATGAGCTTCATATCAATGCCTCGAGCTAACAAGAGTCTTTGCTTGATTTACACAACGGCTTTTCTATCCTTTTAATCATTATATGCATCTTTAGCTGCAAAAAAAAAAAAAACATTGAATCATCTTTGTGCATTAGCCTGTGCAAGTCTAAACTGTCCCAAGTGGCTGAGTAGTTCATGTTAGTCCTAATAAAAGAAGCTTAATCTCCCACCATATTATCATTATTCTGTCATTTCTGTTCTTCCTGCATTACATGTCCTGGAGTTTAATGGGTTAAACCTGGGGTGTTACTGCCCTGGTGCAAAAAGCAGTGGGATTATAGCAGCCACCGGATACATATTAATGCCACCACGTGCCTGTGCAGAGTAATCCATAAGGTGCTCTTTGCATTACAGATGGCAAAAGACATAAGGACTGTCCCCAGGTAGCGCTGATGTTTTGTGGCATGACATTGCAGCTCTACTGTGGGGGGGGGGGGGGGGGGGGCGAGTCAAAGCATCTCTACACTGTGAGCTCTTCCTTATAACTAACAAGGGAAATAAGATGGGGATAAAAACCAAGGCCCTAAACATGCAAAGGGAAAGTCATAACTAACACAAGGCTGCACAACACAGGGCTAAAAGATAACAGACACTGTTGAAAAATACATTTAAAATGGTTGGGGGGGGGGGTTAGGGGGCAGGGGGCACATTTTAAATGTACACAGAATCAATTATTAACACAACTACAGTCTGACTTCAATACCTAACTTTTCTATCTCTGCTGTTCGGCTCGTATTTGTGAGTTGAGGACCTTTGTCGTCCTTGAAATCCAGCAGCGTGTTCTGCTCCGTGTTAACGTGTGTTCACACTGCAGGCAACATGACGGACAGGTGGCTCCGCCCCGACAGAGTCTCACCTGTGGTTTCCATCATGGTCACTTCATCACAGCTTATGTGTGTGGACACAATAAGATGTATCTGTGTATAACTGCGTTGTTATTGTTCAACTTTTCAACCACAGAAGGTGGATTCCATTTATTGATCTGTTTCTCCCTCATTGTAATCAATAAATCATGTTTTTTGTGGGTGTGGAGGGGGGGTTAAACAACTTACACCACCCACCACATGTTCTCCTGGTGTTTTGTTTTTCGGTTTGTTGCTTACAGTGTGAACACAGGCACTGACAGAGCTCTACTGTTGCATGTGCAGAACCTCTCTATTGTTCCCTGTTTCCTGTGCTGACAGCCTGATAAGTCATCAGCGGACTCACCATCTCATCTCCAGGCAGCCAGTATCCTTCCTGCTCGATGCCAGCCTTGGAGCCCTTGCACCCGACCGTCAGGGTCTCCACCACCAGGCCGTCTTTCACAGCCAGGCTCAGCTGCCTGGCCGTCTCCTTAGGGTGCATGCCGAACACACGACTCAGGTACCTGGGCAGGTGACAGAGCAGAGGTCACTGAGCAGTGAGACAAGCAATTCTAGTCCACCACTTCTTTCACTTCACCTGCCTCTCATATTTGTTATACTGCTCATGTGGTGTTTGAAATTACAATCAGAGACCGCTCCCCCCCCCCATCTCTTCTCATACACCTACATGGTTCAAACAATGGCTGGGTTGATTCCTGCAGCTGCCTGCTGACTGGCAGTGACCCTCATGAAGCAAGGTCAGGTATCCTCCACTGTGGCAGTCAGCCAGTGAACAGACTGTGTCAGTGGGGAGTCAGGTGAGAGCTGGTATTTACTCCTGAGGTACAAAGGAGAGGCCGACAGCGTGTGTGTGATGTCGGGCTGGACGGTCAACCCAGAAACTGTCAAAAAAAAAAACAACATCTAGTCCCTCACACCGACACCGACTTCATCTTGTCTGTTGATTCGGTTCACCTGTGCTTTCATGAGCTGTCCCCTCGGAGAAATCATGACCTCCTGTTCAGCTGAGTGTTTAACTAACAGTAATCTATGTTCACTCACAGGTAAAGCTCCAAACAACCTGAGCAGTTTCCACCTAGAATAAACAGAAAAGCTGCAGGAAAACCAGTGCATGGCTCCAGAAACAGAGTGAGAGGGAGGCCATTAAACACCAACATACTTATTAGTATGTACCAACCTGAGCTGGACAGGAGCTCAGAAATAAAATCAAAAATGAATGGACTTGTCTGATGTAATTTCCCAGAGTCCTCAGTGGTAAAATACTTCCTCACATGGTCCGTTGTGTTTCTAGTCTCCGTTGGCGCCGGTCGCGGCTGCGTATCTTACAGCAATTACCTTCTTTAACGATTAACTAACTGTGGTTGTGACCTCGCCGTATGAGGAAGTCATGTCCCCTCCCGCCCCCGCCCCCGCCCCCAGTGAGAGGAGGCGGTTAATTATTCGCCTCTGCCTCTCTCGCTGACTTTTCCTCTCCCTCTGTTTTCCACAGAACCAAAGTCATCCTCCACAGTTTGCGGTGGGAAAAAAAAAAGCAGCGAGGATGATGGAGGTGTTGTGGATGTGAGGGCTACCCGTTTGCATGCCGCTCCTTGCTGTTGCCATGACAACAGCCTCTTGCCGTCAGTTTTTCATTTGGCGAGCGGCCAGCTCCCAAGGTGCTCGCCAACTTGCTGTACGAGATGTGGTAAGTGTTTCATTTAGTCTCTGCTCCATCCTCCGACTCCGACTCAAAGGAGCGATGAACGAAAGCTGAGGTCTGCCGCCGCCGAGCCACCGACCATGTGAGGTTCTCTCCGCAGATTAAAACCACCATGATGGTAAAAACCCAGCGGGACCCGACCCAGCTGCAGAATCTATAGAGCTATAGATCGGTCTGGTTTCTACACAGTGGCCGGCTTCATCACAAGAACGGCAACGTGTGATTATCAGAACTCCGACGGCTGTCAGTCAAACTATTGATCGTCCTCTGGTGCTGATCGGACTCGACAGAACAAACACTGGGTTCACCGTCAGTGCACCACCTCAAAATCTCCCTGCAACAGTTAACTGGCGATTAATCAACAAGGAATCAATAAGCAATGACACCATCACAATCTCTTCACCACTTAATTTGTTAAAACCTCCAAATATTTGACTGTTGTTGCAGCATTTTAAACGTCACAACTCTGGGATTTGGACGATAAACAAGAATTCAAAACGATAAAAAGTTCCCACTTTTCTCTGAAACCTTTTGAAATTGACTGATTGAAAAATAAAAATCAACTGAAAAATAATTAAAATCTTCAAGAATCTGCATCAAAACACAGGGAATGATTAAAGAAGCCTACTGTGCCTAAATACAGTCAGTTCAAGTAGCAGCATGTCTCTGTGTGTGTGTGTGTGTGTGTGTGTGTGTGTGGAGCTCCTCTCTCCCCTCAGGTCGTCACCATGCTGCTTTGAATCACCTGATCATACCAAACCAGACACCGGCCAACACACAGGCTCAAAAACAGGTTTTCTGGCTGGGAGGTTTGTGGGTTATTAAGACCCCACCCCCTCCACCTCCTCCTCCTCCTCCTCCTCCTCCTCCTCCTCCTCCTCCCTAAACTCCACAGCTAGTATCCACCCTTCCTGTCACCAACAACACAAATGAAGAAGCACCATAAACAAATCCCTGTTCGTCTGATCAAATAAAGCTCTGGACACGTACTGTTTTTTAAGAACATGCACAGACACGTCACCAAACACATGTCCCATCTGGAGGTGAACCTACTTGGAGATCCGGTCCATATTTGCGATTTGTTTCTGGTTGCGGATGACCTCAATGGCCGCCCACACGTACTGGACCACCTTGGGGTCTGCCTGCCTCTTCTTCACCACACGTGACATGATTTCCTTATTCATCACAACTGTGGGAGACAAAGGGAGAAAGAAAACAAAGACATGTCAGCAGCTTAAACCAAAACACAGCAGCAGGGTTCAGAGTGATAAGAGACGTACTGATATAACCTTTACAGTCCCTGTCACAATAACGTATTCTTTACAATACAAATGTTTGATTTGTTTTGTTTGTAAAAATGTCACTGCCAACTTATTTACAGCTGATTTCAATGCCTTGATCTCACATCATTTCTCATTTTGTCCACAGAGGTGCCGTCAATCAAAAAAAAAAACAGGCTGCAGAGGTAATATTAGCTGAGCTCCTCATCAGATCTGCAGGGAAACAACAGGTTGAGGTTGTGCATCAAAGCAGGAACCTGTTAGATTGAGTGACTGTGCAGGACGGGAGCAGCTGGCACTCAGCAGGGACCACATATGCCATAATATGTGCTGTGGTGTGAGCTCTGTAATAAAACGTACTGGAACTGACAGCCTATTCTGATCTGTCCACTCTGGGCATGTTATGATGAGCACTGATGTCTGCTCTGGGTTTTTATACTACATGCATACACACATTACACTCAGGCTGGTGCGAGGCACAGAATAAACAGACAAACTGGGCTTCTTGAACAACAGATGTGTTTATTTACAGTGCAAAAGTGGAAAAAACAAAAACTTCATGAGGGTCATGGCGTTGGCAGGATAATTCGTAGAAAGGTCGCATTGAGGTGTAGGCCCGCCCTGATCTGCTCGAACAGCCTCTGCTCTGACCTCTCCAGGTACTCCAGTAGATCAGAGCTGGTGTCCCGCCTTCGTTGTCCTCTGTAAAAGTCAATACATACATACATTTAAAAATGATGATGGTGGGATACAGGATGTGTGTGCATAAGGCCATGGTATGAACAACTCTTACCTGCTCTGGTCTGATGAGAGGTGGATGACGTGCTGCTGCAGGACGGAGCTGGAGAGCTCCAGACCAGCGGGCAGCGGGCTAACACAGTGTCGTCCTCCATGGTCGACAGCTCTGTTAATAACAAAGAAACAGTGATTTAATGCACTTTAATGTACACTGCCAGGCTTCTTAATGTAACCACAGAGGGAAATCTGTTTTGCAGAGGTAGCAGAAATCACAAACAACAACAACAACACCACACGTCGCTCAGGCATCGTTAGCTCTTTAGCATCGTTAACGTTTCAACATCCATTACATCTGTAGCTCGCCTTTGTCTCTCAAGTCGACTCTACATATAGAGAGCTGAAAACAAGGTGTTTGAGAAGGAAAACCTACCAGTATCCATGTTGCATTTCCAACGCTGTGGCCGAGTTCAGGGCCCCGGTCGCCTGGTTAGCCGGCATGTCTCCTAAAACGGAGCGCAGCGGTCGGCCTGAGTTGTGCAGTCCTTCTTAAGTTCCTTGAGTTTGCTGATAAATTGTTCCAGCGTCCTCTCGTAGCCGGCAGCAGCCATCTCTCGCTGGATTTTCTCGAAAACCGGCTTCGTCCTGGAGGCTCCCTCCAACTTGTTCTGGACTTCGGAGGAAGACCGCAGTGCCAGGAAGCACTGGGTCTCCTCGTCGGCCCACTGCTGTTTGTTTTCCACGTCCATCTCTCTGTTGATTTCGTTGCTGTTGCTCTCGCTGATGTTGTTTTAAAAATGGCGGTTCCGCGTTTTTACGCTGCTCCTGTTTGGCCAGGTAACCCCGCCCCCAGCCCCCGACGTCATCGGTTCTTAGCTCTGGCCCACCTCGGAGTTGGTGCTTGCTTTGAACCAGTTTTAAGAACAAAGAACCGGCGCTAAGTCGGGCACTGGCTCCGAACCAGCTCGGTGGAAAATGGGCATGAGGGACGAGAACGACCAGCGGGATCACACGTCAGCGTCTGTGAAGATGCTACTGGTGATAAACTCATCCAGCTCTGGAGTTAAAAACACATCCTCACTGTTACATAACAGCCACATGTGGCCTTAAAAACACACAGTAAAGAAACACCATGAAACCAGGTGTGTTTAAGAGCCTCCTGCTCCATCATTCACACACCTGTTGTGAAGGGTTTACTGCAAAAAAAAAAAAATAAACAACACCAGTGATAAAACACCTCCTCCATCAAGAAAAGACTGTTCACACTTTAAAACACAAACCCCCTCAATATATTGAACAGGAACATACGCAAACTGCCAACTGAAGACATGTTGTAGACATTTGTGCAGCGGAGATCAGGAGAATCTCTGATTGTGTGTGTGTGTGTGTGTGTGTGTGTGAGTCCACATCCCACAACATCTAACTAAAGCCACAATCACCCTTTTTCCCCTGCAAACTACAATATTTATCTAAAATCATTGAGGACTTATCAGTGGAAATCCACAGTACGACGCACCTTCTTGCTATGTGTGCAACACAAACTGTGGTTTTGAAGGAAGCTCCAAAAAAAAAAAAAAAAAACCCGCCATAGAGACTTTGACAAGGGAAACTCTGAAAGACCTTCAAAAGGCTCTGAATAACACTGGTCTGCCTCCTCACTCTGGTGCACAGGCCTGGCCTTCCCTGAATATCCTGAAATCCAATTTTATGCGGTCCTCCTCTTAACCATCCGTGAAACTTGGGATGTCACTTTCATAAATCGCAGCCAAACCCTAACCATAGAAATGCTCAGAGCGTTTTCTTTTTTTTTTGTTGTACGAGGGGAACAGGCTCGAGCTTTAGCACACTTTGTGTCAGGAGAGGCTGTGACAGATGTCAAAAGAGGATGTTCGTCTTCACACGTTTTGCAATCGTAGTACGGGTATGTGGTTTCAGATTAGCGCTAATTACCTAAGAGTTGAGGCAAATGAAGCTGACATCGACAGAAAGCATGAGATCAGGGGCTGGCTGTGGTCGAAGCGGAGCGTTTCTTAAGCTCACATCACCGTGCTATTCAAAATATTTCATGTTTCATACTGATATAGTACACAAATACCAGCCTGTTGTGTATGATACCAGCTTTACAGGTCAAACTCGAATAAACCTACTTCGTTCTGCCTTTGTTTACATGCGAGCTGCTTGTAAACAGGTCGCATGTAAACAGAAATGATTCACAACTGGACATTATAGGTTTTACAGTGTCCAAAGGGCAAAATGATTGTGTTCCTGTTAAGGAGGATCATTTGAATGCAAACAGGAAAGCATTCAACATGTGCTCTTGTAAACGCTCTGTTTACATTTGGGTGCAGATGAGGCCAAACAACATCTGACACTCAGCGTGGTGTAAAAACATCACAGGTGTCCTTGTTTGACAGAGAGATAAGCCAACTCGGACAGGTAAGAGAGGAGTGCACTAAGGTGACAGGGAGTAATGTGAGCTCCCCAAAATATATGTCAAGTGTGGAAGGTGTGAATTAGGGCCACATGTGCCAGGCCAGCTGGGCCAAGCAGGCTCCATGCGTGTGTGCTGGGGCTGACAGGTACACACACACAGCCACCTCTGCCTCCAGACAGCACCCCTGTCCCCGGGAGAGCTCACCCTACACGGTAACAGCAGGGACGACCGGGCTCCTGCACGCCGACGTGCTCCCCAATCAATTAGCCAAGGTGTGCGACACGGGAGGCCAATGAGGAGACAGGCTGAGGAGGGTTATTATGGCTCCCGGGACAAACAAAGAGGCGACACGGCGCTGTTGTTTACCTCTTTGGTGAAGCCGACAGCTCCTCCTCACACTCATCAAAATCAACATTCATACCCATCGATTATAAAATCGATCAAATCAACACTGTCAGTCCGACAGGTTAGAGTATAGCAGCAGGACTCTCCCCCTCTCTGCCATTTACCGTTAGCCCGCGGATAGCAGCGACCACGGCTGACACGACCAACCAACAGGAGACCAAACGCGGTGTTGTAGTAAAAGACAACCGCGCTGTCACACTGCAGCACAAAACTTCACAACAAAGCTCGTATTTAAACCCGACATGCTACACCTAACTTGTGTCTACGGCAACAAAGAGACAGCCGAGGAAGGCCACGGGCACTGCCATTCAAGAATCTCGATTTAGCTACTAGCATGCTAACTATCGTCCACACCAAAAGCTTGTCAAGACAAAGAGGAAGCTATTTAACTTTTACTACATATGTTAAGTCAGCCTGTTCGTATTCTTTTTAGACCGAATGACAATATAAAACCAAGAATAAGCACGTTGAATTAACGGCTCACCAAGAGCAAGCTATCGAGATAAGTTCATTTTTGTTAGCGATGCTAGTAAACTGTTACGTAGCTAACGTTAGCCGACTGCCTGGTAAACCTAGCCAACTTGTCAGCGAACACAGACAATGTTCACAGTCACAACAGCGACATGGATGTGTTTGGAGCCCACGCGAAGCTTTATCTGCCGCCATAAAATGCCCGAAATGCTGTCAAGCTAACTAGCCTACCTGCTCGTTTGTTTTGGAGGGCGCCATGTTCACAGTCCACCTCCATCACGGGAATAGGAACGGCTAAGCTAACGGCGCTAGCGCACGTAGTTGCTGGCTAACTAGCCGCCGCCGCCGCCGCCGCACCACGGGGTTGTCATTGAGCTGCTGCGATTTTTCCCCCCAGAATAAAAAAAAAAAATCAAACTCACCTCTGCTTTAGTGTCACAAACCCACGGCGCTGCAGGAAATCCGCGAAGGGTTGAACGCGGGGCAGCTTACATTAGTATTTTTCAGGCTCAGTCGAGGCTGCGGATGGTTGTTGTTGGTGCGTGTGCAGCAGCTGGCCACAGTACAGCAGCGCTGCGCTGGGAGGTAAACACAGACAGCGCCAACAGAGCGCAGCCGAGCGGGGCTGCGGGGCTGCGGGGCTGCGCCTCAGGGAGAACTCTAGTGGTGGAATTCGACTCACTGCACCCGACACCGGGGACAACACAACCGGGATGTTAAAGGGACAACCCGCTGATTTTTTTTTTTTTTTTTAATAATTCATTTAATGTCAAGTTTTTTAATTCACCATTATTGGCTTTTTAGTTTTTACACAGCAGGTTAAAGCAGATTCGCCCCTCCATGAGAGAAGCTGTTGTAGTTTAGCTGTAGGTGGATTCAGTTAGTGTTCTGGATGAAAACTGGACTGTGTGGTGTCTCAGTGTGGGAAGCGGCCTCAGGTATAGGATGTGTGTTTTCATATTTTCTCCAGTCAGCTGCGAATCAGACTCTGGTGGTGAAACAGAAGGAAACATTGAACATAGTGTTGATGAAATCAGCTTTATTCTGTGACCCCATGAACATTTTCACCACACAATGACTTTGTTTCACCTGAAGCATATATCATCATATAAAAAAGAAGCTTTCATAAAACAGCATGAACCTTATGTGATCTGCCAAACACCTCGATGTAAATGTGTAGATTTCTTAGTTTCCACAGTGAGAACAAACCTCAGTGATAAAGGAAGCTCTGGTGATTTCTCTGTTAAGGCCCAAACAACAACACACAAACACATCAACACAAAGATCCAACAACATTTAGAGCTCAGAGAAGTTTCTGTTTTCATGTGGACAAATGTGAGTTTAGGTAAAGAAACATCATCATGAGCAGTGATCTCCTCCACGGCTCCAGCTCCACCTCAACAAACTCAAACATCAACACAACAACACATGACAAGAGCTCAAAGTCCCGCCCATCATGTTTGATTGACAGCTGATCTCTGTGCAGTGCAGAGACACAACAGCAATGAGCTTTTAGCAACAAACATGGAGACTAAAGAAAGTGATGAAGTAAAATACAGATTTTAACCAACTGCTCCTTCAATGATCTTTGTCTAGTTCACTTTACACAACTCTGCTGTGGATTTAATACCAAGCCAAACTCCAGCATGTAGAGGCTGAGTGAATGTGGTCTGGACTCTGTGGAGGAGAGTCATGGTTTCAGAGACGCTGTAGAAGGACAGAATACCTGCTCTGTGATCCAGGTACACTCCTACTCTGGAGGACTGAGGACCTGAGACTGGAGTCTTGATGTCGTTGAACCTAAATGTGAAACTGTTGTTGTTACAATCTAACGACCAAGATTTGTCATTGTATCCAAACGAACTTTCCCTCCCTGCTCTGCTGATATTCTTGTATGCGACTGCTATTAAAACTCCTCCTCCTGTCCACTCCACCTCCCAGTAACAACATCCAGTCAGACTCTCTCTACTCAGGACCTGCCAACAGTTAGTGAATTTATCTGGGTGACTAGAATAAGACTGATCTTCACTCATAAATGTTACTTTCCTGTTTCCCTCAGATAATAACAGACGTCTGTATGCTGTGTTTGGATCCAGTGTGATTTCCTGTGAATATCTTAAGAAGTCAGCTCTGGTCCTGGGCTCTGCTGGTGACAGTAAAACATCCACTTGAGTCTCTGTCAGTGAGATGTTTGTCCATGTGTCTCTCAGAAGGTCCTGTAGTTGATCTCTGAGCTCTGACACAGCTGCTGTCACATCCTCAAAGTGTCTGAGAGGACGGATATTGATGCTGGATGAGTGTGTAGATTGACTGAGTGCTGACAGTGAGGGGTAGTTGTGTAGAAACTGGGTGTGATCCTCTGTGTGTGACAGCAGCTTCAGCTCAGCGTCTTTCCTCTTCAGCTCAGTGATCTCCTGCTGCAGCTTCTTCTCAAGCTCTTTGACTCCACTCACTTGAGTTTCCTGCTGGGATCTGATCTGCTGCTTCAGCTCACAGCTTCTTTTCTCCATCAGACGGATCAGCTGAGTGAAGATCTTCTCACTGTGCTCCACTGCTTTATCAGCAGAGCCATTGATGGCCTCCACCTCCTGTTGAAGCACCTTCACATCTTTCTCTCTGTCCTGGATTCTCTGCTGGATTTGTTGTCGACTCAGCTCCAGCTCTCTCTGCCTCTCAGTCCTTTCTGCTGCAGCTGAGACTGTGTCGTGGCCTTTATGTTCATCCACAGAGCAGAGATAACAGATACACTGCTGATCAGTGCGGCAGAACATTTTCATCACCTCATTGTGACGAGAGCAGATGTTCTCCTGGAGCTTCTTGCAGGGCTCCACCAGCTTGTGTTTCTTTAATGGAGCTGCTTCATGATGAGGCTGGAGATGATTCTCACAGTAGGAGGCTGAACACGTCAAACAGGACTTGACAGCTTTGAGTTTCCTCCCAGTGCAGACATCACAGGCCACATCTTCAGGTCCAGCATAGCAGTGATCAGCAGGAGCAGCTTGGAGTCCAGTCTTCTTCAGCTGCTCCACTAAAGCTGCTAACATGGTGTTTTTCACCAGGTCAGGTCTTGGTATGAAGTTCTTCCTACACTGAGGACAGCTGTAGATTTTCTTCCTATCCTCTCCATCCCAGTGGGTTTTAATACAGTTGAAGCAGTAGCTGTGTCCACAGGGAATAGCCACTGGATCCTTCAGTAGATCCAGACAGATGCAACAAGAGAAGGTCTCATGGTCCAGATGAACTCCTTTCTGCGCCATTTCACCTCTCACAGACGACGACTGTCTGAGTTTCTGTTGCTCAGAAGTGAAACTAGTTTGAGCTCTGATCTAAACAACATGTGTCTCTGCAGTGAACGGGGCCTGTCAGCTCCTCCTCTGCACCACATGTTGGTTCCACCCATCTTCAAACTGTAGATCTGAAGGAGGGGGAACAAGGAAACACATGATCAGGGTGGAGCTCAGTGTGTTTGAGAGCAGGAAGAAGAGGGAAGTGATCAGGTTTGACTTGTTCCAGGAGGAGGAGCAGTTTGATCCTGTGAGTTGACGACATATTTCTCATTTTAAAATACAGAGCTCAATCACTGCTGATATCTCAGTCATTTTTGAATAGTTTGATAAAGTCTTTGAAGTAGTTTTGTAGTTTTACTTGAATTGGATTTTGAGTAAAAGTCGTATTTTAAATTTGATGCTTTTAAAGAAACAAACCAAAGAGGTCAGTTGTTGTAACTGTGAATTCCACGGGACCTGAACGCACCAGATCATTTGCCTCTGTGATTTAGGTTGGAGACTGAAATGACTGAACGCATGTTAGAAAATAAACAGTTTGATTCATGTGATCAATAACATCCTTTCAGTTGCTCCAAATGACCCAACAGACATCACACTGAAGAGGTTACACCATCATCTTCTCTGTGAATGTTTACGTTTTATTGATTAGTGTCAATACATTTATAGATACAGAAGCACCGAGAGTGAAACAGCTGTTGTTTAGAGCAACTCAACACACTGCAGTGAAGCCAGTTTAAACAAATGGAAGAACAAATTCACATTAAAGCAGATCACTATTAAAAGTATCACACACACATGATCACTTGCTTTATTATAAGAGGAGGTTGAAGTCACTTTAATCAAACACAAACTACATACATTGATCAGTTTACCATGAACATTTTCTGATCAATAAAATAAAAACAACATTTTCCACATTTCATTAAACTTCAAAGAAGAATTTCTAAAGATCTACAGCAGCTTCACATCACTAACCAGGATGAATGACATCAGGCCTAAAATCATCATCTTCACTAAAACCTTCAGACGCAAAGAGCTGAGGAGCTTTGACCTCCACCACCTCCCTGGTCAGCAGGAGGACGGCGCCCTCTTGTGTTCAGCATCAGGTTTCAGTTGTTCACCTGCTGTGATGGTCACTGCAGGAAGACGAGGAGAAACTTCACTCAGCCTTTGGAAACTTACAACAACATCAGTGGAGACACAGTTAAATATATGTGACATCACACTGAGTCAGTTTGTTCACAGGAGTCACAGCCTGTTACACTGATGCTGCATTCAGGGCACGTGGGAAAGATGGAAGACAAGAAAGTGTTTGATTCATTCAGTTTTATTGATGATGTGAAGCTTCAGTTTGTTTATACATTGAATCAGTGAAGTCTGTTAACCTCTTCAACTCCGCGGGGACGCCGGCGTCCCCGAGCCGCTCCTCTTCTGCAGTTTCAGCTTGCGCTGGCTTACTACATTGGTAAACGTGGCGTATTGGTATCTGTGGCTTCATTAGGTTGTTTGCTAATTCAGTATCGATTTTATTTTGTTTCTCATTTATTTTTGCACAAGAATATACGGAATATCTACAGTCCGAAGCGTGATCGTTTTCCGCATTTCAACCGAGGGAGACGTTCCCTCGGTTTTATTTTGAAGTTAGTGTACGACACGGATGTTGAAGGGAGGGTGCTGGACATTGATGTATTATAATGGACAGTGTAAATAAAGATTTAGCTGATTCAATCGTAAATGTGTACAAGATGAAGAAGAAGAAGACAGCTGGCCAGAGCCGCTGGCCCCCGGTGAGAATAGTAAGTGAGCCACGCTGAGCGGGCCGGGCTCAGCCCAGACACTCAGCCACCCGTTCAAACACTGGGGCACGCTCTACAGAGCAGGAATCAGGGGGGCGGGGGCAGCTGGCCAGAGCCGCTGGCCCCCGGTGAGAATAGTAAGTGAGCCACGCTGAGCGGGCCGGGCTCAGCCCAGACACTCAGCCACCCGTTCAAACACTGGGGCACGCTCTACAGAGCAGGAATCAGGGGGGCGGGGGCAGCTGGCCAGAGCCGCTGGCCCCCGGTGAGAATAGTAAGTGAGCCACGCTGAGCGGGCCGGGCTCAGCCCAGACACTCAGCCACCCGTTCAAACACTGGGGCACGCTCTACAGAGCAGGAATCAGGGGGGCGGGGGCAGCTGGCCAGAGCCGCTGGCCCCCGGTGAGAATAGTAAGTGAGCCACGCTGAGCGGGCCGGGCTCAGCCCAGACACTCAGCCACCCGTTCAAACACTGGGGCACGCTCTACAGAGCAGGAATCAGGGGGGCGGGGGCAGCTGGCCAGAGCCGCTGGCCCCCGGTGAGAATAGTAAGTGAGCCACGCTGAGCGGGCCGGGCTCAGCCCAGACACTCAGCCACCCGTTCAAACACTGGGGCACGCTCTACAGAGCAGGAATCAGGGGGGCGGGGGCAGCTGGCCAGAGCCGCTGGCCCCCGGTGAGAATAGTAAGTGAGCCACGCTGAGCGGGCCGGGCTCAGCCCAGACACTCAGCCACCCGTTCAAACACTGGGGCACGCTCTACAGAGCAGGAATCAGGGGGGCGGGGGCAGCTGGCCAGAGCCGCTGGCCCCCGGTGAGAATAGTAAGTGAGCCACGCTGAGCGGGCCGGGCTCAGCCCAGACACTCAGCCACCCGTTCAAACACTGGGGCACGCTCTACAGAGCAGGAATCAGGGGGGCGGGGGCAGCTGGCCAGAGCCGCTGGCCCCCGGTGAGAATAGTAAGTGAGCCACGCTGAGCGGGCCGGGCTCAGCCCAGACACTCAGCCACCCGTTCAAACACTGGGGCACGCTCTACAGAGCAGGAATCAGGGGGGCGGGGGCAGCTGGCCAGAGCCGCTGGCCCCCGGTGAGAATAGTAAGTGAGCCACGCTGAGCGGGCCGGGCTCAGCCCAGACACTCAGCCACCCGTTCAAACACTGGGGCACGCTCTACAGAGCAGGAATCAGGGGGGCGGGGGCAGCTGGCCAGAGCCGCTGGCCCCCGGTGAGAATAGTAAGTGAGCCACGCTGAGCGGGCCGGGCTCAGCCCAGACACTCAGCCACCCGTTCAAACACTGGGGCACGCTCTACAGAGCAGGAATCAGGGGGGCGGGGGCAGCTGGCCAGAGCCGCTGGCCCCCGGTGAGAATAGTAAGTGAGCCACGCTGAGCGGGCCGGGCTCAGCCCAGACACTCAGCCACCCGTTCAAACACTGGGGCACGCTCTACAGAGCAGGAATCAGGGGGGCGGGGGCAGCTGGCCAGAGCCGCTGGCCCCCGGTGAGAATAGTAAGTGAGCCACGCTGAGCGGGCCGGGCTCAGCCCAGACACTCAGCCACCCGTTCAAACACTGGGGCACGCTCTACAGAGCAGGAATCAGGGGGGCGGGGGCAGCTGGCCAGAGCCGCTGGCCCCCGGTGAGAATAGTAAGTGAGCCACGCTGAGCGGGCCGGGCTCAGCCCAGACACTCAGCCACCCGTTCAAACACTGGGGCACGCTCTACAGAGCAGGAATCAGGGGGGCGGGGGCAGCTGGCCAGAGCCGCTGGCCCCCGGTGAGAATAGTAAGTGAGCCACGCTGAGCGGGCCGGGCTCAGCCCAGACACTCAGCCACCCGTTCAAACACTGGGGCACGCTCTACAGAGCAGGAATCAGGGGGGCGGGGGCAGCTGGCCAGAGCCGCTGGCCCCCGGTGAGAATAGTAAGTGAGCCACGCTGAGCGGGCCGGGCTCAGCCCAGACACTCAGCCACCCGTTCAAACACTGGGGCACGCTCTACAGAGCAGGAATCAGGGGGGCGGGGGCAGCTGGCCAGAGCCGCTGGCCCCCGGTGAGAATAGTAAGTGAGCCACGCTGAGCGGGCCGGGCTCAGCCCAGACACTCAGCCACCCGTTCAAACACTGGGGCACGCTCTACAGAGCAGGAATCAGGGGGGCGGGGGCAGCTGGCCAGAGCCGCTGGCCCCCGGTGAGAATAGTAAGTGAGCCACGCTGAGCGGGCCGGGCTCAGCCCAGACACTCAGCCACCCGTTCAAACACTGGGGCACGCTCTACAGAGCAGGAATCAGGGGGGCGGGGGCAGCTGGCCAGAGCCGCTGGCCCCCGGTGAGAATAGTAAGTGAGCCACGCTGAGCGGGCCGGGCTCAGCCCAGACACTCAGCCACCCGTTCAAACACTGGGGCACGCTCTACAGAGCAGGAATCAGGGGGGCGGGGGCAGCTGGCCAGAGCCGCTGGCCCCCGGTGAGAATAGTAAGTGAGCCACGCTGAGCGGGCCGGGCTCAGCCCAGACACTCAGCCACCCGTTCAAACACTGGGGCACGCTCTACAGAGCAGGAATCAGGGGGGCGGGGGCAGCTGGCCAGAGCCGCTGGCCCCCGGTGAGAATAGTAAGTGAGCCACGCTGAGCGGGCCGGGCTCAGCCCAGACACTCAGCCACCCGTTCAAACACTGGGGCACGCTCTACAGAGCAGGAATCAGGGGGGCGGGGGCAGCTGGCCAGAGCCGCTGGCCCCCGGTGAGAATAGTAAGTGAGCCACGCTGAGCGGGCCGGGCTCAGCCCAGACACTCAGCCACCCGTTCAAACACTGGGGCACGCTCTACAGAGCAGGAATCAGGGGGGCGGGGGCAGCTGGCCAGAGCCGCTGGCCCCCGGTGAGAATAGTAAGTGAGCCACGCTGAGCGGGCCGGGCTCAGCCCAGACACTCAGCCACCCGTTCAAACACTGGGGCACGCTCTACAGAGCAGGAATCAGGGGGGCGGGGGCAGCTGGCCAGAGCCGCTGGCCCCCGGTGAGAATAGTAAGTGAGCCACGCTGAGCGGGCCGGGCTCAGCCCAGACACTCAGCCACCCGTTCAAACACTGGGGCACGCTCTACAGAGCAGGAATCAGGGGGGCGGGGGCAGCTGGCCAGAGCCGCTGGCCCCCGGTGAGAATAGTAAGTGAGCCACGCTGAGCGGGCCGGGCTCAGCCCAGACACTCAGCCACCCGTTCAAACACTGGGGCACGCTCTACAGAGCAGGAATCAGGGGGGCGGGGGCAGCTGGCCAGAGCCGCTGGCCCCCGGTGAGAATAGTAAGTGAGCCACGCTGAGCGGGCCGGGCTCAGCCCAGACACTCAGCCACCCGTTCAAACACTGGGGCACGCTCTACAGAGCAGGAATCAGGGGGGCGGGGGCAGCTGGCCAGAGCCGCTGGCCCCCGGTGAGAATAGTAAGTGAGCCACGCTGAGCGGGCCGGGCTCAGCCCAGACACTCAGCCACCCGTTCAAACACTGGGGCACGCTCTACAGAGCAGGAATCAGGGGGGCGGGGGCAGCTGGCCAGAGCCGCTGGCCCCCGGTGAGAATAGTAAGTGAGCCACGCTGAGCGGGCCGGGCTCAGCCCAGACACTCAGCCACCCGTTCAAACACTGGGGCACGCTCTACAGAGCAGGAATCAGGGGGGCGGGGGCAGCTGGCCAGAGCCGCTGGCCCCCGGTGAGAATAGTAAGTGAGCCACGCTGAGCGGGCCGGGCTCAGCCCAGACACTCAGCCACCCGTTCAAACACTGGGGCACGCTCTACAGAGCAGGAATCAGGGGGGCGGGGGCAGCTGGCCAGAGCCGCTGGCCCCCGGTGAGAATAGTAAGTGAGCCACGCTGAGCGGGCCGGGCTCAGCCCAGACACTCAGCCACCCGTTCAAACACTGGGGCACGCTCTACAGAGCAGGAATCAGGGGGGCGGGGGCAGCTGGCCAGAGCCGCTGGCCCCCGGTGAGAATAGTAAGTGAGCCACGCTGAGCGGGCCGGGCTCAGCCCAGACACTCAGCCACCCGTTCAAACACTGGGGCACGCTCTACAGAGCAGGAATCAGGGGGGCGGGGGCAGCTGGCCAGAGCCGCTGGCCCCCGGTGAGAATAGTAAGTGAGCCACGCTGAGCGGGCCGGGCTCAGCCCAGACACTCAGCCACCCGTTCAAACACTGGGGCACGCTCTACAGAGCAGGAATCAGGGGGGCGGGGGCAGCTGGCCAGAGCCGCTGGCCCCCGGTGAGAATAGTAAGTGAGCCACGCTGAGCGGGCCGGGCTCAGCCCAGACACTCAGCCACCCGTTCAAACACTGGGGCACGCTCTACAGAGCAGGAATCAGGGGGGCGGGGGCAGCTGGCCAGAGCCGCTGGCCCCCGGTGAGAATAGTAAGTGAGCCACGCTGAGCGGGCCGGGCTCAGCCCAGACACTCAGCCACCCGTTCAAACACTGGGGCACGCTCTACAGAGCAGGAATCAGGGGGGCGGGGGCAGCTGGCCAGAGCCGCTGGCCCCCGGTGAGAATAGTAAGTGAGCCACGCTGAGCGGGCCGGGCTCAGCCCAGACACTCAGCCACCCGTTCAAACACTGGGGCACGCTCTACAGAGCAGGAATCAGGGGGGCGGGGGCAGCTGGCCAGAGCCGCTGGCCCCCGGTGAGAATAGTAAGTGAGCCACGCTGAGCGGGCCGGGCTCAGCCCAGACACTCAGCCACCCGTTCAAACACTGGGGCACGCTCTACAGAGCAGGAATCAGGGGGGCGGGGGCAGCTGGCCAGAGCCGCTGGCCCCCGGTGAGAATAGTAAGTGAGCCACGCTGAGCGGGCCGGGCTCAGCCCAGACACTCAGCCACCCGTTCAAACACTGGGGCACGCTCTACAGAGCAGGAATCAGGGGGGCGGGGGCAGCTGGCCAGAGCCGCTGGCCCCCGGTGAGAATAGTAAGTGAGCCACGCTGAGCGGGCCGGGCTCAGCCCAGACACTCAGCCACCCGTTCAAACACTGGGGCACGCTCTACAGAGCAGGAATCAGGGGGGCGGGGGCAGCTGGCCAGAGCCGCTGGCCCCCGGTGAGAATAGTAAGTGAGCCACGCTGAGCGGGCCGGGCTCAGCCCAGACACTCAGCCACCCGTTCAAACACTGGGGCACGCTCTACAGAGCAGGAATCAGGGGGGCGGGGGCAGCTGGCCAGAGCCGCTGGCCCCCGGTGAGAATAGTAAGTGAGCCACGCTGAGCGGGCCGGGCTCAGCCCAGACACTCAGCCACCCGTTCAAACACTGGGGCACGCTCTACAGAGCAGGAATCAGGGGGGCGGGGGCAGCTGGCCAGAGCCGCTGGCCCCCGGTGAGAATAGTAAGTGAGCCACGCTGAGCGGGCCGGGCTCAGCCCAGACACTCAGCCACCCGTTCAAACACTGGGGCACGCTCTACAGAGCAGGAATCAGGGGGGCGGGGGCAGCTGGCCAGAGCCGCTGGCCCCCGGTGAGAATAGTAAGTGAGCCACGCTGAGCGGGCCGGGCTCAGCCCAGACACTCAGCCACCCGTTCAAACACTGGGGCACGCTCTACAGAGCAGGAATCAGGGGGGCGGGGGCAGCTGGCCAGAGCCGCTGGCCCCCGGTGAGAATAGTAAGTGAGCCACGCTGAGCGGGCCGGGCTCAGCCCAGACACTCAGCCACCCGTTCAAACACTGGGGCACGCTCTACAGAGCAGGAATCAGGGGGGCGGGGGCAGCTGGCCAGAGCCGCTGGCCCCCGGTGAGAATAGTAAGTGAGCCACGCTGAGCGGGCCGGGCTCAGCCCAGACACTCAGCCACCCGTTCAAACACTGGGGCACGCTCTACAGAGCAGGAATCAGGGGGGCGGGGGCAGCTGGCCAGAGCCGCTGGCCCCCGGTGAGAATAGTAAGTGAGCCACGCTGAGCGGGCCGGGCTCAGCCCAGACACTCAGCCACCCGTTCAAACACTGGGGCACGCTCTACAGAGCAGGAATCAGGGGGGCGGGGGCAGCTGGCCAGAGCCGCTGGCCCCCGGTGAGAATAGTAAGTGAGCCACGCTGAGCGGGCCGGGCTCAGCCCAGACACTCAGCCACCCGTTCAAACACTGGGGCACGCTCTACAGAGCAGGAATCAGGGGGGCGGGGGCAGCTGGCCAGAGCCGCTGGCCCCCGGTGAGAATAGTAAGTGAGCCACGCTGAGCGGGCCGGGCTCAGCCCAGACACTCAGCCACCCGTTCAAACACTGGGGCACGCTCTACAGAGCAGGAATCAGGGGGGCGGGGGCAGCTGGCCAGAGCCGCTGGCCCCCGGTGAGAATAGTAAGTGAGCCACGCTGAGCGGGCCGGGCTCAGCCCAGACACTCAGCCACCCGTTCAAACACTGGGGCACGCTCTACAGAGCAGGAATCAGGGGGGCGGGGGCAGCTGGCCAGAGCCGCTGGCCCCCGGTGAGAATAGTAAGTGAGCCACGCTGAGCGGGCCGGGCTCAGCCCAGACACTCAGCCACCCGTTCAAACACTGGGGCACGCTCTACAGAGCAGGAATCAGGGGGGCGGGGGCAGCTGGCCAGAGCCGCTGGCCCCCGGTGAGAATAGTAAGTGAGCCACGCTGAGCGGGCCGGGCTCAGCCCAGACACTCAGCCACCCGTTCAAACACTGGGGCACGCTCTACAGAGCAGGAATCAGGGGGGCGGGGGCAGCTGGCCAGAGCCGCTGGCCCCCGGTGAGAATAGTAAGTGAGCCACGCTGAGCGGGCCGGGCTCAGCCCAGACACTCAGCCACCCGTTCAAACACTGGGGCACGCTCTACAGAGCAGGAATCAGGGGGGCGGGGGCAGCTGGCCAGAGCCGCTGGCCCCCGGTGAGAATAGTAAGTGAGCCACGCTGAGCGGGCCGGGCTCAGCCCAGACACTCAGCCACCCGTTCAAACACTGGGGCACGCTCTACAGAGCAGGAATCAGGGGGGCGGGGGCAGCTGGCCAGAGCCGCTGGCCCCCGGTGAGAATAGTAAGTGAGCCACGCTGAGCGGGCCGGGCTCAGCCCAGACACTCAGCCACCCGTTCAAACACTGGGGCACGCTCTACAGAGCAGGAATCAGGGGGGCGGGGGCAGCTGGCCAGAGCCGCTGGCCCCCGGTGAGAATAGTAAGTGAGCCACGCTGAGCGGGCCGGGCTCAGCCCAGACACTCAGCCACCCGTTCAAACACTGGGGCACGCTCTACAGAGCAGGAATCAGGGGGGCGGGGGCAGCTGGCCAGAGCCGCTGGCCCCCGGTGAGAATAGTAAGTGAGCCACGCTGAGCGGGCCGGGCTCAGCCCAGACACTCAGCCACCCGTTCAAACACTGGGGCACGCTCTACAGAGCAGGAATCAGGGGGGCGGGGGCAGCTGGCCAGAGCCGCTGGCCCCCGGTGAGAATAGTAAGTGAGCCACGCTGAGCGGGCCGGGCTCAGCCCAGACACTCAGCCACCCGTTCAAACACTGGGGCACGCTCTACAGAGCAGGAATCAGGGGGGCGGGGGCAGCTGGCCAGAGCCGCTGGCCCCCGGTGAGAATAGTAAGTGAGCCACGCTGAGCGGGCCGGGCTCAGCCCAGACACTCAGCCACCCGTTCAAACACTGGGGCACGCTCTACAGAGCAGGAATCAGGGGGGCGGGGGCAGCTGGCCAGAGCCGCTGGCCCCCGGTGAGAATAGTAAGTGAGCCACGCTGAGCGGGCCGGGCTCAGCCCAGACACTCAGCCACCCGTTCAAACACTGGGGCACGCTCTACAGAGCAGGAATCAGGGGGGCGGGGGCAGCTGGCCAGAGCCGCTGGCCCCCGGTGAGAATAGTAAGTGAGCCACGCTGAGCGGGCCGGGCTCAGCCCAGACACTCAGCCACCCGTTCAAACACTGGGGCACGCTCTACAGAGCAGGAATCAGGGGGGCGGGGGCAGCTGGCCAGAGCCGCTGGCCCCCGGTGAGAATAGTAAGTGAGCCACGCTGAGCGGGCCGGGCTCAGCCCAGACACTCAGCCACCCGTTCAAACACTGGGGCACGCTCTACAGAGCAGGAATCAGGGGGGCGGGGGCAGCTGGCCAGAGCCGCTGGCCCCCGGTGAGAATAGTAAGTGAGCCACGCTGAGCGGGCCGGGCTCAGCCCAGACACTCAGCCACCCGTTCAAACACTGGGGCACGCTCTACAGAGCAGGAATCAGGGGGGCGGGGGCAGCTGGCCAGAGCCGCTGGCCCCCGGTGAGAATAGTAAGTGAGCCACGCTGAGCGGGCCGGGCTCAGCCCAGACACTCAGCCACCCGTTCAAACACTGGGGCACGCTCTACAGAGCAGGAATCAGGGGGGCGGGGGCAGCTGGCCAGAGCCGCTGGCCCCCGGTGAGAATAGTAAGTGAGCCACGCTGAGCGGGCCGGGCTCAGCCCAGACACTCAGCCACCCGTTCAAACACTGGGGCACGCTCTACAGAGCAGGAATCAGGGGGGCGGGGGCAGCTGGCCAGAGCCGCTGGCCCCCGGTGAGAATAGTAAGTGAGCCACGCTGAGCGGGCCGGGCTCAGCCCAGACACTCAGCCACCCGTTCAAACACTGGGGCACGCTCTACAGAGCAGGAATCAGGGGGGCGGGGGCAGCTGGCCAGAGCCGCTGGCCCCCGGTGAGAATAGTAAGTGAGCCACGCTGAGCGGGCCGGGCTCAGCCCAGACACTCAGCCACCCGTTCAAACACTGGGGCACGCTCTACAGAGCAGGAATCAGGGGGGCGGGGGCAGCTGGCCAGAGCCGCTGGCCCCCGGTGAGAATAGTAAGTGAGCCACGCTGAGCGGGCCGGGCTCAGCCCAGACACTCAGCCACCCGTTCAAACACTGGGGCACGCTCTACAGAGCAGGAATCAGGGGGGCGGGGGCAGCTGGCCAGAGCCGCTGGCCCCCGGTGAGAATAGTAAGTGAGCCACGCTGAGCGGGCCGGGCTCAGCCCAGACACTCAGCCACCCGTTCAAACACTGGGGCACGCTCTACAGAGCAGGAATCAGGGGGGCGGGGGCAGCTGGCCAGAGCCGCTGGCCCCCGGTGAGAATAGTAAGTGAGCCACGCTGAGCGGGCCGGGCTCAGCCCAGACACTCAGCCACCCGTTCAAACACTGGGGCACGCTCTACAGAGCAGGAATCAGGGGGGCGGGGGCAGCTGGCCAGAGCCGCTGGCCCCCGGTGAGAATAGTAAGTGAGCCACGCTGAGCGGGCCGGGCTCAGCCCAGACACTCAGCCACCCGTTCAAACACTGGGGCACGCTCTACAGAGCAGGAATCAGGGGGGCGGGGGCAGCTGGCCAGAGCCGCTGGCCCCCGGTGAGAATAGTAAGTGAGCCACGCTGAGCGGGCCGGGCTCAGCCCAGACACTCAGCCACCCGTTCAAACACTGGGGCACGCTCTACAGAGCAGGAATCAGGGGGGCGGGGGCAGCTGGCCAGAGCCGCTGGCCCCCGGTGAGAATAGTAAGTGAGCCACGCTGAGCGGGCCGGGCTCAGCCCAGACACTCAGCCACCCGTTCAAACACTGGGGCACGCTCTACAGAGCAGGAATCAGGGGGGCGGGGGCAGCTGGCCAGAGCCGCTGGCCCCCGGTGAGAATAGTAAGTGAGCCACGCTGAGCGGGCCGGGCTCAGCCCAGACACTCAGCCACCCGTTCAAACACTGGGGCACGCTCTACAGAGCAGGAATCAGGGGGGCGGGGGCAGCTGGCCAGAGCCGCTGGCCCCCGGTGAGAATAGTAAGTGAGCCACGCTGAGCGGGCCGGGCTCAGCCCAGACACTCAGCCACCCGTTCAAACACTGGGGCACGCTCTACAGAGCAGGAATCAGGGGGGCGGGGGCAGCTGGCCAGAGCCGCTGGCCCCCGGTGAGAATAGTAAGTGAGCCACGCTGAGCGGGCCGGGCTCAGCCCAGACACTCAGCCACCCGTTCAAACACTGGGGCACGCTCTACAGAGCAGGAATCAGGGGGGCGGGGGCAGCTGGCCAGAGCCGCTGGCCCCCGGTGAGAATAGTAAGTGAGCCACGCTGAGCGGGCCGGGCTCAGCCCAGACACTCAGCCACCCGTTCAAACACTGGGGCACGCTCTACAGAGCAGGAATCAGGGGGGCGGGGGCAGCTGGCCAGAGCCGCTGGCCCCCGGTGAGAATAGTAAGTGAGCCACGCTGAGCGGGCCGGGCTCAGCCCAGACACTCAGCCACCCGTTCAAACACTGGGGCACGCTCTACAGAGCAGGAATCAGGGGGGCGGGGGCAGCTGGCCAGAGCCGCTGGCCCCCGGTGAGAATAGTAAGTGAGCCACGCTGAGCGGGCCGGGCTCAGCCCAGACACTCAGCCACCCGTTCAAACACTGGGGCACGCTCTACAGAGCAGGAATCAGGGGGGCGGGGGCAGCTGGCCAGAGCCGCTGGCCCCCGGTGAGAATAGTAAGTGAGCCACGCTGAGCGGGCCGGGCTCAGCCCAGACACTCAGCCACCCGTTCAAACACTGGGGCACGCTCTACAGAGCAGGAATCAGGGGGGCGGGGGCAGCTGGCCAGAGCCGCTGGCCCCCGGTGAGAATAGTAAGTGAGCCACGCTGAGCGGGCCGGGCTCAGCCCAGACACTCAGCCACCCGTTCAAACACTGGGGCACGCTCTACAGAGCAGGAATCAGGGGGGCGGGGGCAGCTGGCCAGAGCCGCTGGCCCCCGGTGAGAATAGTAAGTGAGCCACGCTGAGCGGGCCGGGCTCAGCCCAGACACTCAGCCACCCGTTCAAACACTGGGGCACGCTCTACAGAGCAGGAATCAGGGGGGCGGGGGCAGCTGGCCAGAGCCGCTGGCCCCCGGTGAGAATAGTAAGTGAGCCACGCTGAGCGGGCCGGGCTCAGCCCAGACACTCAGCCACCCGTTCAAACACTGGGGCACGCTCTACAGAGCAGGAATCAGGGGGGCGGGGGCAGCTGGCCAGAGCCGCTGGCCCCCGGTGAGAATAGTAAGTGAGCCACGCTGAGCGGGCCGGGCTCAGCCCAGACACTCAGCCACCCGTTCAAACACTGGGGCACGCTCTACAGAGCAGGAATCAGGGGGGCGGGGGCAGCTGGCCAGAGCCGCTGGCCCCCGGTGAGAATAGTAAGTGAGCCACGCTGAGCGGGCCGGGCTCAGCCCAGACACTCAGCCACCCGTTCAAACACTGGGGCACGCTCTACAGAGCAGGAATCAGGGGGGCGGGGGCAGCTGGCCAGAGCCGCTGGCCCCCGGTGAGAATAGTAAGTGAGCCACGCTGAGCGGGCCGGGCTCAGCCCAGACACTCAGCCACCCGTTCAAACACTGGGGCACGCTCTACAGAGCAGGAATCAGGGGGGCGGGGGCAGCTGGCCAGAGCCGCTGGCCCCCGGTGAGAATAGTAAGTGAGCCACGCTGAGCGGGCCGGGCTCAGCCCAGACACTCAGCCACCCGTTCAAACACTGGGGCACGCTCTACAGAGCAGGAATCAGGGGGGCGGGGGCAGCTGGCCAGAGCCGCTGGCCCCCGGTGAGAATAGTAAGTGAGCCACGCTGAGCGGGCCGGGCTCAGCCCAGACACTCAGCCACCCGTTCAAACACTGGGGCACGCTCTACAGAGCAGGAATCAGGGGGGCGGGGGCAGCTGGCCAGAGCCGCTGGCCCCCGGTGAGAATAGTAAGTGAGCCACGCTGAGCGGGCCGGGCTCAGCCCAGACACTCAGCCACCCGTTCAAACACTGGGGCACGCTCTACAGAGCAGGAATCAGGGGGGCGGGGGCAGCTGGCCAGAGCCGCTGGCCCCCGGTGAGAATAGTAAGTGAGCCACGCTGAGCGGGCCGGGCTCAGCCCAGACACTCAGCCACCCGTTCAAACACTGGGGCACGCTCTACAGAGCAGGAATCAGGGGGGCGGGGGCAGCTGGCCAGAGCCGCTGGCCCCCGGTGAGAATAGTAAGTGAGCCACGCTGAGCGGGCCGGGCTCAGCCCAGACACTCAGCCACCCGTTCAAACACTGGGGCACGCTCTACAGAGCAGGAATCAGGGGGGCGGGGGCAGCTGGCCAGAGCCGCTGGCCCCCGGTGAGAATAGTAAGTGAGCCACGCTGAGCGGGCCGGGCTCAGCCCAGACACTCAGCCACCCGTTCAAACACTGGGGCACGCTCTACAGAGCAGGAATCAGGGGGGCGGGGGCAGCTGGCCAGAGCCGCTGGCCCCCGGTGAGAATAGTAAGTGAGCCACGCTGAGCGGGCCGGGCTCAGCCCAGACACTCAGCCACCCGTTCAAACACTGGGGCACGCTCTACAGAGCAGGAATCAGGGGGGCGGGGGCAGCTGGCCAGAGCCGCTGGCCCCCGGTGAGAATAGTAAGTGAGCCACGCTGAGCGGGCCGGGCTCAGCCCAGACACTCAGCCACCCGTTCAAACACTGGGGCACGCTCTACAGAGCAGGAATCAGGGGGGCGGGGGCAGCTGGCCAGAGCCGCTGGCCCCCGGTGAGAATAGTAAGTGAGCCACGCTGAGCGGGCCGGGCTCAGCCCAGACACTCAGCCACCCGTTCAAACACTGGGGCACGCTCTACAGAGCAGGAATCAGGGGGGCGGGGGCAGCTGGCCAGAGCCGCTGGCCCCCGGTGAGAATAGTAAGTGAGCCACGCTGAGCGGGCCGGGCTCAGCCCAGACACTCAGCCACCCGTTCAAACACTGGGGCACGCTCTACAGAGCAGGAATCAGGGGGGCGGGGGCAGCTGGCCAGAGCCGCTGGCCCCCGGTGAGAATAGTAAGTGAGCCACGCTGAGCGGGCCGGGCTCAGCCCAGACACTCAGCCACCCGTTCAAACACTGGGGCACGCTCTACAGAGCAGGAATCAGGGGGGCGGGGGCAGCTGGCCAGAGCCGCTGGCCCCCGGTGAGAATAGTAAGTGAGCCACGCTGAGCGGGCCGGGCTCAGCCCAGACACTCAGCCACCCGTTCAAACACTGGGGCACGCTCTACAGAGCAGGAATCAGGGGGGCGGGGGCAGCTGGCCAGAGCCGCTGGCCCCCGGTGAGAATAGTAAGTGAGCCACGCTGAGCGGGCCGGGCTCAGCCCAGACACTCAGCCACCCGTTCAAACACTGGGGCACGCTCTACAGAGCAGGAATCAGGGGGGCGGGGGCAGCTGGCCAGAGCCGCTGGCCCCCGGTGAGAATAGTAAGTGAGCCACGCTGAGCGGGCCGGGCTCAGCCCAGACACTCAGCCACCCGTTCAAACACTGGGGCACGCTCTACAGAGCAGGAATCAGGGGGGCGGGGGCAGCTGGCCAGAGCCGCTGGCCCCCGGTGAGAATAGTAAGTGAGCCACGCTGAGCGGGCCGGGCTCAGCCCAGACACTCAGCCACCCGTTCAAACACTGGGGCACGCTCTACAGAGCAGGAATCAGGGGGGCGGGGGCAGCTGGCCAGAGCCGCTGGCCCCCGGTGAGAATAGTAAGTGAGCCACGCTGAGCGGGCCGGGCTCAGCCCAGACACTCAGCCACCCGTTCAAACACTGGGGCACGCTCTACAGAGCAGGAATCAGGGGGGCGGGGGCAGCTGGCCAGAGCCGCTGGCCCCCGGTGAGAATAGTAAGTGAGCCACGCTGAGCGGGCCGGGCTCAGCCCAGACACTCAGCCACCCGTTCAAACACTGGGGCACGCTCTACAGAGCAGGAATCAGGGGGGCGGGGGCAGCTGGCCAGAGCCGCTGGCCCCCGGTGAGAATAGTAAGTGAGCCACGCTGAGCGGGCCGGGCTCAGCCCAGACACTCAGCCACCCGTTCAAACACTGGGGCACGCTCTACAGAGCAGGAATCAGGGGGGCGGGGGCAGCTGGCCAGAGCCGCTGGCCCCCGGTGAGAATAGTAAGTGAGCCACGCTGAGCGGGCCGGGCTCAGCCCAGACACTCAGCCACCCGTTCAAACACTGGGGCACGCTCTACAGAGCAGGAATCAGGGGGGCGGGGGCAGCTGGCCAGAGCCGCTGGCCCCCGGTGAGAATAGTAAGTGAGCCACGCTGAGCGGGCCGGGCTCAGCCCAGACACTCAGCCACCCGTTCAAACACTGGGGCACGCTCTACAGAGCAGGAATCAGGGGGGCGGGGGCAGCTGGCCAGAGCCGCTGGCCCCCGGTGAGAATAGTAAGTGAGCCACGCTGAGCGGGCCGGGCTCAGCCCAGACACTCAGCCACCCGTTCAAACACTGGGGCACGCTCTACAGAGCAGGAATCAGGGGGGCGGGGGCAGCTGGCCAGAGCCGCTGGCCCCCGGTGAGAATAGTAAGTGAGCCACGCTGAGCGGGCCGGGCTCAGCCCAGACACTCAGCCACCCGTTCAAACACTGGGGCACGCTCTACAGAGCAGGAATCAGGGGGGCGGGGGCAGCTGGCCAGAGCCGCTGGCCCCCGGTGAGAATAGTAAGTGAGCCACGCTGAGCGGGCCGGGCTCAGCCCAGACACTCAGCCACCCGTTCAAACACTGGGGCACGCTCTACAGAGCAGGAATCAGGGGGGCGGGGGCAGCTGGCCAGAGCCGCTGGCCCCCGGTGAGAATAGTAAGTGAGCCACGCTGAGCGGGCCGGGCTCAGCCCAGACACTCAGCCACCCGTTCAAACACTGGGGCACGCTCTACAGAGCAGGAATCAGGGGGGCGGGGGCAGCTGGCCAGAGCCGCTGGCCCCCGGTGAGAATAGTAAGTGAGCCACGCTGAGCGGGCCGGGCTCAGCCCAGACACTCAGCCACCCGTTCAAACACTGGGGCACGCTCTACAGAGCAGGAATCAGGGGGGCGGGGGCAGCTGGCCAGAGCCGCTGGCCCCCGGTGAGAATAGTAAGTGAGCCACGCTGAGCGGGCCGGGCTCAGCCCAGACACTCAGCCACCCGTTCAAACACTGGGGCACGCTCTACAGAGCAGGAATCAGGGGGGCGGGGGCAGCTGGCCAGAGCCGCTGGCCCCCGGTGAGAATAGTAAGTGAGCCACGCTGAGCGGGCCGGGCTCAGCCCAGACACTCAGCCACCCGTTCAAACACTGGGGCACGCTCTACAGAGCAGGAATCAGGGGGGCGGGGGCAGCTGGCCAGAGCCGCTGGCCCCCGGTGAGAATAGTAAGTGAGCCACGCTGAGCGGGCCGGGCTCAGCCCAGACACTCAGCCACCCGTTCAAACACTGGGGCACGCTCTACAGAGCAGGAATCAGGGGGGCGGGGGCAGCTGGCCAGAGCCGCTGGCCCCCGGTGAGAATAGTAAGTGAGCCACGCTGAGCGGGCCGGGCTCAGCCCAGACACTCAGCCACCCGTTCAAACACTGGGGCACGCTCTACAGAGCAGGAATCAGGGGGGCGGGGGCAGCTGGCCAGAGCCGCTGGCCCCCGGTGAGAATAGTAAGTGAGCCACGCTGAGCGGGCCGGGCTCAGCCCAGACACTCAGCCACCCGTTCAAACACTGGGGCACGCTCTACAGAGCAGGAATCAGGGGGGCGGGGGCAGCTGGCCAGAGCCGCTGGCCCCCGGTGAGAATAGTAAGTGAGCCACGCTGAGCGGGCCGGGCTCAGCCCAGACACTCAGCCACCCGTTCAAACACTGGGGCACGCTCTACAGAGCAGGAATCAGGGGGGCGGGGGCAGCTGGCCAGAGCCGCTGGCCCCCGGTGAGAATAGTAAGTGAGCCACGCTGAGCGGGCCGGGCTCAGCCCAGACACTCAGCCACCCGTTCAAACACTGGGGCACGCTCTACAGAGCAGGAATCAGGGGGGCGGGGGCAGCTGGCCAGAGCCGCTGGCCCCCGGTGAGAATAGTAAGTGAGCCACGCTGAGCGGGCCGGGCTCAGCCCAGACACTCAGCCACCCGTTCAAACACTGGGGCACGCTCTACAGAGCAGGAATCAGGGGGGCGGGGGCAGCTGGCCAGAGCCGCTGGCCCCCGGTGAGAATAGTAAGTGAGCCACGCTGAGCGGGCCGGGCTCAGCCCAGACACTCAGCCACCCGTTCAAACACTGGGGCACGCTCTACAGAGCAGGAATCAGGGGGGCGGGGGCAGCTGGCCAGAGCCGCTGGCCCCCGGTGAGAATAGTAAGTGAGCCACGCTGAGCGGGCCGGGCTCAGCCCAGACACTCAGCCACCCGTTCAAACACTGGGGCACGCTCTACAGAGCAGGAATCAGGGGGGCGGGGGCAGCTGGCCAGAGCCGCTGGCCCCCGGTGAGAATAGTAAGTGAGCCACGCTGAGCGGGCCGGGCTCAGCCCAGACACTCAGCCACCCGTTCAAACACTGGGGCACGCTCTACAGAGCAGGAATCAGGGGGGCGGGGGCAGCTGGCCAGAGCCGCTGGCCCCCGGTGAGAATAGTAAGTGAGCCACGCTGAGCGGGCCGGGCTCAGCCCAGACACTCAGCCACCCGTTCAAACACTGGGGCACGCTCTACAGAGCAGGAATCAGGGGGGCGGGGGCAGCTGGCCAGAGCCGCTGGCCCCCGGTGAGAATAGTAAGTGAGCCACGCTGAGCGGGCCGGGCTCAGCCCAGACACTCAGCCACCCGTTCAAACACTGGGGCACGCTCTACAGAGCAGGAATCAGGGGGGCGGGGGCAGCTGGCCAGAGCCGCTGGCCCCCGGTGAGAATAGTAAGTGAGCCACGCTGAGCGGGCCGGGCTCAGCCCAGACACTCAGCCACCCGTTCAAACACTGGGGCACGCTCTACAGAGCAGGAATCAGGGGGGCGGGGGCAGCTGGCCAGAGCCGCTGGCCCCCGGTGAGAATAGTAAGTGAGCCACGCTGAGCGGGCCGGGCTCAGCCCAGACACTCAGCCACCCGTTCAAACACTGGGGCACGCTCTACAGAGCAGGAATCAGGGGGGCGGGGGCAGCTGGCCAGAGCCGCTGGCCCCCGGTGAGAATAGTAAGTGAGCCACGCTGAGCGGGCCGGGCTCAGCCCAGACACTCAGCCACCCGTTCAAACACTGGGGCACGCTCTACAGAGCAGGAATCAGGGGGGCGGGGGCAGCTGGCCAGAGCCGCTGGCCCCCGGTGAGAATAGTAAGTGAGCCACGCTGAGCGGGCCGGGCTCAGCCCAGACACTCAGCCACCCGTTCAAACACTGGGGCACGCTCTACAGAGCAGGAATCAGGGGGGCGGGGGCAGCTGGCCAGAGCCGCTGGCCCCCGGTGAGAATAGTAAGTGAGCCACGCTGAGCGGGCCGGGCTCAGCCCAGACACTCAGCCACCCGTTCAAACACTGGGGCACGCTCTACAGAGCAGGAATCAGGGGGGCGGGGGCAGCTGGCCAGAGCCGCTGGCCCCCGGTGAGAATAGTAAGTGAGCCACGCTGAGCGGGCCGGGCTCAGCCCAGACACTCAGCCACCCGTTCAAACACTGGGGCACGCTCTACAGAGCAGGAATCAGGGGGGCGGGGGCAGCTGGCCAGAGCCGCTGGCCCCCGGTGAGAATAGTAAGTGAGCCACGCTGAGCGGGCCGGGCTCAGCCCAGACACTCAGCCACCCGTTCAAACACTGGGGCACGCTCTACAGAGCAGGAATCAGGGGGGCGGGGGCAGCTGGCCAGAGCCGCTGGCCCCCGGTGAGAATAGTAAGTGAGCCACGCTGAGCGGGCCGGGCTCAGCCCAGACACTCAGCCACCCGTTCAAACACTGGGGCACGCTCTACAGAGCAGGAATCAGGGGGGCGGGGGCAGCTGGCCAGAGCCGCTGGCCCCCGGTGAGAATAGTAAGTGAGCCACGCTGAGCGGGCCGGGCTCAGCCCAGACACTCAGCCACCCGTTCAAACACTGGGGCACGCTCTACAGAGCAGGAATCAGGGGGGCGGGGGCAGCTGGCCAGAGCCGCTGGCCCCCGGTGAGAATAGTAAGTGAGCCACGCTGAGCGGGCCGGGCTCAGCCCAGACACTCAGCCACCCGTTCAAACACTGGGGCACGCTCTACAGAGCAGGAATCAGGGGGGCGGGGGCAGCTGGCCAGAGCCGCTGGCCCCCGGTGAGAATAGTAAGTGAGCCACGCTGAGCGGGCCGGGCTCAGCCCAGACACTCAGCCACCCGTTCAAACACTGGGGCACGCTCTACAGAGCAGGAATCAGGGGGGCGGGGGCAGCTGGCCAGAGCCGCTGGCCCCCGGTGAGAATAGTAAGTGAGCCACGCTGAGCGGGCCGGGCTCAGCCCAGACACTCAGCCACCCGTTCAAACACTGGGGCACGCTCTACAGAGCAGGAATCAGGGGGGCGGGGGCAGCTGGCCAGAGCCGCTGGCCCCCGGTGAGAATAGTAAGTGAGCCACGCTGAGCGGGCCGGGCTCAGCCCAGACACTCAGCCACCCGTTCAAACACTGGGGCACGCTCTACAGAGCAGGAATCAGGGGGGCGGGGGCAGCTGGCCAGAGCCGCTGGCCCCCGGTGAGAATAGTAAGTGAGCCACGCTGAGCGGGCCGGGCTCAGCCCAGACACTCAGCCACCCGTTCAAACACTGGGGCACGCTCTACAGAGCAGGAATCAGGGGGGCGGGGGCAGCTGGCCAGAGCCGCTGGCCCCCGGTGAGAATAGTAAGTGAGCCACGCTGAGCGGGCCGGGCTCAGCCCAGACACTCAGCCACCCGTTCAAACACTGGGGCACGCTCTACAGAGCAGGAATCAGGGGGGCGGGGGCAGCTGGCCAGAGCCGCTGGCCCCCGGTGAGAATAGTAAGTGAGCCACGCTGAGCGGGCCGGGCTCAGCCCAGACACTCAGCCACCCGTTCAAACACTGGGGCACGCTCTACAGAGCAGGAATCAGGGGGGCGGGGGCAGCTGGCCAGAGCCGCTGGCCCCCGGTGAGAATAGTAAGTGAGCCACGCTGAGCGGGCCGGGCTCAGCCCAGACACTCAGCCACCCGTTCAAACACTGGGGCACGCTCTACAGAGCAGGAATCAGGGGGGCGGGGGCAGCTGGCCAGAGCCGCTGGCCCCCGGTGAGAATAGTAAGTGAGCCACGCTGAGCGGGCCGGGCTCAGCCCAGACACTCAGCCACCCGTTCAAACACTGGGGCACGCTCTACAGAGCAGGAATCAGGGGGGCGGGGGCAGCTGGCCAGAGCCGCTGGCCCCCGGTGAGAATAGTAAGTGAGCCACGCTGAGCGGGCCGGGCTCAGCCCAGACACTCAGCCACCCGTTCAAACACTGGGGCACGCTCTACAGAGCAGGAATCAGGGGGGCGGGGGCAGCTGGCCAGAGCCGCTGGCCCCCGGTGAGAATAGTAAGTGAGCCACGCTGAGCGGGCCGGGCTCAGCCCAGACACTCAGCCACCCGTTCAAACACTGGGGCACGCTCTACAGAGCAGGAATCAGGGGGGCGGGGGCAGCTGGCCAGAGCCGCTGGCCCCCGGTGAGAATAGTAAGTGAGCCACGCTGAGCGGGCCGGGCTCAGCCCAGACACTCAGCCACCCGTTCAAACACTGGGGCACGCTCTACAGAGCAGGAATCAGGGGGGCGGGGGCAGCTGGCCAGAGCCGCTGGCCCCCGGTGAGAATAGTAAGTGAGCCACGCTGAGCGGGCCGGGCTCAGCCCAGACACTCAGCCACCCGTTCAAACACTGGGGCACGCTCTACAGAGCAGGAATCAGGGGGGCGGGGGCAGCTGGCCAGAGCCGCTGGCCCCCGGTGAGAATAGTAAGTGAGCCACGCTGAGCGGGCCGGGCTCAGCCCAGACACTCAGCCACCCGTTCAAACACTGGGGCACGCTCTACAGAGCAGGAATCAGGGGGGCGGGGGCAGCTGGCCAGAGCCGCTGGCCCCCGGTGAGAATAGTAAGTGAGCCACGCTGAGCGGGCCGGGCTCAGCCCAGACACTCAGCCACCCGTTCAAACACTGGGGCACGCTCTACAGAGCAGGAATCAGGGGGGCGGGGGCAGCTGGCCAGAGCCGCTGGCCCCCGGTGAGAATAGTAAGTGAGCCACGCTGAGCGGGCCGGGCTCAGCCCAGACACTCAGCCACCCGTTCAAACACTGGGGCACGCTCTACAGAGCAGGAATCAGGGGGGCGGGGGCAGCTGGCCAGAGCCGCTGGCCCCCGGTGAGAATAGTAAGTGAGCCACGCTGAGCGGGCCGGGCTCAGCCCAGACACTCAGCCACCCGTTCAAACACTGGGGCACGCTCTACAGAGCAGGAATCAGGGGGGCGGGGGCAGCTGGCCAGAGCCGCTGGCCCCCGGTGAGAATAGTAAGTGAGCCACGCTGAGCGGGCCGGGCTCAGCCCAGACACTCAGCCACCCGTTCAAACACTGGGGCACGCTCTACAGAGCAGGAATCAGGGGGGCGGGGGCAGCTGGCCAGAGCCGCTGGCCCCCGGTGAGAATAGTAAGTGAGCCACGCTGAGCGGGCCGGGCTCAGCCCAGACACTCAGCCACCCGTTCAAACACTGGGGCACGCTCTACAGAGCAGGAATCAGGGGGGCGGGGGCAGCTGGCCAGAGCCGCTGGCCCCCGGTGAGAATAGTAAGTGAGCCACGCTGAGCGGGCCGGGCTCAGCCCAGACACTCAGCCACCCGTTCAAACACTGGGGCACGCTCTACAGAGCAGGAATCAGGGGGGCGGGGGCAGCTGGCCAGAGCCGCTGGCCCCCGGTGAGAATAGTAAGTGAGCCACGCTGAGCGGGCCGGGCTCAGCCCAGACACTCAGCCACCCGTTCAAACACTGGGGCACGCTCTACAGAGCAGGAATCAGGGGGGCGGGGGCAGCTGGCCAGAGCCGCTGGCCCCCGGTGAGAATAGTAAGTGAGCCACGCTGAGCGGGCCGGGCTCAGCCCAGACACTCAGCCACCCGTTCAAACACTGGGGCACGCTCTACAGAGCAGGAATCAGGGGGGCGGGGGCAGCTGGCCAGAGCCGCTGGCCCCCGGTGAGAATAGTAAGTGAGCCACGCTGAGCGGGCCGGGCTCAGCCCAGACACTCAGCCACCCGTTCAAACACTGGGGCACGCTCTACAGAGCAGGAATCAGGGGGGCGGGGGCAGCTGGCCAGAGCCGCTGGCCCCCGGTGAGAATAGTAAGTGAGCCACGCTGAGCGGGCCGGGCTCAGCCCAGACACTCAGCCACCCGTTCAAACACTGGGGCACGCTCTACAGAGCAGGAATCAGGGGGGCGGGGGCAGCTGGCCAGAGCCGCTGGCCCCCGGTGAGAATAGTAAGTGAGCCACGCTGAGCGGGCCGGGCTCAGCCCAGACACTCAGCCACCCGTTCAAACACTGGGGCACGCTCTACAGAGCAGGAATCAGGGGGGCGGGGGCAGCTGGCCAGAGCCGCTGGCCCCCGGTGAGAATAGTAAGTGAGCCACGCTGAGCGGGCCGGGCTCAGCCCAGACACTCAGCCACCCGTTCAAACACTGGGGCACGCTCTACAGAGCAGGAATCAGGGGGGCGGGGGCAGCTGGCCAGAGCCGCTGGCCCCCGGTGAGAATAGTAAGTGAGCCACGCTGAGCGGGCCGGGCTCAGCCCAGACACTCAGCCACCCGTTCAAACACTGGGGCACGCTCTACAGAGCAGGAATCAGGGGGGCGGGGGCAGCTGGCCAGAGCCGCTGGCCCCCGGTGAGAATAGTAAGTGAGCCACGCTGAGCGGGCCGGGCTCAGCCCAGACACTCAGCCACCCGTTCAAACACTGGGGCACGCTCTACAGAGCAGGAATCAGGGGGGCGGGGGCAGCTGGCCAGAGCCGCTGGCCCCCGGTGAGAATAGTAAGTGAGCCACGCTGAGCGGGCCGGGCTCAGCCCAGACACTCAGCCACCCGTTCAAACACTGGGGCACGCTCTACAGAGCAGGAATCAGGGGGGCGGGGGCAGCTGGCCAGAGCCGCTGGCCCCCGGTGAGAATAGTAAGTGAGCCACGCTGAGCGGGCCGGGCTCAGCCCAGACACTCAGCCACCCGTTCAAACACTGGGGCACGCTCTACAGAGCAGGAATCAGGGGGGCGGGGGCAGCTGGCCAGAGCCGCTGGCCCCCGGTGAGAATAGTAAGTGAGCCACGCTGAGCGGGCCGGGCTCAGCCCAGACACTCAGCCACCCGTTCAAACACTGGGGCACGCTCTACAGAGCAGGAATCAGGGGGGCGGGGGCAGCTGGCCAGAGCCGCTGGCCCCCGGTGAGAATAGTAAGTGAGCCACGCTGAGCGGGCCGGGCTCAGCCCAGACACTCAGCCACCCGTTCAAACACTGGGGCACGCTCTACAGAGCAGGAATCAGGGGGGCGGGGGCAGCTGGCCAGAGCCGCTGGCCCCCGGTGAGAATAGTAAGTGAGCCACGCTGAGCGGGCCGGGCTCAGCCCAGACACTCAGCCACCCGTTCAAACACTGGGGCACGCTCTACAGAGCAGGAATCAGGGGGGCGGGGGCAGCTGGCCAGAGCCGCTGGCCCCCGGTGAGAATAGTAAGTGAGCCACGCTGAGCGGGCCGGGCTCAGCCCAGACACTCAGCCACCCGTTCAAACACTGGGGCACGCTCTACAGAGCAGGAATCAGGGGGGCGGGGGCAGCTGGCCAGAGCCGCTGGCCCCGGTGAGAATAGTAAGTGAGCCACGCTGAGCGGGCCGGGCTCAGCCCAGACACTCAGCCACCCGTTCAAACACTGGGGCACGCTCTACAGAGCAGGAATCAGGGGGGCGGGGGCAGCTGGCCAGAGCCGCTGGCCCCCGGTGAGAATAGTAAGTGAGCCACGCTGAGCGGGCCGGGCTCAGCCCAGACACTCAGCCACCCGTTCAAACACTGGGGCACGCTCTACAGAGCAGGAATCAGGGGGGCGGGGGCAGCTGGCCAGAGCCGCTGGCCCCCGGTGAGAATAGTAAGTGAGCCACGCTGAGCGGGCCGGGCTCAGCCCAGACACTCAGCCACCCGTTCAAACACTGGGGCACGCTCTACAGAGCAGGAATCAGGGGGGCGGGGGCAGCTGGCCAGAGCCGCTGGCCCCCGGTGAGAATAGTAAGTGAGCCACGCTGAGCGGGCCGGGCTCAGCCCAGACACTCAGCCACCCGTTCAAACACTGGGGCACGCTCTACAGAGCAGGAATCAGGGGGGCGGGGGCAGCTGGCCAGAGCCGCTGGCCCCCGGTGAGAATAGTAAGTGAGCCACGCTGAGCGGGCCGGGCTCAGCCCAGACACTCAGCCACCCGTTCAAACACTGGGGCACGCTCTACAGAGCAGGAATCAGGGGGGCGGGGGCAGCTGGCCAGAGCCGCTGGCCCCCGGTGAGAATAGTAAGTGAGCCACGCTGAGCGGGCCGGGCTCAGCCCAGACACTCAGCCACCCGTTCAAACACTGGGGCACGCTCTACAGAGCAGGAATCAGGGGGGCGGGGGCAGCTGGCCAGAGCCGCTGGCCCCCGGTGAGAATAGTAAGTGAGCCACGCTGAGCGGGCCGGGCTCAGCCCAGACACTCAGCCACCCGTTCAAACACTGGGGCACGCTCTACAGAGCAGGAATCAGGGGGGCGGGGGCAGCTGGCCAGAGCCGCTGGCCCCCGGTGAGAATAGTAAGTGAGCCACGCTGAGCGGGCCGGGCTCAGCCCAGACACTCAGCCACCCGTTCAAACACTGGGGCACGCTCTACAGAGCAGGAATCAGGGGGGCGGGGGCAGCTGGCCAGAGCCGCTGGCCCCCGGTGAGAATAGTAAGTGAGCCACGCTGAGCGGGCCGGGCTCAGCCCAGACACTCAGCCACCCGTTCAAACACTGGGGCACGCTCTACAGAGCAGGAATCAGGGGGGCGGGGGCAGCTGGCCAGAGCCGCTGGCCCCGGTGAGAATAGTAAGTGAGCCACGCTGAGCGGGCCGGGCTCAGCCCAGACACTCAGCCACCCGTTCAAACACTGGGGCACGCTCTACAGAGCAGGAATCAGGGGGGCGGGGGCAGCTGGCCAGAGCCGCTGGCCCCCGGTGAGAATAGTAAGTGAGCCACGCTGAGCGGGCCGGGCTCAGCCCAGACACTCAGCCACCCGTTCAAACACTGGGGCACGCTCTACAGAGCAGGAATCAGGGGGGCGGGGGCAGCTGGCCAGAGCCGCTGGCCCCCGGTGAGAATAGTAAGTGAGCCACGCTGAGCGGGCCGGGCTCAGCCCAGACACTCAGCCACCCGTTCAAACACTGGGGCACGCTCTACAGAGCAGGAATCAGGGGGGCGGGGGCAGCTGGCCAGAGCCGCTGGCCCCCGGTGAGAATAGTAAGTGAGCCACGCTGAGCGGGCCGGGCTCAGCCCAGACACTCAGCCACCCGTTCAAACACTGGGGCACGCTCTACAGAGCAGGAATCAGGGGGGCGGGGGCAGCTGGCCAGAGCCGCTGGCCCCCGGTGAGAATAGTAAGTGAGCCACGCTGAGCGGGCCGGGCTCAGCCCAGACACTCAGCCACCCGTTCAAACACTGGGGCACGCTCTACAGAGCAGGAATCAGGGGGGCGGGGGCAGCTGGCCAGAGCCGCTGGCCCCCGGTGAGAATAGTAAGTGAGCCACGCTGAGCGGGCCGGGCTCAGCCCAGACACTCAGCCACCCGTTCAAACACTGGGGCACGCTCTACAGAGCAGGAATCAGGGGGGCGGGGGCAGCTGGCCAGAGCCGCTGGCCCCCGGTGAGAATAGTAAGTGAGCCACGCTGAGCGGGCCGGGCTCAGCCCAGACACTCAGCCACCCGTTCAAACACTGGGGCACGCTCTACAGAGCAGGAATCAGGGGGGCGGGGGCAGCTGGCCAGAGCCGCTGGCCCCCGGTGAGAATAGTAAGTGAGCCACGCTGAGCGGGCCGGGCTCAGCCCAGACACTCAGCCACCCGTTCAAACACTGGGGCACGCTCTACAGAGCAGGAATCAGGGGGGCGGGGGCAGCTGGCCAGAGCCGCTGGCCCCCGGTGAGAATAGTAAGTGAGCCACGCTGAGCGGGCCGGGCTCAGCCCAGACACTCAGCCACCCGTTCAAACACTGGGGCACGCTCTACAGAGCAGGAATCAGGGGGGCGGGGGCAGCTGGCCAGAGCCGCTGGCCCCCGGTGAGAATAGTAAGTGAGCCACGCTGAGCGGGCCGGGCTCAGCCCAGACACTCAGCCACCCGTTCAAACACTGGGGCACGCTCTACAGAGCAGGAATCAGGGGGGCGGGGGCAGCTGGCCAGAGCCGCTGGCCCCCGGTGAGAATAGTAAGTGAGCCACGCTGAGCGGGCCGGGCTCAGCCCAGACACTCAGCCACCCGTTCAAACACTGGGGCACGCTCTACAGAGCAGGAATCAGGGGGGCGGGGGCAGCTGGCCAGAGCCGCTGGCCCCCGGTGAGAATAGTAAGTGAGCCACGCTGAGCGGGCCGGGCTCAGCCCAGACACTCAGCCACCCGTTCAAACACTGGGGCACGCTCTACAGAGCAGGAATCAGGGGGGCGGGGGCAGCTGGCCAGAGCCGCTGGCCCCCGGTGAGAATAGTAAGTGAGCCACGCTGAGCGGGCCGGGCTCAGCCCAGACACTCAGCCACCCGTTCAAACACTGGGGCACGCTCTACAGAGCAGGAATCAGGGGGGCGGGGGCAGCTGGCCAGAGCCGCTGGCCCCCGGTGAGAATAGTAAGTGAGCCACGCTGAGCGGGCCGGGCTCAGCCCAGACACTCAGCCACCCGTTCAAACACTGGGGCACGCTCTACAGAGCAGGAATCAGGGGGGCGGGGGCAGCTGGCCAGAGCCGCTGGCCCCCGGTGAGAATAGTAAGTGAGCCACGCTGAGCGGGCCGGGCTCAGCCCAGACACTCAGCCACCCGTTCAAACACTGGGGCACGCTCTACAGAGCAGGAATCAGGGGGGCGGGGGCAGCTGGCCAGAGCCGCTGGCCCCCGGTGAGAATAGTAAGTGAGCCACGCTGAGCGGGCCGGGCTCAGCCCAGACACTCAGCCACCCGTTCAAACACTGGGGCACGCTCTACAGAGCAGGAATCAGGGGGGCGGGGGCAGCTGGCCAGAGCCGCTGGCCCCCGGTGAGAATAGTAAGTGAGCCACGCTGAGCGGGCCGGGCTCAGCCCAGACACTCAGCCACCCGTTCAAACACTGGGGCACGCTCTACAGAGCAGGAATCAGGGGGGCGGGGGCAGCTGGCCAGAGCCGCTGGCCCCCGGTGAGAATAGTAAGTGAGCCACGCTGAGCGGGCCGGGCTCAGCCCAGACACTCAGCCACCCGTTCAAACACTGGGGCACGCTCTACAGAGCAGGAATCAGGGGGGCGGGGGCAGCTGGCCAGAGCCGCTGGCCCCCGGTGAGAATAGTAAGTGAGCCACGCTGAGCGGGCCGGGCTCAGCCCAGACACTCAGCCACCCGTTCAAACACTGGGGCACGCTCTACAGAGCAGGAATCAGGGGGGCGGGGGCAGCTGGCCAGAGCCGCTGGCCCCCGGTGAGAATAGTAAGTGAGCCACGCTGAGCGGGCCGGGCTCAGCCCAGACACTCAGCCACCCGTTCAAACACTGGGGCACGCTCTACAGAGCAGGAATCAGGGGGGCGGGGGCAGCTGGCCAGAGCCGCTGGCCCCCGGTGAGAATAGTAAGTGAGCCACGCTGAGCGGGCCGGGCTCAGCCCAGACACTCAGCCACCCGTTCAAACACTGGGGCACGCTCTACAGAGCAGGAATCAGGGGGGCGGGGGCAGCTGGCCAGAGCCGCTGGCCCCCGGTGAGAATAGTAAGTGAGCCACGCTGAGCGGGCCGGGCTCAGCCCAGACACTCAGCCACCCGTTCAAACACTGGGGCACGCTCTACAGAGCAGGAATCAGGGGGGCGGGGGCAGCTGGCCAGAGCCGCTGGCCCCCGGTGAGAATAGTAAGTGAGCCACGCTGAGCGGGCCGGGCTCAGCCCAGACACTCAGCCACCCGTTCAAACACTGGGGCACGCTCTACAGAGCAGGAATCAGGGGGGCGGGGGCAGCTGGCCAGAGCCGCTGGCCCCCGGTGAGAATAGTAAGTGAGCCACGCTGAGCGGGCCGGGCTCAGCCCAGACACTCAGCCACCCGTTCAAACACTGGGGCACGCTCTACAGAGCAGGAATCAGGGGGGCGGGGGCAGCTGGCCAGAGCCGCTGGCCCCCGGTGAGAATAGTAAGTGAGCCACGCTGAGCGGGCCGGGCTCAGCCCAGACACTCAGCCACCCGTTCAAACACTGGGGCACGCTCTACAGAGCAGGAATCAGGGGGGCGGGGGCAGCTGGCCAGAGCCGCTGGCCCCCGGTGAGAATAGTAAGTGAGCCACGCTGAGCGGGCCGGGCTCAGCCCAGACACTCAGCCACCCGTTCAAACACTGGGGCACGCTCTACAGAGCAGGAATCAGGGGGGCGGGGGCAGCTGGCCAGAGCCGCTGGCCCCCGGTGAGAATAGTAAGTGAGCCACGCTGAGCGGGCCGGGCTCAGCCCAGACACTCAGCCACCCGTTCAAACACTGGGGCACGCTCTACAGAGCAGGAATCAGGGGGGCGGGGGCAGCTGGCCAGAGCCGCTGGCCCCCGGTGAGAATAGTAAGTGAGCCACGCTGAGCGGGCCGGGCTCAGCCCAGACACTCAGCCACCCGTTCAAACACTGGGGCACGCTCTACAGAGCAGGAATCAGGGGGGCGGGGGCAGCTGGCCAGAGCCGCTGGCCCCCGGTGAGAATAGTAAGTGAGCCACGCTGAGCGGGCCGGGCTCAGCCCAGACACTCAGCCACCCGTTCAAACACTGGGGCACGCTCTACAGAGCAGGAATCAGGGGGGCGGGGGCAGCTGGCCAGAGCCGCTGGCCCCCGGTGAGAATAGTAAGTGAGCCACGCTGAGCGGGCCGGGCTCAGCCCAGACACTCAGCCACCCGTTCAAACACTGGGGCACGCTCTACAGAGCAGGAATCAGGGGGGCGGGGGCAGCTGGCCAGAGCCGCTGGCCCCCGGTGAGAATAGTAAGTGAGCCACGCTGAGCGGGCCGGGCTCAGCCCAGACACTCAGCCACCCGTTCAAACACTGGGGCACGCTCTACAGAGCAGGAATCAGGGGGGCGGGGGCAGCTGGCCAGAGCCGCTGGCCCCCGGTGAGAATAGTAAGTGAGCCACGCTGAGCGGGCCGGGCTCAGCCCAGACACTCAGCCACCCGTTCAAACACTGGGGCACGCTCTACAGAGCAGGAATCAGGGGGGCGGGGGCAGCTGGCCAGAGCCGCTGGCCCCCGGTGAGAATAGTAAGTGAGCCACGCTGAGCGGGCCGGGCTCAGCCCAGACACTCAGCCACCCGTTCAAACACTGGGGCACGCTCTACAGAGCAGGAATCAGGGGGGCGGGGGCAGCTGGCCAGAGCCGCTGGCCCCCGGTGAGAATAGTAAGTGAGCCACGCTGAGCGGGCCGGGCTCAGCCCAGACACTCAGCCACCCGTTCAAACACTGGGGCACGCTCTACAGAGCAGGAATCAGGGGGGCGGGGGCAGCTGGCCAGAGCCGCTGGCCCCCGGTGAGAATAGTAAGTGAGCCACGCTGAGCGGGCCGGGCTCAGCCCAGACACTCAGCCACCCGTTCAAACACTGGGGCACGCTCTACAGAGCAGGAATCAGGGGGGCGGGGGCAGCTGGCCAGAGCCGCTGGCCCCCGGTGAGAATAGTAAGTGAGCCACGCTGAGCGGGCCGGGCTCAGCCCAGACACTCAGCCACCCGTTCAAACACTGGGGCACGCTCTACAGAGCAGGAATCAGGGGGGCGGGGGCAGCTGGCCAGAGCCGCTGGCCCCCGGTGAGAATAGTAAGTGAGCCACGCTGAGCGGGCCGGGCTCAGCCCAGACACTCAGCCACCCGTTCAAACACTGGGGCACGCTCTACAGAGCAGGAATCAGGGGGGCGGGGGCAGCTGGCCAGAGCCGCTGGCCCCCGGTGAGAATAGTAAGTGAGCCACGCTGAGCGGGCCGGGCTCAGCCCAGACACTCAGCCACCCGTTCAAACACTGGGGCACGCTCTACAGAGCAGGAATCAGGGGGGCGGGGGCAGCTGGCCAGAGCCGCTGGCCCCCGGTGAGAATAGTAAGTGAGCCACGCTGAGCGGGCCGGGCTCAGCCCAGACACTCAGCCACCCGTTCAAACACTGGGGCACACTCTCAAGTATGAATACTTTGTGCTATCTTCTTCAAATTTGAATCAGGTGTTCACTGATAGTGTGCTTACAGGCCTATACTGTCATTTACCTATATGGATAAATCCACACAGACCATTTTTTGTTTTTTTTAATTATTTTTTTTTAGGCGGACAGAAAATCTGAATTTTTTGCTCACTTACTGGCCCACTGCTCTGTTCCAGTAATACCTAAAGTGTTTTTGACACTTTCACAAGAAACTCTATAGTGTCCCCTTTCTGGAAAGTAGCTCCACCTCAACAAACTCAAACATCAACACAACAACACATGACAAGAGCTCAAAGTCCCGCCCATCATGTTTGATTGACAGCTGATCTCTGTGCAGTGCAGAGACACAACAGCAATGAGCTTTTAGCAACAAACATGGAGACTAAAGAAAGTGATGAAGTAAAATACAGATTTTAACCAACTGCTCCTTCAATGATCTTTGTCTATTTCACTTTACACAACTCAAATACACAACTCTGCTGTGGATCCAACACAATAAAGCCGAACTCCAGCATGTAGAGGCTGAGTGAATGTGGTCTGGACTCTGTGGAGGAGAGTCATGGTTTCAGAGACGCTGTAGAAGGACAGAATACCTGCTCTGTGATCCAGGTACACTCCTACTCTGGAGGACTGAGGACCTGAGACTGGAGTCATGATGTTGTTGAACCAAAATGTGATTCTGTTGTTGTTACAATATAACGCCCAAGATTTGACAGTGAATCCAAACACACTTTCATCCCCTGATCTGCTGATATTCTTGTATGCGACTGCTACATAAACTCCTCCTCTCCACTCCACCTCCCAGTAACAATGTCCAGTCAGACTCTCTCTACTCAGGACCTGACTATATGTAATGAATCTGTCTGGGTGACTAGAATAAGACTGATCTTCACTCATATATGTTACTTTCCTGTTTCCCTCAGATAATAACAGCTGTGTGTCTGCTGTGTTTGGATCCAGTGTGATTTCCTGTGAATATCTTAAGAAGTCAGCTCTGGTCCTGGGCTCTGCTGGTGACAGTAAAACATCCACTTGAGTCTCTGTCAGTGAGATGTTTGTCCATGTGTCTCTCAGAAGGTCCTGTATTATATCTCTGAGCTCTGACACAGCTGCTGTCACATCCTCAAAGTGTCTGAGAGGACGGATATTGATGCTGGATGAGTGTGTAGATTGACTGAGTGCTGACAGTGAGGGGTAGTTGTGTAGAAACTGGGTGTGATCCTCTGTGTGTGACAGCAGCTTCAGCTCAGCGTCTTTCCTCTTCAGCTCAGTGATCTCCTGCTGCAGCTTCTTCTCAAGCTCTTTGACTCCACTCACTTGAGTTTCCTGCTGGGATCTGATCTGCTGCTTCAGCTCACAGCTTCTTTCCTCCATCAGACGGATCAGCTGAGTGAAGATCTTCTCACTGTCCTCCACTGCTTTATCAGCAGAGCCATCGATGGCCTCCACCTCCTGTTGAAGCACCTTCACATCTTTCTCTCTGTCCTGGATTCTCTGCTGGATTTGTTGTCGACTCAGCTCCAGCTCTCTCTGCCTCTCAGTCCTTTCTGCTGCAGCTGAGACTGTGTCGTGGCCTTTATGTTCATCCACAGAGCAGAGATAACAGATACACTGCTGATCAGTGCGGCAGAACATCTTCATTACCTCATCATGATGAGAGCAGATCTTCTCCTGGAGCTTCTTGCAGGGCTCCACCAGCTTGTGTTTTTCAAAAGCTGAAGACTCATAATGAAGCTTTAGGTGTGTTTCACAATAAGAGACCAGACATTGCAGGCAGGACTTGACAGCTTTGAGTTTCCTCCCAGTGCAGACATCACAGGCCACATCCTCAGGTCCAGCATAGCAGTGATCAGCAGGAGCATCTTGGAGTCCAGTCTTCTTCAGCTGCTCCACTAAAGCTGCTAACATGGTGTTTTTCACCAGGTCAGGTCTTGGTATGAAGTTCTTCCTACACTGAGGACAGCTGTAGATTTTCTTCCCATCCTCTCCATCCCAGTGGGTTTTAATACAGTTGAAGCAGTAGCTGTGTCCACAGGGAATAGTCACTGGATCCTTCAGTAGATCCAGACAGATGGAACAAGAGAAGGTCTCCTGGTCCAGATGAACTCCTTTCTGCGCCATTTCACCTCTCACAGACGACGACTGTCTGAGTTTCTGTTGCTCAGAAGTGAAAGTAGTTTGAGCTCTGATCTAAACAACATGTGTCTCTGCAGTAAACGGGGCCTGTCAGCTCCTCCTCTGCACCACATGTTGGTTCCACCCATCTTCAAACTGTAGATCTGAAGGGGAGGGAACAAGGAAACACATGAACAGGGTGGAGCTTAGTGTGTTTGAGAGCAGGAAGAAGAGGGAGGTGATCAGGTTTGACTTGCTAATTTTAAAATACAGAGCTCAATCACTGCTGACATCTCAGTCATTTTTGAATAGTTTGATAAAGTCTTTGAAGTAGTTTTGTAGTTTTACTTGAATTGGATTTTGAGTAAAAGTCGTATTTTAAAATTTGATGCTTTTAAAGAAACAAACCAAAGAGGTCAGTTGTTGTAACTGTGAATTCCACGGGACCTGAACGCACCAGATCATTTGCCTCTGTGATTTAGGTTGGAGACTGAAATGACTGAACGCATGTTAGAAAATAAACAGTTTGATTCATGTGATCAATAACATCCTTTCAGTTGCTCCAAATGACCCAACAGACACCACACTGAAGAGGTTACACCATCATCTTCACTGTGAATATTTACGTTTTATTGATTAGTATCAATACATTTATAGATACAGAAGCACCGAGATTGAAACAGCTGTTGTTTAGAGCAACTCAACACACTGCAGTGAAGCCAGGTTAAACAAATGGAAGAACAAATTCACATTAAAGCAGATCACTATTAAAAGTATCACACACACATGATCACTTGCTTTATTATAAGAGGAGGGTGAAGTCACTTTAATCAAACACAAACTACATACATTGATCAGTTTACCATGAATATTTTCTGATCAATAAAATAAAAGCAACATTTTCCACATTTCATTAAACTTCAAAGAAGAATTTCTAAAGATCTACAGCAGCTTCACATCACTAACCAGGATGAAAGACATCAGGCCTAAAATCGTCATCTTCACTAAAACCTTCAGACCCAAAGAGCTGAGGAGCTTTGACCTCCACCACCTCCCTGGTCGGCAGGGGGACGGCGCCCTCTTGTGTTCAGCATCAGGTTTCAGTTGTTCACCTGCTGTGATGGTCACTGCAGGAAGACGAGGAGAAACTTCACTCAGCCTTTGGAAACTTACAACAACATCAGTGGAGACACAGTTAAATATATGTGACATCACACTGAGTCAGTTTGTTCACAGGAGTCACAGCCTGTTACACTGATGCTGCATTCAGGGCACGTGGGAAAGATGGAAGACAAGAAAGTGTTTGATTCATTCAGTTTTATTGATGATGTGAAGCTTTAGTTTGTTTATACATTGAATCAGTGAAGTCTGTTAAATGACTCAGTGATACAGATTCACTTCATCCAGATAATCACTGTGTTTCACCTGAGTCTGAATCATCTTCTTTCTTTACACAGTGAGAACAAAAAGCCCAAATAGCTCATGGAGTCAAAGATGAACAACAACACACAAACACATCAACACAAAGATCCAACAAACATTTAGAGCTCAGACAAGTTTCTGTTTTCATGTGGACAAATGTGAGTTTAGGTAAAGAAACATCATCATGAGCAGTGATCTCCTCCACGGCTCCAGCTCCACCTCAACAAACTCAAACATCAACACAACAACAGATGACAAGACCTCAAAGTCCCGCCCATCATGTTTGATTGACAGCTGATCTCTGTGCAGTGCAGAGACACAACAGCAATGAGCTTTTAGCAACAAACATGGAGACTAAGGAAAGTGATGAAGTAAAATACAGATTTTGACCAACTGCTCCTTCAATGATCTTTGTCTATTTCACTTTACACAACTCTGCTGTGGATCCATTATAAAGGAGCCAAAGTCCAGCATGTAGAGGCTGAGTGAATGTGGTCTGGACTCTGTGGAGGAGAGTCATGGTTTCAGAGACACTGTAGAAGGACAGAATACCTGCTCTGTGATCCAGGTACACTCCTACTCTGGAGGACTGAGGACCTGACACTGGAGTCTGGACCTTGTTGAACCTAAATGTGAAACTGTTGTTGGTACAATTTAATGCCCAAGATTTGTCATTACGTCCACACAGACTTTCTAACCCTGATCTGCTGATATTCTTGTATGCGACTGCTACATCAACTCCTCCTCCTCTCCACTCCACCTCCCAGTAACAACGTCCAGTCAGACTCTCTCTACTCAGGACCTGCCAACATGTAGTGAATCTGTCTGGGTGACTAGAATAAGACTGATCTTCACTCATAAATGTTACTTTCCTGTTTCCCTCAGATAAAAACAGAAGTGTGTTTGCTGTGTTTGGATCCAGTGTGATTTCCTGTGAATATCTTAAGAAGTCAGCTCTGGTCCTGGGCTCTGCTGGTGACAGTAAAACATCCACTTGAGTCACTGTCAGTGAGATGTTTGTCCATGTGTCTCTCAGAAGGTCCTGTAGTTGATCTCTGAGCTCTGACACAGCTGCTGTCACATCCTCAAAGTGTCTGAGAGGACGGATATTGATGCTGGATGAGTGTGTAGATTGACTGAGTGCTGACAGTGAGGGGTAGTTGTGTAGAAACTGGGTGTGATCCTCTGTGTGTGACAGCAGCTTCAGCTCAGCGTCTTTCCTCTTCAGCTCAGTGATCTCCTGCTGCAGCTTCTTCTCAAGCTCTTTGACTCCACTCACTTGAGTTTCCTGCTGGGATCTGATCTGCTGCTTCAGCTCACAGCTTCTTTTCTGCATCAGACGGATCAGCTGAGTGAAGATCTTCTCACTGTCCTCCACTGCTTTATCAGCAGAGCCATTGATGGCCTCCACCTCCTGTTGAAGCACCTTCACATCTTTCTCTCTGTCCTGGATTCTCTGCTGGATTTGTTGTCGACTCAGCTCCAGCTCTCTCTGCCTCTCAGTCCTTTCTGCTGCAGCTGAGACTGTGTCGTGGCCTTTATGTTCCTCCACAGAGCAGAGATAACAGATACACTGCTGATCAGTGCGGCAGAACATCTTCATCACCTCATCATGACGAGAGCAGATTCTCTCCTGGAGCTTCTTGCAGGGCTCCACCAGCTTGTGTTTTTCAAAAGCTGAAGACTCATAATGAAGCTGCAGGTGGTTTTCACAATAAGAGATCAGACACGTCAAACAGGACTTGACAGCTTTGAGTTTCCTCCCAGTGCAGACATCACAGGCCACATCTTCAGGGCCAGCATAGCAGTGATCAGCAGGAGCAGCTTGGAGTCCAGTCTTCTTCAGCTGCTCCACTAAAGCTGCTAACATGGTGCTTTTCACCAGGTCAGGTTTTGGTATGAAGTTCTTCCTACACTGAGGACAGCTGTAGATTTTCTGCCCATCCTCTTCATCCCAGTGGGTTTTAATACAGTTGAAGCAGTAGCTGTGTCCACAGGGAATAGTCACTGGATCCTTCAGTAGATCCAGACAGATGGAACAAGAGAAGGTCTCCTGGTCCAGATGAACTCCTTTCTGCGCCATTTCACCTCTCACAGACGACGACTGTCTGAGTTTCTGTTGCTCAGAAGTGAAACTAGTTTGAGCTCTGATCTAAACAACATGTGTCTCTGCAGTGAACGGGGCCTGTCAGCTCCTCCTCTGCACCACATGTTGGTTCCACCCATCTTCAAACTGTAGATCTGAAGGGGAGGGAACAAGGAAACACATGAACAGTGTGTTTGAGAGCAGGAAGAAGAGGGAGGTGATCAGGTTTGACTTTGTTCCAGGAGAAGAAGCAGTTTAATATTGTGTGTATTAAACTTTCTAATAACGCAGCTTATTTCTCATTTTAAAATACAGAGCTCAATCACTGCTGATTTGTTTTTGTATAATTTGATAAAGCCTTTGAAGTAATTTTGTAGCTTTACTTGTTTGGTCTGGAACCAACTTTTGAGTAAAGGTTGTTTTTTAATATTTGAATCTCTGAAAGAAACAAAAACAAGAAGTTATCAGTTGCAACTGTGAATTCCACAGTACCTGAATGCACCAGATCTGTTTGATCTGAAGCCTGAGGACTACTGGGTAGGCTGAAGTATGTTTAAGACATCCATAGATGAGGCATGAGTCCAAGTTCTTAGTGCAGAGTGGTTTTATTTTCTGTATAAAGTCTAGGAGGTGTGTTTTAACTTCTACTAAAAGAGAACTAAAGGATTAACATAGGTTCAGAATGAACAGAAATGGTGCACAGTAGTGCAGTAATCAAACATCACACAAAAAATTCAACTTACAGGATACACACATCATGGCTGGGGTTAAAGCACAGGAGGAAGGCATCACATGTGAGCTCTCATCAGGTGAAATGATTTCACCTGAGGTGGGTGTCCTTCTCTGGTTGGAGCATGTGTGTTTACCCCCCTGACTTCAGTAAGGTCATGTGACCTCTATATGGGGACTTTTGACAGCAGTCCCCAAGACAGATGTTTTGAAACAAAAAGTCTCCACTAATCATCATCTTCAACCTCCAGAAGAGGTACCAGGTTGGAAAATGGATGATGGTAAGTTCCATCTTTTACTTTGGGTCTCCATCATTCTTCCCACAGGCCATAGGGAGTGAGGAAGTTGTCACTTGTCCCAGTTTAAAGTTGTTGCTTGTCATTGGTCCATTTTGGTTTTGGTTGCAGGTCTGGAGGGTAATTTGAATGTGGTGTCAGCTTCTCTTCCCAGTCAGTTGGTTGTTTGCATACACCACCTGAGGAAGCGACACATCTTGCCACCTCAGCAAAGCATACTTTGGGGAGACAGGATCTAGATCAGCAACATCTGTGGACATGTCTCCAAGAGGCTTTGAATTAAGGATACCCTCCTCTACAAGGACAGTAAGTAAGACTGATGCAGGTACAACATGGCTGCCTAAAAGACCCTCAGAGCATCTTTAACAGATTTTGTGACAACTCTCCACACTTCAGTGGAACCTGGGAGAGGAAAATAAAGTGCCGGTCGGCCTTCTGAATGCATCTGAATTCACGATTAGATGGACATATCTGGTGGTCAAACATCTGAAGATTATTCCCCAGGGCTTTTCAGACCTCCTGCCTACTCTCACGGCGAATGGCTCAAAGCAGTTTACACCAGTAGACCAGGAGGCCAGCTTGAACAGACAGAGTCCAGCTGGTGGTAAGTCAGCCATCTTGGGAACATAAGCTGTGGCACACCATTTCTGACACTGTTGACAGGACCATTGGTGTTGACACATTGTTGCTCTTCCTCTCAGTAACCAGTTCCTCCACTGTAGCTCAAAGACAAATTAAGGTCCTGGTTGGAGAAGGTTTAGAAGTTTGATGATTAGGTGATGGGAGTCCAAATCTATCCGATGTATAGTGTTAGGGTCAAGATCCTCCACTGTCCTGAGCTGTCATCCAACTCTGATAAGACCAAGAACCTTATCTAAGTCTAGTACTAACTTGCTGGAAGACAGAAGAGCTCTGTCTGATTGGAGCGCTGATAAAGAGAATGGAAAGCTGTTCAGTTGGGTCTTGGACCTCTGCCTCAAGCCGTGGTGAAGAGGTTGGATTGGGGGTAATTGTTGTAGTGCCAATAGTCAGATTGGAACCATTGCAGAATGGTAGTGACATCACTTCAAAAGGTGGTCTTGAATATAGGCAGGGTTTCTAGTTGAACCATTGTACCCAACTGTGCACCACCAAGAACAGCACACAGTTCGAACCGTGGCTCGGCAGATTTGTTTTTTAGGTGACACTTTGCTTTGAAGACCTGCATGGCCAGGAATCCATTGCCTTCAGCATGGTCAGATCCAAAGGTAAGCAACTTAGCCATAACCTCTCTTAAAGGCATCACAAAATACATGCAGTTCTTTGTTAATGTGCTGCAGGTCAAGAGGAGATGGTTGGTAACGTCTTGGAAGTGTCACCTCTGACAGTATGTTGAGCTCAGCTTCCCAGTCAATCCAGTGTCTGTAAGGCTAGCCGGCCTGATGGGTTCATCCCAGCCTCTTTTGCCCCTTTTCCACTACACAGTTACAGCTCTACTCGGCTTGACTCCCTTCGCTTCAACTCGGTTTAGGTCCTTTTCCATTACAGCTGAGTACTTCATAGTACCTCTTCAATGTGGGTAGGATCGTCATAGCATGGCTGCTAAGGTTGCATTGTACTCTTTTTTTCCATCCTCTCGTCAGCTCCGAACACACTCGTCTGCACATTGATTACGGGCCACACTGTGGTTTTCCACACAGCAGCCATTTAACTTGGGTGAAAAAATAATAACAGTCTCAATACAGATCGGTGGTCGCTGTTGCCAGTCACAGTCACGTCACATTTTAGTATCACCTCGGCTCACTTGGAACCTGGGCTGAGGCGTTACCAAAAAAGTGGCAGGTACCAGGTACTAGGTACTAGTGGAAAAGCAAAAAAAAAACAAACAAAAAACAAAACGTGTTGAGCTGTGGCGAGTCAAGCAGAGTCAGGCTAGTGGAAAAGGGCCATTTGGGTCCTCCACAGATCCTGCATCAATGCATTTTTGCCCTAGTGGTGAAGGGAAGAATATAGCCAAAGGGATCATGCTAACTTTCGAGGGTTCTGAGTGGAAACTGTAAGATGAGGGGAGTCAAAGATTGTACCCTTGTACCCCAAAAGAGCAGTGTGACAGCTCCACTGGAGGCTTGAGTGAGCTCTTGTGGGTCATTAGTGCTGTGGAGAGCCACAATTTATAAGATTCAGACCGAGCTGAAGTTGGCAGATACTGGACGACAGATGCAATCTTACTTGCCTTCACTGGCCAGGAAGCTCCTCTTGTTGTCCATACATATCGGTCAGTATTGGAAGATGGAAAACTTTGCAGGTAACTGTCCACATAGCCTGGTCTGAGTTTAAATGCTTGAGTTCCGACTTTTAACAAGATTGTTTGCCTCTCTGGGAGTTTTATGTCCATATTCATAAAATTTATAGCCGCTTTTAAGCAACAGTTGAAGAAATACAAATATGGACTTGCATTCCTCACCTCCCACCTGACTTCCTGCCTGCTCAAAACATTTTCCAAAGGACATGGATAACTTTGACTTAAACCATCAACAACTCTACCAGTGAGAACACCTGCTGCTTTCAGCAGTAACTCCACCCCACAGATCCATGTTCATAATGGATGTAGTTTACTCCAGAAGAAGGAAAAGGGAGTACCTGAGTGAATCATACTGACACTGGGGAGGAGTCTATCAGTATCAGCAACTGAGGCCAATGGAGTAATAAACCACTGAAATAACATTAGTCCATATATCACCAGCAGAGGGCAGTCCTCTGTTTTGTCATTTTGAGCCTCATTTTGTGTAATTCTTTGGCGTCTATTCTTAGTTTCATTGCATTGTGTTGCAGTCATTTGATTGGCTTTCCAGCAGGAGAACAAACTGGAGGGTCTGACCGTTTTAAACTACGTTGGTCACAATGGTCACTATGCAAAAACCTAACTGAGGCCAAACTGGGATCCAAAACAATGAAGTGTACTTCCTCTATATTTACTCATTGGTTTGTTCGATCATCGTCATCCAGTCAGATCTGTGAGGGAATGAGGAAACGTCTGCTCAGACTTAGAGCAGAGAGAGATAAGGGAGGGTAGATCAGGCTCTCTCACATTCCAGGATGAGGAACAGCGAATCAAAACAGTGTGATTGTAGTGCTGCTCAGTGAATCAAAATAAAACCTCTGTATCTGACACAGTCACAGAAATCTGGCCCTGTACATGTGCATCTATGATGTGCAGCATAAATGACAAAAACTATACATCAGGTTCTCAGGGCAGGAGATTAAAGCTAAGACCAGGACATTTCAATCACATGTTTCATTTTCATGAAAATCACCATTACAATAAACAGAATGACCTTAAGTCCACACATACACATTTTATATGTGCTGGGAATGAAGACCAAAGAAAAGATTAGATTTATTGTTCAGGAAAAACAATTTTATTCAGTGTCTTCATGAACATTTGCTCATCTACACACTTGTTTGACCTGAATCTCAGAAAACAATCAATCATCTTCTCATTATTATCATGATATTTACACTTTGATTAACCATTACAGACCTTATCTGTGAGTAGACAGGAAAAACAACAACCTCAGTGATAAAGGAAGCTCTGGTGATTTCTCTGTTAAGGCCCAAACAACAACACACAAACACATCAACACAAAGATCCAACAAACATTTAGAGCTCAGAGAAGTTTCTGTTTTCATGTGGACAAATGTGAGTTTAGGTAAAGAAACATCATCATGAGCAGTGATCTCCTCCACGGCTCCAGCTCCACCTCAACAAACTCAAACATCAACACAACAACACTTGACAAGAGCTCAAAGTCCCGCCCATCATGTTTGATTGACAGCTGATCTCTGTGCAGTGCAGAGACACAACAGCAATGAGCTTTTAGCAACAAACATGGAGACTAAAGAAAGTGATGAAGTAAAATACAGATTTTAACCAACTGCTCCTTCAATGATCTTTGTCTGTTTCACTTTACACAACTCAAATACACAACTCTGCTCTGTCTCCAATACAGTAAAGCAAGACTCCAGCATGTAGAGGCTGAGTGAATGTGGTCTGGACTCTGTGGAGGAGAGTCATGGTTTCAGAGACGCTGTAGAAGGACAGAATACCTGCACTGTGATCCAGGTACACTCCTACTCTGGAGGACTGAGGACCTGAGACTGGAGTCTGGATGTTGTTGAACCAAAATGTGAAACTGTTGTCATAACAATTTATTGCCCAAGATTTGTCATTGAATCCAAATCTACATTCATTCCACCTCCCTGCTCTGCTGATATTCTTGTATGCGACTGCTACATAAACTCCTCCTCCTCTCCACTCCACCTCCCAGTAACAACGTCCAGTCAGACTCTCTCTACTCAGGACCTGACACCAGTGAGTGAATCTGTCTGGGTGACTAGAATAAGACTGTTTTCTACTCATATATGTTACTTTCCTGTTTCCCTCAGATAATAACAGACGTATGTCTGCTGTGTTTGGATCCAGTGTGATTTCCTGTGAATATCTTAAGAAGTCAGCTCTGGTCCTGGGCTCTGCTGGTGACAGTAAAACATCCACTTGAGTCACTGTCAGTGAGATGTTTGTCCATGTGTCTCTGAGAAGGTCCTGTAGTTGATCTCTGAGCTCTGACACAGCTGCTGTCACATCCTCAAAGTGTCTGAGAGGACGGATATTGATGCTGGATGAGTGTGTAGATTGACTGAGTGCTGACAGTGAGGGGTAGTTGTGTAGAAACTGGGTGTGATCCTCTGTGTGTGACAGCAGCTTCAGCTCAGTGTCTTTCCTCTTCAGCTCAGTGATCTCCTGCTCCAGCTTCTTCTCAAGCTCTTTGACTCCACTCACTTGAGTTTCCTGCTGGGATCTGATCTGCTGCTTCAGCTCACGGCTTCTTTCCTCCATCAGACGGATCAGCTGAGTGAAGATCTTCTCACTGTCCTCCACTGCTTTATCAGCAGAGCCATTGATGGCCTCCACCTCCTGTTGAAGCACCTTCACATCTTTCTCTCTGTCCTGGATTCTCTGCTGGATTTGTTGTCGACTCAGCTCCAGCTCTCTCTGCCTCTCAGTCCTTTCTGCTGCAGCTGAGACTGTGTCGTGGCCTTTATGTTCCTCCACAGAGCAGAGATAACAAATACACTGCTGATCAGTGCGACAGAACATCTTCATCACCTCATCGTGACGAGAGCAGATCTTCTCCTGGAGCTTCTTGCAGGGCTCCACCAGCTTGTGATTTTTAAATGAAGGAGACTCATAATGAGGCTGCAGGTGTTTCTCACAATAAGAGACCAGACACGTCAAACAGGACTTGACAGCTTTGAGTTTCCTCCCAGTGCAGACATCACAGGCCACATCTTCAGGTCCAGCATAGCAGTGATCAGCAGGAGCATCTTGGAGTCCAGTCTTCTTCAGCTCCTCCACTAAACCTGCTAACATGGTGTTTTTCACCAGGTCAGGTCTTGGTATGAAGTTCTTCCTACACTGAGGACAGCTGTAGATTTTCTTCCCATCCTCTCCATCCCAGTGGGTTTTAATACAGTTGAAGCAGTAGCTGTGTCCACAGGGAATAGCCACTGGATCCTTCAGTAGATCCAGACAGATGGAACAAGAGAAGGTCTCCTGGTCCAGATGAACTCCTTTCTGTGCCATTTCACCTCCCGCGAGTCTCTGTCCAACAGTTTCACTTCCTCTGACACTCATTGTCTCTTCACCCACCCTCATACCTACAGCTATGTGAAGGGAGGGGACAAAGAAACACACTGACAGATTACAGCTTGAAGAGAGTTGAAGCAGGAACAGAGTGAAGGTTTTTCAGGTTTTTCTGCATTACGCTGCATGATGACTGAAACCTGACCCAGTTAAAACAGAGTAGTTTCACTATTCATTTAGATCTAAACATAGTTGATCATACAGTTGCTAGATTATCCTGAGTCATGGGTTGTCATCAAGGGTTCATCTCTCACACTGTTATAGTTCTGCCTTTTTTCACACTTAATAACACCTTCATCAATACATAAGTACAATGGGGTGTTCCTCAAGGCTCTGTACTTGGCCCCCTCTTTTTAGAGGTAACTTGCTTTCACTTGACTGGACTATTACAAAGCATGATGTTTCTTGTCTTCTTCCAGGGACACCTAGTTATATAGCCCTATTAAACCCTCAGCAGCCTTGTGACTGTCCTGCTTCTGTGATATTGAATCCTGAATGACTCAAAACTCTCCCAAACTCAACAATGACAACACTGTCATCAATGACAATTTTCCAGTTATATTAAACTTGCTATGAATCAAGGTGTAGTAACTGATGCCAACCTGAGCTTCAACACCCAAGTCAAGTATGTGGTTCGATCCTGTTTTTATCAACTCAGGATCATTTCCAAAATCAGATAATTTTTTATCTCAGGCCAGGCCTCCATCAGCTGTCTTCCTCTTATACAAAATGCTACTGCCCATCTAGGCACAAGAAGAAGCAGGTACAAACACATAACACTCCCATTCTTGACTTTCTTTTCCCTGTCAGATTTTATACAACAATAAGGCTGGCGTGGTGGTACAGTGGTTCGATTCCTGGGCCTGGGGCCTTTCTGGGAAGAGTTTGCATGTTCTCTTTGCGGGGTTTCTCCAGGTTCTCTGGAGTCCAAACACATGCACAATACCTTCATTGGTGACCCTGAATCCTTTAACTGGTGAATAGACTTCTCTAGTCTCTAGGACCACTCTAAATGCTTTACACTGTATGACACCCAGTCATAATGCACATACACCCTTTCACACATACATTCATACAGTGCTTGGAAGCTAACATGCAGACTGAAGGAGCCAGGAGCTGGACCACCGACCTTCCAGTTAGTGAACCTCCTGAGCCACAGCCGCCCAACCCTAACCCTTTAGGTGTGAATGTGGATGTGTTTGTATGTCGGCTGCTTGGACCCTGCACACTGCTGCATTCATCACATATGTATATTCATTTATATTTAAATTGAAAAACAAATACTTCACATGCATAGAAAGTAAAGAGAGATCGGGAGTTGAAAACAAGACCATATATGTTGGAAAGAAAAAAATATATTATTCACAAAACTCCATATTTAACGTGTGCAGTCGTGTCATACTGAATATATAGTACACAATAACACAGATTATGCAGCACCAGACATCCATAATGTTCAAGCTGCGATGCACTGTCCTGCCACTGGAGGGCGAAAGAGCTCCACTGAACTTTTTGGTAATGTAAGGAGAGTTTCCTGCTCCATCCTGTTATTGTTGGGATGAACTCAGTTGTCAACTCATCTAAACTATTTTTAGATCCTTTTCTTTCAGATACTGAGCTGGAGCTCCAACACTGGAAATGCAAAAGCTGATTTCCTGAACATGCTGCTGTTGTAGTCGTAGTAGAATTTATCTCCATGACAACCCTCTTCCTCCACCTACTACGACTACAACAACTGTAATGATTTAATATGAAGTTTACAGAGTGCTTCACAGAAATATAAAAGAAAGAGCTGAGATGAGGCTCAAACTCCTGAGTCCATCCTCACCTTTGACCTTTGACCTTGCATACAAGGTAGAACTACAGTGTATAGATGAAGTTTTAGTGTCTGTACACATGTAGGAACGTCTAGAGAAGAACCTGGATATTGAAGGTTATACGTGGTGACGATGACGATGACGATGATGATGAGTGAGACAGGGACCAGTGTTAAACGGCAAATAAGGTTCATCAAAGCGCTGACAGAGGCTACACGACCGAACTCATGGAAACTTAATCAGCACTAACGACTCTGCTTCTGACTCAGGGGCCCAACACTGACCTTAAAAGACAACACTGAAGAGGGACATTAACAGCTTGTCTCCCCTCTGGAGCAGCTGTGTCCAGACTTCTTCAAGGAGACGTATCACATACTGGCCTGTTCCTACAGTCCCACCATCATCGCTGTCCTGAAGAAAAACAAAACAAAAACCTACAGTAAATGAAGGACAACAGGACTTAATGACTTCAGACCAGTGACCTGTGTGATAATGAAGTCATTCGAGCACCTGGACTCGGCAGGTACTGACGCCAGGATCCTTTTTTGTGGACACGTTCTGATTGATTCACTATCACAACCGATCAGTGAGATCTGCTGTGTGGGGAACTGAAAGTAAAAAAAAAAAAACTGGCTTTAAATACGAGGAGAAGAGCTCACATTTCCAGACGGACTCTCCTGGAAGACGTTCACAGTGTTGCACTTTGTTGCTCACATGAAAGGCTGTGTGTCCGGAGCAACGCCAAATCTCCGTCAAACTACCTGCAGCCAGGTCTGTTTCTGCACCAAACAGCCAACAACTAAAAGTTTTCATTTTAAATTGAATCCTGGATGTTTTATATATAAAAAACTTTTTTTTTTTAGGTGATCTTGCATCACTACAGGTGTTGCCAAAGCTACTGACACTTCTCAGAATTAATGCTCTCAGCCAATAAAAGACAACTTTTAATGAAAAAGTTTAACGAAGCATCACTCACATGTCTCCTCTCCAGCCCTCAAATTAAATTTCAGTCTTCAGCCTCCAATAAAAAACACCATTTACTAAAACGTCGACTCGTGGCTGCCGGTGCTTCTGGTGCCTGTGCACGGAGGAAGAATCTGGTTCACACGTCTAATCAGTCAGCGTGGAGTTTCCACAGCTCCAGGGTGAGGGTTAGGGCCTGTTCAGTGTTTCGATGCCACTGCAGAACCAAACAAGTGCACCAGGTTCCTATTTCCAATGGAGAATGTCATAACAGGAAGGTGAGACTCCAGACAGCAGGAGAGCTCCTTTTACACGGACCCATTCTTTATATGTGCTGGTCATAGGTGTGTGTGTGTGTGTGTGTGTGTGTGTGTGTGTGTCTTCTGCATTATCCTTCATTCTTAGTTCAATCTTTTATTGAACATTATTGACCTTAAAGAACTTTATAGCGTCCGATTTGTGATTTTTCTATTTGTGTTGTGGTAATTGTCTTGTGATGACCCACCTGGGCCACTGTATTTTTTTTTTAAGTATTACATATGTTTTGTATATGCAGTTGTTCTGGTGCATTTATATGATTTCTTATCAATATTATTGTCTTAAAAGCATTTTATTGTATTTGTGTTGTGATGTTTGCATCGTGTCCCATTTGGGCCACCGTATTATGTAAATATGGTGAACTTGTACCAAACAGAGTGTCACACATTTGGAGTCATACGAAATGTAAACGAGCATTTTATAGCATGTTTAATCAATATGTTTGTACATATGTGTATGTATTTGTGTTTCTGATGCATTTGTGACTTCATATCAACATTACTGTGTTTGTGTTTTGCATTGTGTGCATTGTGACTCAAATGACCCAGTGAATGCAAATGTTACATACACCATGTCGTAGCAGGTTTAACTAGGTGAAACTAATGATTCTTTCTCGTCATCTCGTCAGTAACTTCTGGTGCCAGAACAGCAGCTGTCTGCTGCTCCAGCTCCTCTGGTGTTGACAGGACTGGAGGAAAAGCCGCCGTCAGTCACTGTGTGAGCAGGAACAACCAGATGCTGATGTTGTCTCCACCTCTGGAGTCCTCTGCCTGAACTGAAAGCTTGCAGGCTCAGTTTCATTAAAGCGAAGCCGGCGCCGACTCCTCCTCACCTACTGTACATGTCGCATCCAGTGTGAGCCGCTCTGCAAACCCCCACTGATGGATCAGATTTCCTTTAATTGTAGCCGCAGGCGCTGACACTTTGTTGTATGAGACAGGCTAAACCCGACTGCCTTTGTTTTCCATAACTCCATCAGATGCGGCGCCGTTAATGAAGCAGCTGTCTGCAGAGTTAGTCTAACGTTTACGCCACATCTGATAATAGAGTGTCTCAAAGCTGCAGTTTTTAGTGATGCACAAAAAAGTTTTCTCTTCAAGTTCACATCTGCTTTAAAAACTCCAGGAAACAGACACGTTTCAGCCTCTGACAGAAAACCCTCGCTGGGAACGCTGCTCCGACAAAGTTACTTTTCAAACTAGGTCTGTTCACACTTTATTCCACTTTAATTCAGGCCACGGTTACAATGTGAGCTGAGCAGCATGTTCTATCTAGACGCAGTGACAGACACTTATCAGCTCACGTCTCCTTTATCAGATACTAGATTAGACAGGAAAAAGGTTTTCAACCTGCCATTTCTTTTCCATCACAACTGTAGAACATACATGTAGAATCTGTAAAGGTCACTCAAGTCTGTCTTTTCAAAGACGTAGTAGAAAAAGGTGAGAGCTCAGGTGGCAGAAATTCTTCTTCTTCTTTTATAGCTAGAGATTCAAAGTAAATAAGACCAGGTTTATAACTTTGTATTGACAGGATGTGAAACTCTCTCCTCCTGTTTTTTTTTTTTTGAACAGATATGGAGAAGTTTTCAGTCACTTCTTTCCTTGATTGTATGATGTCACGTGACATTTATTGAATATGAACTCACTGTTGTGTTCTGTCGCAGCAGTTTATTGGAACGACTCACTGTGACTCTGCTCCTTGTTCTGTGTTATTGCTTTTCATTGTATTTATTGTGTTTCCCACAGATTTCAGGTGGATATCTGTGGGTAAACATCATCTACTGATCCTGTCTGCATGGACATGTTGATTTCTGCATGGATGGAAAAGGAACAACAACAACAACAACAACAACAACAACAGCAGCAAGCAGCAGCAGCACATATGCTGCGGTTGAGCTGGTGGTTTTTGGTCACAGGAAGCACAGTTAACACCAGACGCCAGACAGTGATTCCAAAAGTAAAGATGAGTTTATTTTGAACAAGCAACAAAAACTCAAGAAAACAAAAGAGTGGTGCAGATTAAAAAGATCAAAAGTCCACTGAGCCATCGCAGCTCAGCGCAGAAACAGCCACAGCACAAAGCTAAGCTAATCCAAAAACAAACAACTGTTGATCTCCAAACTCCCAAAAGACTGAAATAAGAAACCAAAACAACAAAACTCCTAAATAATAAAGACAAAGACACGTGACACCAGCCACAGCAAGAGAGACAGTGGATGACAGTGAGTTCGAGGAAACTACCATTTCTGTAGTCGAGGCCCTGTTAAACTCCTCGAAGCGTCCTCCAGATTCTGCCGCCAGCCGAGGCTCCTGACCTCGAGTACGATCCCAGCGACTGTTTCAAAGGACGTCACATGAAAATGGGCCACGGTGGGAGCGCTGACGCTTTGTGCCGTTCCAGCTGTCGGCTTTTTAAATAGCGAACAGTAACAAGAGGCCGGGCAAACAACTGAGAGAAGACTTAACAAGCATGGTGTGATGGACCAGATACAACAAGAGGCTTCTGAGGCATCACAGACGTCCTGATCAAAATGTTTATCGAGGAACGTCAGTGCAGCTGCAGCAGCATTTAGATAATGTCATAGAGAGGAAGAAGATGTGAGGCATCCTCTCAAACACAAGAACGTGGGGGGGGGGGGGGGGGGGGGGGGGGCACTTGTAGGATGTTAATCTGGATCTTTAATCAAGGTAATAAATGTGCGGTTCCTCTACTGACCACTAGAGTGTGTCAAAGCCTCAGTCCACAGAGAAATGCACACAGCCTGTGTTCAGACACTGAGCCTTAAAACCTGCCGTCAGGACTTCCTGTCACTTTGTGATGTCACAACAATAGAGCAGTCTCCGCCCTCAGCCGTGGTGTGTTTGAACCTCAGTCATGGTTTGTTTTAAATACATTAACTTTAGTTTCTCTTTAACAGACCAGACGTACATTCATTCAGTTATTTGCAGGAGTTGGTTTTATGAAAATCCTCACTATAACATGTGACAGTAAGTCGTCCACTAGTTTTGACAGTTGTCCCTAAAGACAATAGTCTTAAGTCTTAATTCAGAGTTAAAGAAACAACTCAGAAGATATTTGAAAACATTTAACATTCACTCTGTGACTTTCATGTAGGACTGAACCAGGACCCTGGCAGGGTTTCACATCGCAGCTGTTAATGATGTGAGTTGAAGAAAACTTTAACGTCTTTACAAAAGATCATCAGCTGGAAACCCTGCAGAGGCGGGAAAAAAGTATCTGGCAGGACGAAAATATTTGTTTTTCTAACACTGTAACACTCGTCCAAGTGAAAAAAAAAGCTTTTTAATTAGTTTCAAATGTCCAAGGAGCGTGACAATTCCTCCGTCCACCATGCAAAACATTTTATTCCACTGTAAGAGAAAGGAAAACAAATTGCAGTTGTGTGGTTTGGAGCCCACGGCGGTGATGAACCCGTGGAGGTGTTTAATGAGAGCGTGGATCGACCCCATGCAGCAGCAGCAGCAGCAGCAGCAAGAAAAAGCTCCTCAGCTGATTTCAGATTCAAGTGTTAGTCCTCGGCTTAACATTGTTTATCCATATTTATAGCAGCCAACGTGCCACTTTTTAGCCCCCACCTGCTTCACATTCATGATGCTAGACACGCACACACACGTATTAAGGAGCTGCCCAATTAAATCGACGGGGACTCAAATGAACACCTGCCAGGCTCAGTAAAGTCAGGCTGAAGTTGCAACGAAGGGTAACTTTGAAAATCTGACAGCCAATTTTTAGCTGTCGGTGTTTAAGTCACTACCTGTCACCGACGCTCACACGACCAACAGGTGTGATTTATTTCACAGGACTGTGACTCAGAATGAGGGAAATGTCACCTCCAAACAAACTCTGCGTTGTAGCAGGAAGGTAACACTCACTTTTCTTTGGTCTAACCTTTGAAACATTTGCATTTTTTTCAATACACTTTCAAAGTGTTTTGGATTTTCTGGCGTGAGCAGAAATATTTCAACCAAGGATTAAGAAGTGACATGATTCAGTGGCAGAGACCTCAAGAGCTTGACTCCACAAACTGGACCAAATTTACAGGACAGAGGACGGCAGGCGGATCAAACAAGACCAGAAACTGCAAAGGCAACAAGACAGAGCTGACGAGGGACGGCTGGGATGAATGGACAAGACGAACTGGCAAATGAGACAAACACAAAGCACAAGACTTAAATACTCAAGGGAAGGAGACGCACAGGTGAGAATGATCAGGGCGGGGCTGCTGAAATCAGCACAGGGGCAGGAAGTCAAGACACATGAAATGAAAGGAGAGGATAAGTGCTACAAAATAAAACAGGAAGACAAAAACACATGAAACAAGAAAACATGAAGGACAAGACCTGACAACAAGATCAGATGAACTCTGGAGGAAACCTTTAAAGTCTTGGTTTGACTCTGTGTCCGGCCAGAGGATGAGCACGGAAAAACTAAATGTGTAAATCTGCAGCAAAGGGCCATGAATCGGACTCGAACCCTGGCCACTGTGGGTGGGACTTCCCCACATGGAACATCACCATTCATTTTAAAACAGAGACAATGTGTGTCTAGACTAACACACCTGAGATGCAGACATACCTGAGCGTGTCTGAGCCAAACAGGAAGCAGCCTGTCGACTCTGAAGCTCTTTTTTGCTAAAAGCTTTAGCTTTTATGGCTCATGCTCAGCGCATGAATCATCGTTGAAGAGTTGAAACCTTCAGTGAAAGAAACACTTGAGAACAACAGCTGCTTTAAGTAAAAGATCACAGCACCAGAAGAAGTGAAAGTAAACAGATCCCTGGTCGCTGTGAACCTGAGGCCTTCAGCTGGTACCAGTTTGTGAAACGACTCCACGGCCTCAGAAGTCTGTGTTTCTCTGCCACCTTCACCGGCTGCTCCCCCCGTTAAAATAAAGCAATGATTTATTCAGACGTTGCCGGCAGCAGATAAACAGCAGAACATTTGTCTGGAAACAAAGAGGAGCTCGGTTGTTGGGTTTTCAGGCGCCTGCTGGCTCAGCCTTGTTGTCTCACTCAGTGCAGACGGAGAGCAGCAGCAGCGGTCGGAGCTGTTTCTTCATTTGTAATCGCTCTGTATTGATCAGAGAGAGAGAGACAGAACGACTGTGACGGACGACTGTGTGTCAGGTATTTCCACAGAGTTAGTTCTCACACTCATCAGCAGCTCATACAAAGGACCGGACGACTGTATCACATATAAACTGGTCCCAGTAACAGAGCTGGTGTGTTGTTCCCATCATATGGAGGTGAAGGTCAGTGACCTGTGTTGTCAGCTTGTTTACATCCCTTTGACACATTAAACAGTCAGTCAGCCTGCACACAATGGCTGTCACTGATGATCATGGTGGAGTCATGGTAACCACACAATGAGGTCACACACACACACACACACACACACACACTCTCCCTGTTTGGTGTTAACATCAGTCTCAGGTGATCATTTCACCGTGGTCAGGTGTGAACACACCCCATGATGCATTCAGGACACCTCTGCAATCAGAGGTTGTGTATGTCCACATTGAAGGACTGCCCACTCTTCTGACATCACCTGAAGGCCACCCACTTTTCTGACATGACCTCCATCTTCTGACATCGTCCTCCACAGGTTTATTATGAACCAAAATGTTTTTAATATTTCAAATAAATAAATAAAACATAGCACTTTAATAAAACAAACTTTATTTTATTTTTGTTTTATTCAAGAAACAAGAGCACACACCTGTTTGTTTACATTTATAACAGGAAGTGAGATCCCATCACCTGCGATCAATAGAGACACATTTTAAATCAGGTGCGACCAGAGCTGAAGACACAGACTAACACCTGGTCACACACATTATCAGACGCTCGTTCAGGAGTTCAATGAGCAAAGCTACTTGTTCATGTTGTTTGTGACACTTTGGTTTATGATCAAATACCTGCTAAAGTCTTAGTGCTATGAACACTGAGTGTCAGCGTTGCCATTGTGAGCACGTTATCTTCCTGACATTGGTGTTTTGCTCAAATCAGAGCTTCAAAGCTCCACAGACGACAACGACATGATCAGAGCTGAACGCAGGTCGGCTCTGATGCACCTGGGTGTTGGACTCATTGGATGTGACTCAGGTGCTCAGTACAAGCATCTAAGTGGAACCGGCGTGGCCCCTGCATGTACAGTCATGAAGTGCTGGCAGGGTCTCAGTTACACAAACTCATGAATTGTGAATGTGGCAGGATTTTTTTTTTTTTTTTTATCAAAGAAAAAAAAAAACAACATGTTGAGCTTCTCAATCAAATATTCACAGGAAGCAAGACGCCCCAGGGAGAGGAAGAGGTAGGGCGTCTTTGAACTTGTACCTGTGTGGGTAATCAGGTCCCAGCTGAGCCGATGGAGCTGATGAATGAAGGAAAAGTCTAATTTGCAATTATCTTGACAACCACAGCTTCGCCCCATTAGGAGACCACTGACTTCCTCACACACCGTCCATGTGGCGCGGCTCATTTTCTCTGCTGTGATCAATTATTCAGTTTTGGAGAAGCAAGTAAGTTCAGGAGTGAGCGGAGCACGGCACGTGCAACAACGACCAGAGCTGACCTCGTTGTCATGGGCAACATCAAGGTTAGTAAATCATAATAAACTGGGACCGGAACCGGTATCCGATACTCAAAACGGAGCCAGAACCCGAATCGGAACAGGTACCGGAATCCGAACCGGAACCGGTACCCGATACCCAAACCAGAGCCAGTACCGGGACCGGTACCAGAACCCGAATCGGAACAGGTTCCGGTACCAGAACCGGAACCGTACCGAAACTCGAACCGGGACCGGGACCAGAACCAGAACCGGTACCGGAACCCGAACCGGGCCCGGGACCAGAACCGGAACCCGAACGGGTATCAAAGTCCGAACCGGTACGGTACCGGTACCAGAACCAGAACGGTACCGGTACCGAAACCCGAACCGGGACCGGGACCAGAACCAGAACCGATACCGGTACCGAAACCCGAACCGGGAGCGGGACCGGGATCAGAACCGGTACCAGAACCGGAACCGGTACCGAAACCCGAACCGGGACCGGGACCAGAACCGGAACCGGTACCAGAATCCAAACCGGTACCGGTACCAGAACCAGAACTGGTACCAGTACCAGAACCCCAACCGGAACCGGTACCAAAACCCAAACCGGGACCGGGACTACAACCGGGATCAGTACCAGGACCCGGAGCGCAACCAGAAGCAGTTCTTCAGTTCTGACTGAAGCAGAACCTTCTGAAGCAAAGTCAGTGTTGATGCTGACTGACAGTGAGGGACATAAACTGACTTGATGATGTCACAATGAGACACTGACACACTTCACATGAAGGAGCCTAAGTCATATAGAGTCTATGGTCTGTAAGAGACCAGACTGGAACTCAGCCATTAACATGACGGACCAGGCCGGGGACACAAGGACCCAGTTCCCTTCCACCTCTCAGGCCCTGAACCCTGACTGACTTGAACAAGGTCAGCTATAAGTGAGTGTGAGAGACTGAAAGGGTCCAGATGCTGTGATAGGACTGGGACAGGACCAGGACCAGGACCAGGACCAAACAAATATAAAACAACATGATCAATGTGACCAGAGTCTTTGTGTGAGAACAAATTATTGATCAACTGTGATTTAAAAAAAACAAACAAAAAAAGAACAAGTCCACTGTCAGTGAGGCGTCTTTTTGTGATCCATCTCTACATTTTGTTGCTAGGCGACACCTGTGGCAGAAGGTGAGAGACTCCTCAGAGACACAACCTCAGGTTTCAAACTGTGGAGGTGGAGTCGTTTCTGACTCCATCTTAAAGGCCATCACTCACTGCTGCTGCTGGAGATGGAGCAGCTCTCAGTCTGAAGCTTCCTGTAGCTGAAGCTCTGCTTTTCAGCCTCATGTTCAAGTTACACTTTGATTAAAAAGCCCTGGAGCTACAACATTAATTCCTTATTGTTTTTGCCACGCTGATAATTTAGGATTAAGTGCTTCGCTTTTACATAAAAAAAAAAAAATAATACAACTGCATTTCTTCCAAGTATGATGATGATGATGATGATGATGATGATGATGATGATTTGGACCAGAGGCCATTTGTCACCATATTGCTTAAACTATTTTTATCTCCCTCTCCTTCCTTTTCCTTTGTCTAATTCATGAGCAGCACGACCAATGGGCTTATACAGGGATTGTCCCAGTTCCAGATGCACGGAGAGATGGCAGTCTCAGATTCTGATCATGTCGCAGGAGGAAGAGCCAAGAAAATCAAATTACAGGCAACAACGGCAGACAGGAGCGTCAGCTACGCCGGCCACGTCCATCACCCCAGGAAGGATTTCATCTGAACAGAGATTGGATTTGCAAAGGACTGATTGTCGGGATAAGGGGGGGGGGGGCACTTGAGCCAAAACAAAATGTATATTCATAAGAAAACTACAATCTGATGAATCTCATGTAAATCACTGGTTACAGATCAGATTAATAAACCTCTGACCCAAACTAATAACACGACTTTACGAGGATATGAGCCTCGTGAATCTGTCCCAACCAATCGCTGTCTGGGATCCAGCTGCTGGTTCAGTCTGGTTCACAGAGTCACAGATGGGAGGTAAAACAAAAAAAAAAAAGAAAAGAAGATCGCTGATTCTGCTCAGTTCACATCAGTGAAAAAATGATATTTAGTTTTGTCCCTTCACAATAAAGGTCTCTGTCACGTTCGTTTAAATGCATCATCAGTATAATATAAAAAAAAAAAGATGAAGCTCATCGTGAAAACGTGTCATTAAAATGCAAATTATGAAGAAGTCGATCTTGGACTCGAGTTCATTGTGTTTATGCCTGCAGCAAGAGAGGTGGTGCGTAAACAGGAAGTAGATTGTCGACTCTGCAGTTCATGAGTTGCACAAAATGCCTCGAAGAAGAAAGTGCAGAAGTGAGCTGGACAGCAGCTGCGAGTGAACGAGTCATCCAGGTCTGTTCAGCTCTGGAGCGAGGTGGGCGTCTACGTCATTGTTACCAAAGAAGAGGCCAAGGAGAGTTTGTGAACACTCTCAGGTTCGTGGACGATGCATCGTCGTGCAGTTACACAAACATCTGATGACCCAGGTCCAACTGAACTGTAACAGGCAGAACAGCTGCTGATCTGGACTGAAATGAGTCTGTTCCCCGCAGCGAGTTTCCCAGAGCCTCGTTCTCCAACATGGCGTCCAGAGATGCTCTGTGTCTTCAGAGGCAACAAACCAAACAAAAGGCAGATGAAGCTTTTCAGCTATAAATCAAACCAAACTTTTGTGTCATCTGGATTATTAGTGTGATTCAGATTCCCAGTGGTTGGTGCTGGTCTGCTGCGGCGCTGCTGTTTGTCCCTGCCGGGCTGAACTCTTCTGATGTGTTTGTCTCTGAACGTGTGATTGTGAAGGGTGACGGGGAACATTTGCTCCTAATGACTCATTTATCCTTCACCCGTTCAAGATGTGTTTGTTCAGCTCCCGCTTTGATGTGCATTTACGTCGCCTGTCTGCTGCTGCTGCTGCTGGAAATCACTTTGCAATCACTCTGTTAAGTACCATCAATAAACGACTTTGTCCTTAACAGGAAACACAAATGATATTTTCAGTCAGAACTCAATGAGTAAAAGAAAGAAGACGAGCGGGAATTTTACTGAAACAACAATTAAACTCAATTAAAACACACACACACACACACACAAACACACACACACACAGGAAACGTCCTTCCACTGAGAAACACTATATCCTTTTTTCTTCTTTCTGCGAGCTTCCTGATTGGCTGTCAGGCCGCTCAGAGGGAGTGTCCATGATCAGAGAAAAGAGACTCTTTCATGTGCGACAGCAACAGCGAGTGGTGATGTTATCCTGAGGATGTCAGCTCGGCCTGTGTGTGTGTGTGTGTGTGTGTGTCATCTGATGACATCTTGACTCTAACACAGACTGACGCAGGCCTCCCCTGCTGCTGCTGCTGCTGCTGCATGGATTTCACACGACGCGGTTTGAACTGATTTGATCTGATCCATCGTCGGCCATTAAATCAGACACGAGCCCCACAGTGAGAAACGTCTTTTCCACAGATGGTTAATATTTGGGCTAATCTGCTGATTTGTTTTCTTTGCAGGGAGCCAGATGACGAGATTAGCATTAGCATAGCACCTCCACAAGTTCTTTAATTAGCCCTCAAACTGGATGATTAAAGGCTGGATAAATGTGTGAAGGCTTTCCTTCAGCCAATCACAGAGCTGTCAGTCACTCTCATCCAATCGTTCAGTTTCACGTCACTTCCAGGGTTTTTGTTTTGTTTCTGTTTTATGATCCACATCTACAGGTCTCCAGTCATTTGGGATTGTGTCAGGCCGAGATCTGTGAAGAAGAGGAAGTGAGGCTGTGGGGTCAAAGGTCAACAGGAGCTCAAAAGCACTGGAAATAACACTGAGTCTTATATGAATCGATTTGTCTGAGCTTCCTTCAGAGGTGAGACTGATGGTGCACTTCAGACACACAACCCGTCTGAGGCAGCGTGACAGCTCAGCTCAACCCCCCCCCCCGTCAGACCCCCAGCCCCTCTGGTCGTTACCGTAACGACACGCTCAGTCAGTGACCCCTGAACCACCAACTGCCCACTGTGCTGTCAATCTCATCATCAGACACACACAGGGACCATGCTGCCTCAGAGCTCTCTCACACTGAGTCTCTGTCTGTGTAAGTGACAGGTAGAGGACACATCACAGGAAATGAATCATACACAGAGTAAACGACGTGTCCTCAGAAGCTCATTTCTGTCTCCAGCCGATGTTGAATCTAACACATTTCTTTATTTCCACTTTCCTGGAGTCAGTGTCCTGCAGATCTGTTGGTGTTTGGACGTTCACTGCTCAGATAAATCTGAGCTCCTTCATCATCTGAACGTTCAGCGTTTTACAGAAACATCCAGCACATTTAAACAAGTGATATCTGTCTGTCCGGTTTGTTTTTGCTGCAGATCCATGTGAAACTGAAAACTATGGGATGTCTACTGACGCTGAAAACTACAAATAAACATGAACTCACCAACATGAAGCAGCAGTAAAACACATTCATGTTGTTCTGGCCTTTGTTTTTTCCCACAGCTCATCAGGTGGATCAGCTGCAGCTGTGAGGTGGAGCTCACCTGCTGGCTGTTGGTGATCAGCCTGGCTGAGCTTAGCACCATCAGCTGACTTTCTTTGACTGTCTGAGACTGCATTTACACGTGTACCAGCTATTTTCACAAATGGACATTTCACCCTCACCCTCTCCATCGTGTCATTCTTCCATGTTTTGACCAGCTGTAAGGTCAAAGGTCAGGAATTAAAAAAAACAAACAAACAGCTAATTTTCAGTTTCAAGGAAAATGAGATGAATCCAGATGAGTAGAGACAAACACAGAGCGTCTCACTCGTGTCTCTAATGCTTCATGAATGAGAAGTGAGTCCCTCAGGTTTATCTCTGCTGTGACGTCTGCTGTCTGGAGTGGCGGCCCGAGGCGAGGTCTGACCCGGGTTTTATCAAGCCGTCCTCCAGCTGCACTGCGGAGGTGACGCTGATGGAGATGAAAAGAAGTGTGATTGTCGTTGTGCAGAAAACAAACGTTGGCCGCTTTCTGCTGCTCTAAGACTTCCAGCCATTAAAGGACGTCTTCATGTCAGCGCTGTCACTCAGGGATGTCCTCATCAGATGGATGTCTAATGATGTGACTGAAGGCGTCAGTGTGTTTTAAAGTGACAATACTCATCGTCAGCGTTTCTTTAAGAATCGGCAGCTGCCCTCGGCTTCATAACCAGGTTCAACCACCTGGACACGGCTGCTCCTTTTCATAGTGTCGAGCAGCTGGTGAACACTCAGCAGCTAAAGAGTCAGATATTTCCCTGGTGGAGACCAAACACGGAGCCAAAAGAGTGAGGACACTTTCAATACGTCAGAGTTGTTTCTGAAATTGACTCTCCACACGACGGCTTCCCTCAGGGTCTCATCTCTGTGACTGACTTCACACCCTCCGCCTCTTTGAGTGTTATCACCAGAGCAGCTACAAGCATCATTTGTCTCCACATGTGATTGTGACCTGACGCAGCAGACGGTTCCTCACACAGAACCATCTGGGAAGGTGTCAGTGGAAACTGGTTGGAAAAGAGGAGGCACTGGTTTCCAGTGGTAGCATTAGGTTTCAGATTTAAACACTATCACTGACTGCTGACTCTTGTTGGCTTGCTCTTCTGACTTGTTATCAACTGTCACTATGATTAAGTTTCAATACTTAAATCTATTTCGTCATTGGCTCACATCAACCAATCAGCTTCTTCATCCTGCCACAAACTCTTTCCTTTAAATGCACCACAGCTTCTGTGCACATTTCCTGTTCCCTTTATTCGTCTAATCCCTGAAGATCTGTGGGGATCTTTGCAAATCCCTGGTCTGCAGTGATGTGGAGGTTTAATTTCACGATACCACCTCCCACTGTGACGGACACAGCGCCCTCCAGCCGGGACGAGACGCAGACTGGGGCAGTGATGCAGTCTTTAACACACAGCTCACAGCACAGACACCAGGTAACTAACTCAGACTCAGGTGGTAAACACACCAAGGAGCTCCCAGAGAACAGAAACCTGATCTGACACCAACTGGGGCTGCTTTAAGAGCTGGGAGGCAGACATGGGAAAGAGGAGCAGGTGTGTGTGTGTGTGTGTGTGTGTGTTGAGTGGGCAGGGAAGGAGGGAGGCTCAGCTGACTGAAGATAAGAAACAGGTGAGTAGGTGAACATGCAGATAGGAAGTCCGGGGGCATCTGGTTGGCAGAGGAGAATGGCAGGTCTGGGGGTGAAAACACATCCTGGGTGGAATGAAAAGGAGCGAGGGCAGCTGGAGGAGAGGGTCAACACAGATATGGAGCTCCGGGAGGCAAAGTTGTCCAATGAGGCGGTGTGGGGGGGTTAAACTGGGATGATCGCAGTGAACGCTTCAGCGAGTTCACACACGTCATGTAACACATGTTTTCATGTTTCTTTTTTCTTCATAAAAACAGTCGTTGATTTTAAAATCACCTGTTTTACGATGCAACATACAGTCCCTTCAGATAAGTGTGATCATGTGATCACATGACTCCACAGTTTTCAGACACTTTTGCTCCATAAATCACTGATTTCCAAGCAAAATGCACAGCACATGCCGGAGCGTGCATGGTTTCATAATCCCTGCATTTCGGTTGCAAAACAGTCACAGACAGTTGAAAAATGTTGCATGTTCACATCACACAGGAGGGAGCAGCCTTTCGCCCTCTGTTGCCTTGGAAACGTTATGAAGTGACATAAATACGCTTTTTCTTTTTCATCAGATCACATTGTTGTTTTTTTTCTTCCAGTTCCTGCAGTTTTTGCAAATTCCCACAGTTACGTCACATAAAACTGTGTAAATACTCCAAATATTGCATCACTTTTTTTTTTTTTTTTTTTTTTTTTTAGGAAAACCTGCTGCAAAATCAACAAAACACACAAAAATAAACAAGAAAACTGTGTTTTTTTATGGAAAGACTGAATATGATCTGAATAAGACTGATATCTTTCTCCCTCTGGACGCAGCTCTGTCCTCAAGGCTGCTATAGGCTGATAGCTGCTGATGCTAACGCTGGCCAGTTAGTGATGGTAAAACTTACTTATAGCACCTTTAAGCTAGTTTAAAAATGTCTCACAAACAGTTGAGGTGTCCTGCAGTTGTTGGTATGTGATATCTGAACTGGAGCAGCCTCTGTCATCTGCATCAGCCCATCCTGACAGTCAATAACTGATCAGCGTGTAGTGTCAGCTGCACATGAAAAAATAAAGGGTTGTAATGTGAAAAAGTCACCGGCACATTTCAGACACAGATTTTTACAGCCGTTCTGGACGTTATCACTGTGTGACAGTGTTTCATGCACTGACGGAGGAGAGGAGGCGATGGATGCCATTATCTGTCACGATGCATCATTTCCACAGCGTAGGCAGGTGGAGGCAGCACACACTGGACGCCTCCCTCACTCCTCCACACACCGACTTTACCGTCGGCACTTCACTATCAGACCACTTACATTTCTGACAAACTGGACACCAGTGCATTTACGGCTCTCTGCAGGATTTGGACTTCCCCAGCGTTTATCAGGCTGCAGTAATGTAATGTGATGTTTCTGAGCAGCTCAGACTGGTCTCCCACAACCAGGATAACAGCTGTCTGTCTGGGCCTCTGAAACCAATATAGGATGTTTTGTAATGATGTGAAATGTGAGTGCGCTCTCACTCGGGCTGACACCAGCGCACCAGAAATAACATCTCATCAGCACAGGTGAAATAATATTTATTTCACAGGAGCATTTGGAACAAGTTTCTGAGAAGTCTGAAGCTGGATGATTCAGGCGAAGAGACAGACTTGATGACCGTGGTTTGAATCCTGATGTGTGTGTGTGTGTGTGTGTGTGTGTGTGTGTGTGTGTGTGTGTGTGTGTGTGTGTGTGTGAGACAGGAGAAAAAACCTCCTTTTTCTGTTGGAAGCTGGAAATAAAAAGAGAAATGAAGTGATTTGAAACCAAATGTGGATGCACTGATGAAGTTTCTGACTTTGTAGTTAAACACAGTTAAAGGAGCCTACGTTTTGCCATTGCTAGCAGGTGTTAGCATCAGCAGCTGTTCATGTACCAGTCTAGAAGAAACAGTACGAGTTTGATAGTGAGACGCTGCTGCTGAACAACAACTGATGTTTTACACTGAACAAACAAAGTTGAATACAATTAAGTCTGTTGAACATTAAATGTCCCACATGAGACACAACTTAAGATTTGATGTTTAAACTCATTCACTGTTAGAGCTATTGGCTATTTACCTAAACTAACAGTCACTTAATCATTATGATGTATTGATATGTATTTTCTATGCGTTTCCATCCCGACCTCTCCTCAGGCCAGACGCAGGAGAACAGACTCAGTAAATCAAAATAATAAAGTTGACCTCTCCTGTGTAACTCTGTGCTCCTCAGATGAAACGGTGCCTGCTTCACTCCAGTGGTTTGAACTGCAGCGTGATACTCTCCTTTTCTCCTCTAACTTAATTTCATACCAGGAGACGAATAAGCATAAAAAAAAAAAAAAAAAATCTAATTTGGCTTTAACAATCCAGCCTCTCCTGGCTTATCCTAAATTACTGCAATATCTTCTTTCAGAGAGACAAGCATCAAATCATGGAAGATGTTCTTAAAATACTGTTTCATAACACCACGTGTCCTTTTCTTCGGCGGATGCTGGGATAAATTTAAGCCCCTAAATCCCAGCACAAGCCTCAATAAGCGGTTAAAGAAAGTGAATTATATCTACACCAGATATTCGTACACAACTGTAAACTCTGACTAATCGAACTCCCACTGAGCCGCCTGCGTCCACAGCAGCAGCAGCAGCAGCAGCAGCAGCAGCTGTAATCTGTTCGTCGACTGAGCATGTGAACGCATGAACATGTGAAATGTCACAGCAGACTGACCCCAAAGTGTCAAAACAGCTGCCACAACAAAGCAGATGCACGACCACGAGGACCGAGGGAGTCTCACCGCTCTTTAGTTTAGTGTGGAACTGTCCTTTTCTCTCTCCAACATCTATACATTTGTTTCTAAGACCTTGAATCTCCTGAGGCCGAGGTGACGGAGGTGACGGAGGTGACGGAGGTGACAGAGGTGACCGATGCAGCTCAGGTGAGCGGATCATATGGGTGATGCCAAACCTCAACATATTGTTGTCAGGCCACAGGTCTAACCGTGTCACCTGTCCTCCTGCTGTGCCCTGACAGCCAAGAAAACAGACCCTTCTCTCTCGGGGACAGTGTTGGATCATGCCTGAAGCAGCTGATTCACATGTGTCCTAAACCAAGGTGTCCAGGGATCAGGTTTGGGAGGTGGGAGGCTAATGGAGACAAACATGAGGCTAAATGCTAAGAGAGAGCTGGATTTCACCTGAGACAGTGGAGGTGATAAAGTTTTCACGTCCTGATGCAACTCCTCACTCTCCACAGACTGAACCAGCGATCGTGACTCTCCTGACATGAAAGTCGCAGGTGAGCAGATGTTTGTCGCTCGACCAGATGGCCGAGCGAGGTCTGACTCCTGGTACTTTCTGCCCCGTCTCTCTCTCGCTCACCAAGTGCTCATTAAAACACACACACACACACACACACACACACACACATGAAATGTGGCCACGGGAGAATCCACGCTGAACGAGGAAGATGAATGAGACACAGTGACTGATGAACCTTCAGATTATGGCTCAGTAAATAGTGGAGCAGTTCACACACAGCTTTAAGAGACACACAGCAACAAAGCGTGTTTTTAAAAGACAGTTTTCAGTTGAAGCTCCAGAATCCTTTTCTTCATCTGTGTTTTATTTTGAAGTGTCGAGGTACAGGAAGAAGTGTTTGAGAGTTTAACAACCAAAACCATCTCAGTGTAGTTTTCCATCTCCTCTCTTTCTCAGCTTCTCTCTGGAGCTCTAGTAACAACAGGTCAGTGTCAGCCAATCAGAAGAGAGGAGGCTCTGAGCCTCTCTTCTGATTGGCTGACTGTTTTCTGACTGATCCAATAAAATAGAGCAGATTTCAGAATAAAACACTCAGAGAAACCAAATCCTGCAAAGTGTTCAATAGTGGGTCCAGATGGTGGGCGGGGCTTGGTGTGACTGCTCTGTTGTGACATCACAAAGTGACAGGAAGTCCTGACGGCTGGTTTTAAGGCTCAGTGTCTGAATACAGGCTGTGTGCATTTCTCTGTGGACTGAGGCTTTGATACTTTCACAGTATTAATATAGAACCTAGAGCTGCTTTATAATCACACTACACATGGACGTCTACCTTTATACTGTATGGAGCTTTAAGACGCACGTCTACCTTTATACTGTGTGGAGCTTTAAGATGCACGTCTACCTTTATACCGTATGGAGCTTTAAGACGCACGTCTACCTTTATACCGTATGGAGCTTTAAGACGCACGTCTACCTTTATACCGTATGGAGCTTTAAGACGCACGTCTACCTTTATACCGTATGGAGCTTTAAGACCCACGTCTACCTTTATACTGTATGGAGCTTTAAGACGCACGTCTGCCTTTATACCGTATGGAGCTTTATAATGATGATGTTATTGGTGATAATGATAATGTTTCAGTCCAATTTTCATTCCTACAGATCATCTATAATGAGATGATATTGTCATCAGAATTATCTTGTGGACTGTAGTTGTGGTAAATGTTGCTCTTCTCTTTGAATAACTTGGGAATTATCACTCAAACTTTACAACAGTGCAGCTGAGATGATGTCGCTGCTGCAGAACTCAGATCTGAAGGCTCCTGGATTTTTATCTTCTGTCCTCTTTTATAAGATCTTCACGTTTTGTTCACTGAATGAAAGAAGCTGCAGTGAAAGAATCAGCTTCCCCCTCTGGAAGACTGTGGTTTCCACACACAACAACAACCAGCGACATGGACCCAAGTGCTCAGTCATCGCCCTCACACGGACCCCTCCACCCCCCCATCCTGCCTGCTGCCTCCCAATTAGTGGTGTCTTTGCCTCAAGTTGCTCTGTCAGCTCCGATCAAGGCAGCTTGTCTTCTCTGACATGACTGAGCATCCAGAACCCCACCTCGAGGCCCTGCTGCCCGGAGGACCGAGCCGCCACGAAGAAGGACGCAAGACAGAGAGGGAAGAAGAAGAAGAGGAGAAGAAGAAGATGTGGAAAAATGAGGAAGCTGTAGGCCTTAATGTCGTGTCTTTTTCTTAATTGGATCTTCCATCTTTGTCTGAAATCTAAAATCAGCACATCGAGTCTGTGAGAACAGTTGTGTCTTTTCTCACAGTTGAATTTTTAAGGAGCTTTTAAAGTTCTCGCTGCAGCTCTGACAACAAATGAACTCTAATGACAGACTTCTTGAGCCGTTCAAACAGCAGAAAGACACAGAGACCTCAGAGCTACAAGCAGAGCTCTGCACAGCGTCTCCAGCGCAAACATCACACACACAGATTCCACAAAGGCGACTTGACGCAACTGTGATTCAAAGTTTCTTTGTGGGTTTCAGAAAATTAACCTCAATTATCAGCAGCTGCACCGATCACACAATGAAAAGTGCAGCAGGAGCTCACGCGCCTCAGATGGAGGCGTTTTTTTCTTAATGATGCACATATCAGAATATGAGCCCTCAGGCTTTTGAACTGAGATTCATTATGTCTTTCTCATGTTTTTCATTAAAATGAAACTTGTGTTCTGTCCCAGCCGTGTGTGTGTGTGTGTGTGTGTGTGTGTGTGATTGCACTCCATTGCTCATGCTCTTATCTGATGAGTGAAAGCAGATAATTAGAGAGCGGTTAAAAGGATCCGAGGCCTTTGATAGACAGCGCTCTTCAAGGAAGTGGGGCCATGGACTCACTCCATTCATTTTAATGGTTTGATAATAATACACCCACCCACCCACAAACCCTTACCCCTCCTGACTCATTCAGAAATCTAGCTTCATTAACAAATATTCAATCGTGAACAGCTGAGAGCATCGACTTCATCTGACCTTTTCCTTTCAAACCAAACTCCAGACATGAGAGTCAGAGGTCAACGAGCCTGGACTGATGTGACACTGATCATCAAGATAAGCAACACACACACACACACACACACATTGAAAACACACGTATTGAAGAACTGGTTTGCCCTGTTCTCTCTCTTTGATTGAAGGCCGTATCTGTTTCTGCAGATGATGACTCAAACATTTTATACACATGTACATGTTTACAGAGTCAGAGTCAGGTGGCCTCTTTCAGAAGGAGAGAACTAACCACAACATGGCACAGAACTGTTTACAGATGTGAACTGGTTGGATCCAGAGGAATGATTATTGCCTCAGGTGTGTGACTGATCACAGGTTCAACCCCAAACAAGTGCCCATTAGTTAAGACCGCCCTGTTCAGGGAGGTTCAGACGGCTGCGTAAAAGTCACCACAAAAACAGAAGCATGAAAGAGAGCAGGCTGAGGAAACCTGGCTTTTATGCCCTTCCTCACAGGTGCAGCCAGTTAGGGTGGGCGGAGCCTCAGCAATCAGGAACAAGTAAAACACCTGCAAGAGAAAACCAGCAGCACATGTAGAAGTATAAATGGGATCTAAAGCCTCATTCACAAACAGTGTGCAGGTTCTTTCTTGAAATTTTATTATGTTTAGAGATGTTTCTTTATTCTTTTAAAAAAAGAGTGAAGCCACAAACGTGCATCCACATTGATCCTGAATGAGCTGCACATGAAGCTAGTGACACAAAGTGTAACAGTTTGTCAGGTGAAGCTTTGAGAGCCTCAGGTGTCTTGACATTTGAACAATAACAGGTGATGTTCAGGTAACGTGAGGGTTCACAGTGTGGTACGTTTGAGTTCAGAACAACAGTCGGAGGGTTCGATGATGAAAGTGAAAAGCAGAAGCACAGTAACAGGAGCGTTGGGTTGCTGTTGTTGTTGTTGTCTTGAGTTGTCAGATGTGAACATGGGACCTCTACATCTCTGGAGTGTGCAAACGTGGCTTTAGCTCTGTAGGGGGCGCTGCATGTTCGTAAACATTATACGTCTACGTGGCAAATAAATGAGTTGGTTTTTACCACAACTCTGCCTCCAATAACATCGGGACGACGTGTGACACGTAAACACAGACAGAATCAAAAAGATTTCGTTGGATTTTGAAAAACGATTTACCGTTCGATTTACAGTGGCAATAAAAGACAGGGAAAGTTGTGAATTGCTCCAAATTTATGAGGTTACCTTAGCAACAGATCAGTAACACTAGTAGCTATAGAAACAGCATCCCAGAGGGGCGGAGTCAGTCTGACGTAGTAAATTAGTTCAAAGTTTCCAAACGCTTTTGGTTGGTAAAAATTCACAGGAGAATTTAGCACAATAATCAGAACATCCCTCCGTCTTATAAACTAGACAAAGGACATTAACGTTAAATTCCTCAAGTCTGAATCATGTGGGATTCAAGTCAGATCCACCTCCAAAAGCACAAACATGAATACAATGAATGCATTAAGTTCCATTCACACAGCATAAAGCTTACAAAGATAGCCTTTATCAATCCTCGTTTGCATCACATTCATGGTGTCTCGATACAAATACATGAAGACACGATACTCAGCGTCGTGTCCGTCGACATTAAATACGAAATCACGCGACAAGCTCAACACTGTGTGTGTTGGATATGGGCTACAGTGTTTTGTATACTCTCAACCACTTATAGTTACAGAGACGTCTGAATGATACAGTGAGCAGCATCTTTGTAAAATATTTGGTAACACTTTCCTTAAGGCATACAGCTGTATTAGATTATATAATGGGAGATACTTCCATGGCAACATGACTCTTACAGTCACTTTCTGGTGTTGGTCGTCTTCATAGTTCTTGCACATTTATGCATTTTAACAAAATGTTATTTAGAGCTGAATTAAAATATCCACACAAACTGAAGATCCAACAAGACGAAGCTTGACTCATTCAGCTCAGCTCCTCTTTCGCTTTTATGTTGTTACTTTTAATATAGAGTCCATTTGCATTGGGGAATATTATGGCCATCTGAAATATGGAGTTCCACAAGGCTCTATGCTTGATCCTCTGTGCATTTCCAATTACCCTCAACATGCATTAGAAAATCACCTGTGAAACTAATACAAAATGTTTGCTGTTATGCAGATGATACTCACGTATATATGTGCAAAACCAGGAGATTCTCAACTGCCCAAAGTTGGCAGAAACATTTCCTGATTTTTCTTAAATTCTGCAAAATAACTTTCATTTAACTTCCTGTTTATTTGGTCCAAATAAGTTGTGTTAAAATGAATGATTGCTTTCATTATGTTTGTCATTTCAAAATAAAATTATTTTAAAATGGGATCAATAATGAGCAGCATTTTAAAGACGTATGGCACGTATATGGAGACTAAGTGGGTTTGGGTTGTTGTCAGGAGGGGTAACTATTTTACAAACTTACTGTTAGTAATGTGAAGATGTGACTGCTCTATAGAGACTTACTCTGTATGTCTTAAGTCAAGTGCAACCAGAAGTGTTTGTCTTGTGCCAACAATTAAATACAACATGTAAAAGAAAAAATAGCACAGTTCAATAAACCAAAGCAAGCTTGTCCATTTTCGTCGTCATCTCTTGACATAATTTACATTAGATTCTACAAGAAAATGACACGTTGACAGCCGTACACCAACAGCAATGAACAAAAAAAAAGGCAAACACAGAATATCATGCAACTGCTGCGAAAAACACCTGCTGCATGAATAAAACCAACATAATTCACTTCATAATCAAAGAGTTATTACTTTTCTTTCAGGCCCTGGTGTCCACCCAGCACTTCTGTTTCGACTGGAGACTTTTAGCAGCACCTGTTGCTAAAGACAATAAAACATGTGTGAGTGAAGCAGTTTGTCTAATAAACAATATAATATCACATTTCCCACTGCAAACCAGCTCACCACACCTTCATACATGGTGAATGCTGCAGATGAAACACCATCACTGCTCCATGATCTTCCCCAAGGTTTCATCTGCTGCAGCATCTTTTGGCAGTGTTTGTTTTCAGGTCAAGTCTTTAACAGTTAAAGTGCATTTGCATTACTTCAGATTAAAAATTCTGTGTAAATCCTGGAGGGTTACATGTGTGTTGTTTGCACCGTGGGAGGGGGCAGAGAGGATTTAAGACATAAACAGCGATGTGGGTGGGAGCGATGGAAATCTCTACATGAGCGGGCGGGAGTGGAAGAAAATCCTCTTGTAGTAGGTGGGAGTGGGTTCAATAAACCGCTCTGTGCAAACCTGCACGACTCTGAGACTTTAAAATGGTGAATTTTGGTCCATCATTTTGTTTGTACTGTCAAATAAAAAGAAAATCAAGGTTCACTTGTGCAGACTCCTGCAGGTTGTGATCCCTCTCTGGCCTCCCATTGAAACCCCATCGCACACTTTGGGGACATGCACAATTTTGCACCAGTCTGGACAGAAGTTCTGGGTGGATGCACCGCCTACAGTTTCCCTTTTGGTTTTATGACATCTTCAGTTCTGAGCACCTGTGTCGCTTCACCATGACAGATCACAGATAAAGGGTTTGGAGCATGCACAGCAGTTCACTGAATGTACACAAAGAACAAAGCAGTTCGTCAGCACAGTTTTGATTCTGGATCGGTTTTCATAATCCTCCAGGGCTCATGAGCTGACCCGGGACCAAATACGCTTTTACCAGGGATTTTTTTTTTTGTAAACTTCAAGTATCAGATGGGTGGGTGTGGCCACTGTGGACCGCACAATAACATGTCAGCAAGGTAACAACCTTTTTCCAGCACAGTGCAGGAAAACAAATGGCTGCCTTTGAGATGGAATGAAAATCAGCAGCTGAGTTTTTACAGGACACACGGAGCTACAGCTCACAGACCTCCTCACAGGAAGCTGCTGCGTCTGATTCTTGGCTGAGTGAAACCTCGTTGGTGAAGAAACAGTCGTAAAAAGTTGAAAGTTATCCACCTGAACCTTTTTTTAGCCTCAACGACTCCTACAAATTAAAACACCAGGCTTGTCCATGTCTGACCCGGGCTGACCTCCAGAGCACTCTGCAGCAACTCTGGTCGTTTCTAAAACTGTCCGACGTCTCAAATATGTGACACTGTGATGTGATCTGACTCTGCAGTGAGCGAGCTCTGCTGAGGCCTGGGAATCAAAACTACTTAGCATTTTAGGTTGTTAGCTTACTTAGTTTTTCTTTGGGGGGGGGGGGGTCTCTTTTACTTTGCCAACATACATATAATTCAAAGTCAGTTCACTGATTTCTTGGCACAGATTGTTTCCGTGGACATGTTTCATATTAATGAATAAATTAGTTTTATAAGAACAAGGATGTAAAAAGTCAGTTCTTTTGAAGAGTTGAGTCCAAATCTGAAGCCGACAGCTCTGCCTACCTGAAAAAAACATGGCACCGTTTATCTATCTTTTTTTTTTTATAAATACTGAATTTATACGTAAACATATACAAGTCAAAGTATTTACATTTCATTCCTCGCTCATGTGCCACCGTCAGACTGAACGTGAAGTTGAACTGCCCACTGCTCCACAGCTCTTCTTGCCTCACACAGTTGATATACCACACGATCACTGAATGTAAATGGCTCTTCAGTCGGCAGCCAACAGGAGCTGATGCTGACAGCACAGGTCGCAGCCACCTGAGGTCCGGTAACGGGACACGTCGACGGCTGACAGGTTGATAAAGCTAAAACCAAAATCTGCTCTTGGACGTTTCCACCCATGTGATACTTCACTTCACCTCAGCTTACAATGTTATTAAAACCTCTTTGTTGTTAAACTATTCGACGCCTGGTGAACTTGGAGACTGCATCTGCCCCCGCCCCCACCCCCACCCCTCAGTCCTCACAGCACCGTGGTCTCTGACTGCAGGATGGACTGGGTGCGTGAGTTGCGGTGAAACTGCACCATGTGCTCGGAGCCGTTCCTGGAGGAGAAGGTGCCGCTGAAGTGATGATCCCGGCCCAGACGGCAGTTCAGGTACATGCTCCGCCACTTCCTCTTCAGCTCGCCCTGAACCTGCAACCACACACACACACAGACAGACGGTTCAGGCGGTTCAGTTTTGAAACCTGAATTTTTGGGCAGCGGACAATGCGTTCAGTGTCTCTGCTTTATTTTGAGTCATGACATAAAGTCATAACTTAATAGTTGTGATGCTGAAGATCAAATTGCATCGACAGAGAAGTCTCCTTCCATCTGATCCCAGAACAGCTGCCCTCTTGTGGTGGCAGCATGGTATTGTGTCGTGCAGCCTGACTTCCAGCTGTTCTGTCATTTTCATGCACCAGTGATAAAGCCTGTTCAATCAAAGGATATTTGATGGCTGACCAGCAATAGCTCAAATCCATCCGTCCATCCATCCGTCCATCCATCCATCCATCCATCCATCCATCCATCCATCCATCCATCCATCATCCCCCATTTATCCAGGGGCGGGTCGTGGTGGCAGCAGGCTGAACAGGATGCTCCAGATGTCCCTCACTGTGGCAACACTTTCCAGGCTGTTCCCAGGCCAGATGGGATCTGTAATCCCTCCAGCAGGTCGTGGGTCTCCTCCCAGTCGCACATACCCAGAACCCTGCCCCCCCCTCTTGGGAACCAACCTGGAACCATCCTGATCAGATACCAGAACCACCAAGCTCCTCACCCTGTCGTTAACATCTGAGATTGGTTATGATATCGTAGCTTTGTACATACGTGAGGACGCGTGTGGAAACTAAACCGTGTGCAAGTTTGAGACAGAACACCACATCAACAACCTGTCGACTGAAGTTCTGTTCGGTAAGACACATGGAAAAAAGCACAAGGTGTGGTAACGGCTAAGATGAGATGTCTGAACTGTCCCACAGTGTGACACAGACAGGGAACAGTTTTTGTTGCACTTCCTGTTTTTACTTGTTTCATCAGGTTCATTGGGTCAAATGAGGATAATGAGCTTTATTTGAAGTGATAGGAGGATAAAGTTTCCTGGTGCTCAAACAAATATTATGGTCTGTTGTCGTCGGCTGTGTTGGCGCTGCTGTTCTGGATATTTGAATAATATAATTACAATTTTTTAAATAGGAAAAAAAATGATAATGATAAAATTAAAACACACACACACACACACACACACACACACACACACAGATCATAAATTTTTAGCTCCAACTAAAACAAACTGCCAATATAATTCACTGCTTATCAAGTGTTTCCACTGAAGACAACAGTGAAATGAAGCTTTGCATTTTTAAATAAGCATGTTATCAGCCGAGTGCAGACAAATTCACGAGGATATTTTAAAAGCTTTGTTTTGCCTCTCCAAAATAAAAGAGTAAAAACAGGAAATGATGTTTGGTATTTGTGGATGTGCGACATGTGCTGTATTATGTCATCTCATGAAAGAGCTCTTACCTCACTGTTCAGGAAACAGTAGAGGATGGCCACCACCAGACCCTGAGGACCACAACAACACAGCAACGTTAACAAAGAGAGCAGCGATGGTATAAGATGTAACAGAGAGATGGAGGAGCACCTGAAAGGATCCGAGGGCCAGGTCGAAAAATATTTTATAATCTTCTGCAATGGATTCGCTGAGAGAGACGAAGACCACGTAGTGGATCCCGAACAGAGGGATCAGCAACAGAGTGGATTTGGCCAATCTCCTGAGAGGAAGACAGATTATTGTCAGATCCATGTCACTTCAGTCATACCTGGTGAAGCAGGTTTTCATGTCTCCAGAGAGAGAGAGAAAAGAAGTCTGAGCAAAAAAGTTCGTTCTCAATGTCGGCAAAGGCGTCTGATTGAAGAAGTTCAAAATCACAACTCTGAGCTTTGCTGATTGCATCTTTCAGACTCTTATCTTGCTAATGAAGACTGTAAGAAGCAGTTGAAAGTTGTGAAAAAGACAGTAAGTGGGCACTGAATTAAGATTATTTCATCAAAAAGTCTGGAAATTGAATTTTGATTATGGCCCTGAAAGCATCAAAACTAACCACCACTTAATGAGGTCTTTATTAGAGTTAATGCACAGATTCAAGTTAGCATTTGGAGGTGAGAGCGACTGTCAGTCTGGATAATATTAAAGCCTCTACAAGGAACTTTTAACTGGATATGCAAAAGTCTCTGCTTCCTGCTGATGTCTCCGTGCAACCTGCAACAGCAAATAAAGACATTGGTGGGAAGATCAGCTGTTTCTAAATAGTGTAACTGTTCAGGAGGCAGTGGACGGGTCGGCCCACCAGACGATGAAAAACGGTGTACGGCACTCAGACCGGAGCAGGCGGCACATTTGACAAGGGTACAAATTAGCATTGAGTTGTTGCTATGCTAGCGAGTAAAAACTGAGCTCAGTTTCATCTCTATATTTTCGCACACTTAAGAAGCAGGACTGAGCATTTGTCTCAAACTTCCTGCACAGCTGTGGGAAAGTAGATTGTCTTTTTTGAACTGGATACGTGTGCTGCTGTTGTTACTGTTAACAGCTCCCTCTCAGTATCACTCCCCAGCTGTCGACTCAGCTCAGACTTCCACCAAACTCCACCACAGTGACACTGAGTCTTCACTTACACTAACGGGAGATTCAGCGGTGGAGCGGACCGGGTTTATCTGAGCTTTTCATCACCTCTCACCCCTGAGTCTCAGATTCCCGCAGCCGCAAAACATGAGAGCACCTGACAACTCAGCACAGCTCAGCTTCTTCCACTGAAGGGTAAAATTGCCTGGAGATTAAACACACTGCCTCTGACTGGGCAAAGACTCAGATAGAGGCTGAATTGTGCAGGAATGTGCTGCTCCACAGAGGCATAAAGGTTTCACCCCCCGTCCCCCCCACCACCACCACCACCGCCCTCCACTTCATAAAGTCTGCATCATGAAATGCTGTCTTGTTGAATGAGCGTTAGCGTCACTCTTATCTCTGCAGCCAGCAAACACAGAGGGGATATAAAATGTCCCAGGTGTCTCAGATTATCAGTACTTCATATTTTGAGGCTCACACTGACCCAGCTGATGCACCGTTTGCTTAATAACACATGAATGTTGAGACTTCCTGTGAACTTCTTTGAACTGCAGAGGATTCACGTCGGGGGTGTCGTGCATATCCACGAGGCTTAAAAAAGTCTGGTGTGTGTCATGCTGTTTAGACCGCATCAAGTCCTGAGATACCTGTATTGTGATTGGTCGTTGCCACCCACGTCTGGACACCTCAGCTTCTGAACCAGGATCCGGATGATGCTGATGAACAGGATGAAGTTCACCTGGGGGACAGGGAGAGGAAACACTTGATCACAACTTATCACAGAAGAAAAACCCCACGAGGGTGATTTTATTTTGATGTGCTGGTCATTTTCCCGCCCACTGGAAACACTGGGTGGAAAAACCAACTCACTAATGAGTCCAGTGAAAAGTCTCTGGTGCAGCTTTGTTTCTTTTCATCACATTACACCCACACAGAAATGCCAACACATTACAACATACACAAATCATGTTTAAAGTCTGTATGCTTCATGCACATCTATATGCTATTGCTAACATATGTTCTTTTTAATGTCTCATTAATTACGTCTAAGAAACGACCATCCTCCTGCTCTTGGAAAGTGGACTAAGACTTAAGTGTATAATATCAACATAACAGACAGGCCTGAGACTGGACACATGTTTATGTGAGACATGTCTACATTATAAGCATAAAGAGTTTTCACTGGGCTGATCAACCTGACATGATACGCTGGATCGGGCTGAAAATATATACAAATGACTCAAGAAATGTTTTTTTTGTTTCTTGTTGGTTGTAATGTGTGTTGTTTATTGTGAAATGCACTGAATGGACGCTGTTCATTTTGGTGATGAGCACTGTGAATGAAAAAGAGTGGCTTCTACACAGTCCTCATGCCTGTACATCCGGTCTGATCAGGTAAGTTTCATCACGTCATTATGGTTGAGTAGGTTTTTTTTGGCCAGGTTCAGGTCGGGTACAGGCCGAGAATTACTGCTGCTGAGTGGGGCTGAGTCGGGCTGAATCGGGCTGAGTGGGGTTGAAGCGGGCTGAGTGGGGCTGAGTGGGGCTGAGTCGGGCTGAGGCGGGTTGAGTCGGGTTGAGTCGGGCTAAGGCGGGTTGAGGCGGGCTGATTCGGGTTGAGTCGGGCTGAGTCGAGCTGATTCGGGTTGAGTCGGGCTGAGGCGGGTTGAGGCGGGTTGAGGCGGGCTGAGTGGGGCTGGGGTTGTAATTGTCAGGCTGGTTGAGAACTCTGTGTATTTGTATGGGCTCTGTACATCCAGTCCATTCCTCCAGTTCTACTTGGTTCAAATCTATATTTTTTTTACACATGTTTTCATTTTATATTTACGTATCATTGATATATGGAAATTCAATGTATGCACATTTGACAGGTTTGGCTACAGATGTAAACAATTCAGTGTAATTTAGTGACATTATCTCACAGGGTTTTTGGGGCATTAGCTAATGATGCAGATGTTTTTTTATGCAGATCTCTGGCCCGTGTGTTATCACGCAGCACTGATTTAGCACGACGTGTATTTTCCTGCAGGTGTTGTAACTTCATGACTCAGCGTTTGAGACGAGCTTTCAGCAACCTGCAGTCTAGAAAGGGGATAAAGGGGATAAAGTGAGGGGTCGCCGGTAAAGCCGGTCGTAATAAGCTGTTTTTCATTTCACGGTAACTCACCTGGAACCTGAGTGAAAATGCCAAATGAGAAACTGCTTGTACTTTTTGAACGTGTGGTCTTTGGAGCACCACCTCCTTATATGTTTCATGATAAATTAAATTTACACGTCTGGCAGCGGTAAAAATAAACTCACTTATCACGTACAGACCTTCATCTGCTTTTAAGAGCAACGCCCCCCGCCCCCGCTGAGACCTTTAAAGGTTGAAACGGCTTACGTAAGTCAGCGGGAGAGCAGGGATACACTCAGCAGGAGACCGTGTGAAGTTAATACCTAGAGACGTGGGGTGCCAGGACATTATGTCGCCGTTACTGATGCTAAAAAGAAAGCTCGCTGATGCCTGCAGATCTGTTTAACTATTTACTGTGCTTTTTAAGAGGTTTTAAAGTTGAAAGGGTCGTGAGTTAAAATTAAAACTCTTTAATGAGCTGCGAACCTTTCAACAGGTAAAACAGACCGTATAGTCAAATAAAGGTCTACATCCTCTTTGAACGTACCACACCTTAGTATGTAGATGGAAATATTGGAAATCAAATTTCCCATCTTTAAAATTGCACACGAATGTGGCGCCGGTGACAACACATTGATGTGTTGATTGTGCTGCTGAGATTAAAAATGGGTTCACAAAGGCCATATGTTCAGCACAGAAAGTAAATAACAAGACGAGATGAAGAGATATTAAAGTCTGACAGCTACAATTACATCAAATCAATGAAGGGACACAAAGCCATGAAGTAGGTTCTCTGGAAATAAAAAGTTTTCTCTGTCGATATTGTCTGCTCCCTGGATTCTTCTTCTGCCTGATGCCGTAAAATGAATAGGACGCTTTCTCGTCAACATCTGGATCCTTTGTGTCGTCGCCCATTGTTTTGATCTGGATACACTTAAATTCTTTTTGAACCAACATGCAACCCGCAGATGAAAAGGGAATTAATGAGCCTGAACCCACCATAATGGAGAATCCGATCGGTCCATTGATCACCCAGTTGGGTATGGGGTTGTCATTTCTCTCCCAGCATCTGAGGGAAACAGACATGAAGCAACACGTATACATTATATATGTTTAGAAGTGAACACAGCAGGAGCAGGAGACAGTGGAGGTGGTTTTCCAACAACGGAGGTCATTTACTTCTGCAGTCAGATCTAATGTGCTTCAAGATCTGGAGCCTCAAACAAAGGAGATTGTTGTTTTGCAAAATTCATAGTAGCCCTTCATCAGTGAGACTGATCCTACATCTATGTCAGCAGGTCCAGCATGATGCAGCTGCTGAAATCTGCATCTAAAAAGTTAAAAATCATCTTCTATTTGGGCTGATGGGGATCTGACAATAAACTTTGATTAATTTCTCCCTCAAGACTAAGCCTGAGATGAAGTGAGATGTTTTATGGGCTGGGTGGTCCATCCAGCTGGACCTGTAAAGCTGTGATCAGACTGGACCAGTGGTGGAGGGGCGGTTACAGCAACATAATGCAGGGCCAAAGAGGTAACAAGCTGAACCAGGACAAGGACTTGGTACAGCATAACACAGTGTTACACAGTCTCTACAGTGAAACTGTTAATAAGTATTTTGGGCTCCTGATGAAACTGTATTCAGACGAATGAGACTGTGGCAGAGGACGTTAGAAGAGGAGTTGGTCTCCAATGTGGCTCGAACCATTCACACCTGAGATGAATGTTAATACGTGTTATGTGTATAGTAACTGCAGACAGAGCAGACCAGACCTAAACACCAACCAGTCCTTACTCAGGGTGAGTCTGGAGCTTTCACCTGCACCTCACTGCTTTTATCTGCAGCTGCTGTTTCCTGGGACACTGGTGGTTAAAAGTTCAAGCAAAGTGATTCAGTGGACTTTATGTTATGGTTCTTTTTCTTATGTTTTGCCAAACCAAGGTCAGGAGTGAAGTTTCATTAACATTCTCCACAGGTCCCTGTCACCGTGCAGCTGCATCACTGCTGCTCTGCTGCAGAGTCATTTTCTTACAACACGCCCCCTCAGTGCCACTCGCTCTGTAATAAGCTGCAGTGTCAGCTAATAATGTGCAACTGAGGCCAAGCAGATATGCGACGCCGGGCTCATATGATGACAACTCAATGCAAATCCCACCGGCTGAATTATCCAATAAAGTGCTCTCTGACATGTGGGATATTTGTCTTATTATCTCTGGAAACTGAGCCGTGCTCGTGTGGCGTGGTACACGCTGACAGAATCTAATCGATAAATGTAATATATGGACTTTATGGGATATAAACAGACGCAGTCCCTGTTGAATACCAGCGCACGCCACTCCCTGCCATGACTGAAGCTCCCATAATGAACAGAACGCACGTCGTCCTCTCAGAGATCCATTAATTAAACTTGAATTAAAATGTCAGGACAGGACGCAGTGCGCAGAATCCCGTGATGCAAGTGAACGCGACACGAAGGACGTGATGCATATGTGCACAAATATCAAATCTGAATCACATTTTCATGCTGATGAGTGATGGTCTCTCACCCGGTGTCCTCCAGATAAATCCTCGTCATCACCCACACAAAGACGAACACAGTGGGGATCCCTGTGGACAGAAGATATTGATATGATATAGGTAAATCAGCATCTGTTGATCAATATTCAGCCTTAATCTGTTTGTTTGTTGGTTCGTTTGCGTTTGTTTGTCTTTTGACATGTTTCAAATGAATGTGTACAAGTGTTTGATTAAGGCTTGTTAAATTGTGTGAAAAGTGCTGCGACCACCCACCCCAGCCGATGAACATGTAGACGATGAAGTGTCTGTTCTCGGAGAAGATGACGACGAGCAGGGTGTGGAGGTACAAACCCTCCACCAGCAGCCAGAAGAAGTTGGCCATGATGAAGTACTGGAAGAACACCAGGCTGGCTTTACATCCCACCTGAGGAGGACAAAGAAGCATTTTTGTAGAGAGAGCGCAGCAGCTAAAGGTCAGAGATATGATGAGCGGGTTGTAGACTCGGTATCTAAATCCTCAACGTCTGAATGTTAAATGTCAAAAAGCAGAAATTCTGTAACGGCGTTATCACCGACACAAAATTAACCTTTAAGTCACTTCCTCATCTTATTATTTGTCTTTGCACAGCTGTATATACCTGCCGCGTTGAACCAAACACCTGTACCCACACACACACACAAACACACACACTCTCTCTGGATGAATCAGACAGTTATGTTGATCACTGTGGCTACACTGGATGTAGGTTTATATACTCTCATTTTTCCACCGGGCTGTCGGGGGGTGCACCAGGAGGACGAGCTTTAATTTGCAGATCACAACCATTCAGGCAGTGAGCAGACAGGAGAATAAAGGTCGGAGTGCCCCGACAGTTATTCCTGCAATTATTACAGAGATGTTTCCACCTCAAGATGAGAGGAACGTTCAACAAAAAACAGAGCGAGAGGATCAAATGTCGGAGCTTTGGAGCATCAAAAGTTTTAGCTCGTAACAGAAGCTGTCAAGTGTCGAGAGTAGTGAGCCGATGATTGTTGAGATTTTCAGTCCTGTGTGATTTTCGTTACGTCTTTATTGGACGTCAGGAGGAGATAAAAGAAACGAGTAAAAACTATCGAGGTTGATGTCTTAACCCCCGTCACCCCCCCACCCACCCACCCTCCGTCTGAACTGATATCTAAATTATTATCAGGCTGATTTCTGAGATCTAATCTGTGTTTTCTCAAATTAAAGCAGCTGGATTTGTAGCATCGGCTCAGATACGTCAGCCGTTAGCTCGTCTCTCCAAACAAACAGAACTGCATCAGCTCTAAATAAGATTATGAGATTTGCTGTCGGATTAATTAAAGTTGGGATGAATCCACTGATATTTTAATCAACATGTCCAGACAAGCCTCTTAAACCACAACAAAGTCCATCCATCTCTCTGTGGGCTGTTGGTGAGGTTTGCTAATTGCTACATAGCTAACATTGGCATTAGTTGAAATCTTGTAAAGAGCTTCAGATGCTACAGTGACTCGGTGTTGCAAAGTGTTTAGCCCTGAACTAGCTAGCGGTTTAGCATGCTAACTTCTAGTAGGTGACTAAAACAGAAGAAAAGGAAAGAGTTGACTGAAACGCATAACTTTTCAGCTGTTGTTGAGGCTATAGCAAAACAGCTACTTTAATTAGCATGTTTCAGACATTTTAATGTGGCTAATCGTCGTAGCTCATTGTGTAACATGTTCATAGCAGGATTGTTCTGCACACACTGACCACACACCTTTTTATATGACCTCCATCGTATCTGCTGTGACTAGAGCTCCTTTAAAAGCCACATTTTAATGGATTCTGCTGATTTTGAGATAATTAGTTGTTTTATTACAGGAAAAAGTGTTTTTTTTAAGCCTCTGAAATAACTCTGGTACGTTGTGCCCTGCCAATCATAATCATGCAGAGTAGAGGAATTTCCCATTTCCCCTGTGAGTCCAGCTGGATGAGACGTGATGTCAGTTAATGAGCTGTCACAGCAGATGGTTTTTGCCCGTTTTTTTCATCACGTTGATGAAGCTGATTGACGTTTGCAAAACTTTCATGCAAATAGAAAAAAAAAAAAAGTGACGTCTCATCTTCACAAAAACCTGATTTACATTTTCAATTTCAGCTTTTCACTCGAGCCGCCTCAGCTCTGTGACAGTTGTGCTGTTAACGCTCGAGTGTGTCGCTCGCTCTCTCGCTCGCACGCTTGTTTGTTCGTTTTGCTCGTCGGAGGGATCAGTGTGGACAGAGGTCGTGACCTCACCAGTGACGGCTGGTTGGAGCACTGCGAGGTCCGGTTGAAGAGGATGTCGTCTTTCACCAGCACAGCCACGGCTCTCAGGATGAAGGAGAAGAAGAGGTTGAGGTGGATGTAGTTCCTGGTGCAGTGCAGCTTCCTGCACAGATGATGGAGGATTAGCCCGAGAGTAACTGGCTTCAATGAAAGTAAACAAAAAACATGTGGAGTTTAAATTTTAGATCGCTTTAGATCAATCATCATGTTTGGTCTGATAAATCTGAAAACAAACACTTTCTCATCAGATATTCAGTCAGTAATGATGGAGATCAGAGCTCGACCTCTCTACGCTGTCCCACTCCATCCTCAGTGAGAGTGAACTGCACACTATCATCGTCTTTATGTTGTTGTTCAGCGTTTAAACTTTCAAGATGAACTCAGAAAGAGACAAAATGGTCCAATATCACAGTAGCTGGTATCAACATAAGCAGCTGAACACTTTAAGACTTTACAAAATGAAGACCATGATAATTTGGCCACGTGACCTCTGTGTGTGTGTGATTTTCATTTTCAAACAGGATGGTCACGGCCATGTTGTGTTGAACGCTCCCTCAGCTCTGCAGCACAGTGGCCTCATTGAGATGAATGAGACAGTCCTGTATTTTTTATTTTTTTTTGGAGTCTCTCTCTCTTTCTCTCTTTATCTTCCTCTTTCTCTTTCTTTGCCTGTGACTCCAGAGACTTCTGGAGCTTTTAGCTGCACCTCCCTGTCTTCCTGAGCTGAAAAAAAAAACCAACCTCTAAGCACTCTGGGCCACATTAAATGCATGAGTCGTGCTTTATAATAAATGTGTTCAGGTTCTTGTGAAGCTAAAAAAACGTTCTGTACAGTGTCTTCAGAAATCCACAGAGAGACTCCAGCCCTGGTTGCAGCGTGTTATAAATACTGTACTGTATGTGCTCGTTAAAGTGCAGACATAATAAGCCTTCAGTCACGGATAAGAGCTGAGAAAAGAACTGAGAAGATGAACACAGTGAGTCTGATACAAGATACAAGTAGTGTGGAGCAGCTTGTATTTAAATATAAGAGGATTTACCATCATCAAACACATGTACACTGAGAAAGAGACAAAAAAAAACCCTTTAAAGTCTGGGTTTTTCTTTTTTTTTTTATTTTCTGCTCCGACTCAAATGTGCTGAATTAAACGAGCCCTTAGCAACACTTTTTCATGTCTCTTGAATAAAATATCTTTCCACAGATATGTGGTTTCTGCATATTTACCACATTAAGTTCAAAGGTTCCACTGCTGTGGTCAAACCTCCCGTGGCTTTTTAAAGATAATCCCAACAGCAAACAAATTAACATAATTCAAATTAACAAAACCAAAGGAGCTAAATAAAAGAGAGAGAGAGAGAGAGAGAGAGAGAGATGTGTCTAATTGCAGCACTTGTTCATTTCAAATCTAATTAAACCAACAGCTTTCCCTCCGACTCTGACATGTCAGTCAGCACAGATTAAAAACACAAACACCAGAGATGAACCGAACTTGAAATCTCCACCAGCCGCTCTGCTTCTGATATTGGTTTTATTCCTCTTCTTCTTCTTCTTCTTGTTTTTAGTTCTGCGGAGGTTTTAGCTGGTGTCAGGTGACTGTGACGTGTGCTCTCACCTGAACAGACAGAGGATGGCGCTCCCGGTGGTGAGGGCGATCAGAGACAGGCTGTGACCCAGAGTGTACAACGTCTGCACGACCACGTAGAAGACCAGCTGCAACCACACACACACACACACACACACACACACACAAATATATCAATTTCCTTTAAGTTTCCTTCTTCATGTCAATGTACATTTACATTCTGGGAAACTGGTCTCAGGCTTTTGAACGCACTGTTAATGAGAAGTGTTTTCATTTCAGATGTACATGTGTGTCATATGTAGAAATGTGACATTAAGTCCTCACAAATATCAAGTCCCACTTGTTTTCAGTGCTTACACTGATGTTTATCTTGTTCTGCACTTAATCCAGTATCAAACATGTATATATGCTAATTTTAGCTGCCATGGCGACGACACAGAGTGAGTCACAGTGAGCCTGATGATGCTTTCCTCCATGATCTTATTGGACTGTGCATTTCATTCATCAGCATCATGACTAAAAATGGGTGTTATTATCATGATTACTGTTTACAGGTGGAGGAGGAGGAGGAGGGGAGGAGGCTGCAACATGAGCGAGAGAGCCTAACGAGTATGAGAGAGAGAGAGAGAGACAGAGACAAGCGAGTACAAGGGGCAGTTGAGCTGTGCTGTTCATGACCCAAAACAAGTGAAGAGGAGGAAACTGCAGTTACACAACAGCGACGAGCCGAACGCATGAACACACAGCAGATGTTTGATTTCATAATTGTGAGCTCGTCCATGTGAGGACAGAGACACAGACGCAGTCTAAACATTTACTCACTCACTGATGAATCTTTTCACACAAATCTGGACTTTTCAGCGATGAATAACAGAAATCGCCTCATCGTGAAACATCCCTGCCTTTGTTTGTCGAAAACGGCGCCGCTCCAAAGTGTTTTAACGACTGTTATTTTAAGAAATGATGATTTCAGTGAGATCTGTTGTTGTCATACAACTGTTGTTAGCTCTTCCAGCCTCGGCCTGAGTAAAGACAACAGACCACACCGTCCCCAGAGCCTCGCTGCCAGCTTTGCTACAAACTGAAATAATAAACATTATTAATGAACTGTCTGCACTGTGTGTGACCCTCCGTCCTGTCAAGTGTGCTGCAACACGTCAACAGCAATCAACCAAGTCAGAGTGAGTTATGGCTAAAAGGTGTTTTGTTGGGTCACATTTACCTTTGACCTTTGACCTCTGGCCTTCCAAAATCTAATCAGATCATCCTAGAGTCCGGTCGAGGTGGACCTCCCCCTCCCACCCTGAGCCTGGCTCTGTTGGCATTAAAGTGAGGTCTGGTCTTCACCTCACTGTGTGAAGGGCCTTCAGATCATGTGTCGTGTGATTTGATGCTGGACAAAAACTGAACCGAGTTGAGAATGGGACGGACAACGTGAACACCAGGGTGGGGAGGGTTACGTTAAAAATGTAATCCAGTACAATTACAAGTTACCTGTTAAACACATGTAATCAGTAACTCACAAAAATAAAGTAATGTACCGGATTACATTTAGTTACTTTTGGTTTACTTCAATATCAAACATGCAAATTAAGAATGTCACGCAACCATCACGCATCAATCCATGTAGATTAGATCACTCCAAACAGGAAGTCAAACGCACCGAGCATCCGGTAAATTTCAAAATAAAACAAAATGGTTAAACTCCAGATTGTAAAATCATCACTCTGTCAACATTGGTCACATGCCTCTGGTCGGTCAGAGGGTCCTGCAGCGGCAGGAAGGCAGAAAAAATAATAATCACAAAGTAATGTTGAACAGCAAATCACCATTTAAAGCCAAAGTGATCTGTTATCACCACGTTAGCTGGTGGTGCTCCGGTGACCTTGTGACCTCGGGTCTCCAGCTGCTCTGGGCTCTGGAGACGGAGCAGTGGCCGATGGTTTGATCCGACACACTAAACCGCAACAAAGACGGGATGATGTGTGGAAACTGGGATACACACAGATCCAGGCTACGCGGGCGGTTGTTTCACGTGTCGGTTTGTTGTGGAGTTGTGACGTAAAGTGTCACGTTACGACACAACACCTTATGTCTGCTACGTACCGGTAATCTGATTACATATCTTTTTCCTGTACTGTAACGGATTACAATTACCTTTTTTTTTTTTTGTATCCTAATTACGTAACACGGTTACATGTAATATCCGTTACTCCCCAAGCCTGGTGCACACAACGTCTCCGTCATGGTCCCTCAGCATGAAGCAGGAGCAGCTGATTCCTCCTCTTTTGGAAGTTTCCTTTTAATTTTAATCAGGGCATAAAATATGTGTCTCTTGTGTTTCGGTGCAGATGTGATGCAACAGTAGCGTTTTTTTTTTTTACTCTGAATGAAGGTTTGCATCAGATCCGATGAGGCTCATTATACAGCGAGTGTGTGTCGGACGATCAAGACACGCAGAGAGAGAGAGAGAGAGAGAGAGAGAGAGAATGTGTTGTGTTGGTGAGAAAAGTTTTGTTTCTGGCACCAAGAGCTGAACAACAGATAATTTCCTGTTCAGGCCAGAAACAAAGAGATTGATATCTGCCAATAAATGACTCCCTCTCTCTTTGAGTGTGTGTGTGTGTGTGTGTCCTGTTATCTCACTTTGCCAGAAAAAGACGTTATGTGTTTGATTTCCTCTTTTGTTGCTTTGGGTTGAGGTTAGAAAAGTATGTGTGTGTTTGTTTTGACGAGAGGCTGAAAACCCACCTGACACCAGGTTTATACCAGTTTAAAGTTGTGGCTGGAAACACTCTGTGTTATACTGGGTGAAATGGTCCTTCTGTCCTGAGAGCAGTCAACACATGATGTGTTCAGAAAAAGGAAGGAAAACACTCAGAGCTCTGTGGCGGCTGCAGGACTGACAGAACTCCGACCAATCCACGCTTTACGCTCCGGAAAGCAAAAACCAATCAGATGCCTTCATGTCGAGTTCTGCCTACGCCCAATAAAGCTGCCATCTCTCGCCCTCTCTCCCTCCTCTGGCGTGTGCATTGAGTGTCTTCACCTACGTCCGCAGGAAGGTGGAGGCGTGGCTTCAGAGAGAAGTCTGAGGAAAGGGGATGGGACTTTTGACTTGTGTATTTTCAAAATATGGCGTGATAGAACCGTTTTCCCAGGATCTCCAACCTCTCCGATCTCTAAATGGTCAGCTAACAGTCAGGGTCACAACGAATGCACCTCTTCATTATGATCTCATCTGATCTAAGAGACTTGGTAAGATTAAACACTCACAGTGACATACATTCTTGCCGTGTCCTGCTCAGGAGACTGGCAACTCTACAAGTACGACCCGGACCAATCATCGACCAGGACACTGTACGAGTTCATAACTACAAACTGTCAATCCTGGCTACCGTAACGCTGTGTGCGATGTTAGCGGACTTTAGCTCTGAGGTACGTTACCAAACCATGACCTTACACTGCGGACATGAAGCAAGCTAACGTACTTGTGTCACTGTGTGTAAACAACGCAACAAACATCAAGGTTCACGTCACAGGAGATTCAAACCAGACAGAGAAATGCAAAAACTTGCTAGACTTTCTGTCTCAGATGCAAAATCGCTCTTTGTCAGATGTTATACTACACGTCCATTCGTCGTTCCCAAAGTTCGCACTTGGGTCTGGCACTGGAAATCTGTCAACCACGACACAATCGTCTGAAAATCAGCCTGAATTTGTGTAGTCTGATCCTGGCGTTAACGAGAGCCTCGGTGCTTCAGCTCCAGCTGTTGTCGGACATGTGGGCCAGAGTTGGTCCAGATGTGGAGAAGTAGCATCTGATCATTACGTTGTATATGGGGTAGATTTTGGCCGAGGAAACCAAAGTAAACAAGAATGTGGCCGACGTTACATATCTCATGTCTGTAAGAACCGGCCGCGGTCAACAAGTCAGTAGGATTATTCACATTATAAACATCTGATGCTTCTGCAGACAGTTTAGGAGAGTTTACAGATCAGAAACATCTGTGTCTTGCTTTCCACAGAAAAACACTGATGTAAAGAAGTTTGTCCTCTCCACTGCCATGAAGCTTTTGCTCAGCTGGTTTCTTTCACAGAGTCTTGACTTTAGTCTGCGTTGAGTTGATCTTTGTCACTTTATGAGTTAAACTGAATTGATGTGACTTTGGGAAGCAGAGTGTGTTGAAACAAAGACATAGTCTCTGCTCGTTCCTCAGTCCTGTAGCTCAGGTTCCCGTGGCCTGTAAACAACTTTAAAATTCAGTCCACCTTCTAAAACTTATCAGCAGCAACAGTTCAATAACACTGTGTTGGCTGCCTCCAGATCAAAGTGGACATTTTGCCTCTTTTGACTGAGCAGCTGAAGAACGATAAAGAGGGACACTGACGTTCCTTTACAGCACCGAGCTGCTTTGATTCCAGGTCCGACTCCTTCACTGGGCCAAAGAAAAGCATGACGTCCATCCACCAGACGTTACAGTGCTGCCGACCCACCTTCAGATGAACTGTGGCTTTGGCCCACAAAGGTTTGTCATTTCTTTGAATTACAAAAGCACAAGCTGATTCCTGGTCGTTCTTTTTTTTTTTTTTTTAGGCCGTTGAATCCTTTTTCAGAGCTGCTGAAGTATTCCAGTAACACAGGAGGAGTCTGCTGGAAATGAACGCACAATGGTTCAGCCTTTGTTCTGCAAAGTACAACAGTGAAGATGGACCACTTTGATGTGACAGACACACAATAGATACCAGGACATTTTCACTCACTTAGAGGGAGACCTGATCTGACCGGAGATCAGTGGAAAGACAAAACCAAATGGAGAAGGTGAGGAGGGCAGGAAGAGGATGATGGGTAAAGAGGCAGCAGTGGGAAGAGCAACAAATGGACAGTCGGTTTAACAAGCACAAAGAGACGTTGAGGATGAGACCAGCAGAGTGTGGACTCTAACCCAAAATAGCCCCCAAGTGTTTACAACCTGATGCTAGTCTTAAATGCTAAGCTATGCTAACTCTTCTAGTTTTTTATGTCATAATCACACAAGCTTTTACAACCTGATTCTGGTCTTTATGCTAAACTAGGCCTACACTAGCTTTAGCATCATAGTCAAGCTAGCTTTTCCCCCTGCTCCTAGTACTAGTGCTAAACTATGCTAAGCTAAGCCAAACGACTCATACAGGTCATATCAACCTGCTGCACAGACGAGCTACAGGACATAACTCTGTGTCTGACCTGGCCTTTTCTTTTTTTCCCGATTGTGTTGTTAAACTTCTTCTCCTCCTTCTCCATCCTTTACAAACATCCACAATCAGTGAATTAGCAAATATTTTTCATTTCAAAAATGAGAGCGTTGGACACAAGACGACTCCTTCAGTTCATTCTCAAGGGCACAACGTGGAGGAAGCTACTCTGCACAGTGAAGCGCAACATCCGAGCGAGTTGACAATCTGAAGACGACGTCTCTGAGAAGACGGAGGTTTAAAACAGACCTCTACAGTCATTTTTTAGCGTCTGTAGAGCATCATTTTGTCAGGGGGCGGGGCTGAGAGAAGACAAATGGACTAAAACCCAGACTGTAGCTGTGATTAGATGCAAAGATGTGACAAAAACAAAAACAAGACAGACTTTAGGCTGCATATGAAATTAAGTTATACTCCATTTGTTGCTTGTGTGTAAATACACCCCAGTCTGCAGCTGCTGCTCAGTTTGCAAAGAAAACTGCGCTGAAGCAAACAAACAAACATCAAAACAGTGATTTGTCGGATACAAGCAGAGACGTGTGCATCCAGATGTATTTGAATCAGCTGCTATGTACATTTCTACTGTCTGGTGGTTTGTGACCTGTAAACAACTTTAAAATTCAGTCCACCTTCTAAAACTTATCAGCAGCAACAGTTCAATAACACTGTGCTGGCTGCCTCCAGATCAAAGTGGACGTTTTGCCTCTTTTTGACTGAGCAGCTGAAGAACGATAAAGAGGGACACCGACGTTCCTTTACAGCACCGAGCTGCTTTGATTCCAGGTCCGACTCCTTCACTGGGCCAAAGAAAAGCATGACGTCCATCCACCAGACGTTACAGTGCTGCCGACCCACCTTCAGATGAACTGCGGCTTTGGCCCACAAAGGTTTGTCATTTCTTTGAATTACAAAAGCACAAGCTGATTCCTGGTCTTTCTTTTTTTTTTTTTTTTTTTTTAGGCCGTTGAATCCTTTTTCAGAGCTGCTGAAGTATTCCAGTAACACAGGAGGAGTCTGCTGGAAATGAACGCACAATGGTTCAGCCTTTGTTCTGCAAAGTACAACAGTGAAGATGGACCACTTTGATGTGACAGACACACAATAGATACCAGGACATTTTCACTCACTCAGAGGGAGACCTGATCTGACCGGAGATCAGTGGAAAGACAAAACCAAATGCAAAAGAGGAGTCGGGGTCGAACAATACGGATGGTGATCAAGGAGACAGAAAACTGATACACAAACACACACTGACTTCTGTGGCGTCCATTTTGTTTTTTATATCAAAGGAGAACAGAAAGAGGAAAGAGACTCTTAATCAGCTCATGTGTAATGTGATTAACTGTTGTATTTTCATACTTAATAAATAATGGATGGAGCATTTATATGTGTTTAAATGAACATTTACACTTGACTCACAGAGGATATGTTACTACGTGTCTAACACAAGAGAGTTAACGTGAATAACTAGCGTCAGTACGGGAAGAGTTCTTTATAAACCATGAATGAAGTGATGCTTTACATTGTGTGGTTGTTATAAAGAGTGAGAGACAGAGCCAGACACTGGAGACAGAGAAGAGCAACAGATGGACAGTCAGTTTAACAGGCACAAAGAGACGTTGAGGACAAGACCAGCAGCGACCCAAACTGAAGGAGAGGCGGCAATTATCAGTGTGGGGGCCAAACAAGGCCAAACATCTTCCTCACCCCCTCCCTCATCTCCCCCCATGCTCTGTTTGGGTGGGGGTGGGGGGATGGCAAGGTTGAGAGTTCAGAGCCTGGAAATAACCATCACATATTCACCCTGTATCCTGCTGTGCAGCAGAGCTAATTAATGATGCTGTTCTCAGTGAGTTACCCCCCCCCAAACACCAGACATTAAGCACCTTATATCCACTATTATTGAATCATACAGTAATAATCCAAGCAACAGGTTCTGTCATGGAGGAACGAAACAGGCTTTTCCTCACAGCATGTGAGCTCATAAGAATTAAAGAGGCTCATTGTAAACGAGCTCATTAACTGTTTGAGTTGAGGTTCAGACCTGAGCTCGTTCTGCAGAGCGACACGCCACGACGACCACAGGCTCGTGGTGTTTATTTACTTATCAATTTATTCAGTGACGCTAAACCCACAACAACTCAACACACACTTCCGTCACACTTGTGCAAATTGCTCACATTTTAAACATGTTCCACACACGCTGGCCTTTTAAAGCCGCAGCCCTTCACCACTAACTGGTGTTAATTAACATCCACCCCTGCAGGCTTCAGCAATCACAGGTCACCGATAGCACGGGTGTGTGTGTGTGTGTGTGTGTGTGTGTGTGTGTGTGTGTTTCTTTTCCTGCTGCACAGTCAGAACTCATTAGAGCTCAGGTGAGACACTTTGCTGTGACATTTACACCAACAACACATTTACAGGCAGACACATTCACCGTACCTTGTCCTGGCTCGTGTCCGACTCGCACACACTGCTGATGTTTGGGAAAACGTCCGACCATCCTGCCGACGTGCAGTTCCTGCTGATGTTACCTGTGAGGACGAGAAAGAGGAGCGAACAGCGTAATGTATCTCCAGAACTCGTCTTTCTAACCACTTGACGTCAAACACCTTTTATTCCTGATGGTGGCACCAAACGTCCTGTTTACAGAAATCGACACATTTCAGACAATGTCCCTGATATGACCCTGTTGCCCTCTAGAAGGTCACTTTATAAGGTGGCGCGTCGTGCCTAGAAGGTGACGCGTCGCCCTCTAGAAGGCAATGATATAAGGCGTCGCGCCTTGAAGGTGACTCTAGAAGGCGACTGTATAAGACGCAGCGTCACCCTCTAGAAGGCGTTCGGTACCGGTTCAGGTTCCGTTCAGACTCTCACACTCACTTACAGCTGACGTTGTTCAAGTCAGTCAGGGTTCAGGGCCTGAGAGGTGGAAGGGAACTGGGTCCTTGTGTCCCCGGCCTGGTCCGTCATGTTAATGGCTGAGTTCCAGTCTGGTCTCTTACAGACCATAGACTCTATATGACTTAGGCTCCTTCATGTGAAGTGTGTCAGTGTCCCATTGTGACATCATCAAGTCAGTTTATGTCCCTCACTTTCAGTCAGCATCAGAACAGAACTGCTTCTGGTCCCGTTCTGGGTCCCGGTACCAATCCTGGTTGTGGTCCTGGTTTGGGTTTCGGTCCCAGTTCTGGTCCCGGTTCGGGTTTCGGTACCGGTTCGGATTCTGGTCCCGGTTCTGGTATCAGTTCGGATTCTGGTACCGGTTCGGTTCCGGTACCGGTTCTGGTCCCGGTTCGGGTTACGGTACCGGTTCCGGTTCTGGTACCGGTTCGGGCTCTGGTACCGGTACCTGGGTTCTGGTCCCGGTTCGGGTTTCGGTACCGGTTCGCGTTCTGGTACCGGTTCCGGTTCGGGTTCGGTACCGGTTCGGATTCCGGTACCGGTCCCGGTTCGGGTTTCGGTACCGGTTCCGGTTCGGGTTCCGGTACCGGTTCTGGTACGGTTCGGTTCGGGTTCTGGTACCGGTTCCGGTTCGGATTCCGGTACCGGTTCCGGTTCGGATTCTGGTCCCGGTTCGGGTTTCGGTACGGTTACCGGTTCGCGTTCTGGTACCAGTTCGGGTTCGCGTTCTGGTACCGGGTTCGGGTTCTGGTACAGGTTCGGGTTCCGGTTCTGGTGGTCCTGGTCCTGGTCCTGGTCCTGGTCCTGTCCCATTCCTATCACAGCATCTGGACCCTTTCAGACTCTCACACTCACTTATAGCTGACGTTGTTCAAGTCAGTCAGAGTTCAGGGCCTGAGAGGCAGAAGGGAACTGGGTCCTTGTGTCCCCGGCCTGGTCCGTCATGTTAATGGCTGAGTTCCAGTCCGGTCTCTTACAGACCATAGACTCTATATGACTTAGGCTCCTTCATGTGAAGTGTGTGAGTGTCCCATTGTGACATCATAAAGTCAGTGTATGTCCTGGACTCAGCATCTGTTGGACTCATTTGCACTTTAATTCCATCGACAGAAAACAAAATGAAGACGTTCAATAACTGGAGGGCGCCCGGTGTTTGGCCTCCTGCTGATGCTAAACATCCATTCGTACATAATGAGTCCTGAAACGCAGTGACTTCAGGGGGTTTGGATCTGAGGAGCGTCAGCGTGCGCCCGGGCTCTGGACATGCCGCTGGCTGATTACATAATGTTTAGTCATCAATGTAAATGGGAGCAGAGGCTCAGAGTGGAGATCCAAACTGCCATCTGGTCCCAGGCTGGAAGAACCCCATGGGTTCAGGAGGGAGTCCACTGACTGTACACATCGCCACAGACGGGAGGCAACAGAGGGTGAATAACACCAGGGTGAAACAAGGACGCTCAGTCCGATCAGTTTCAACTCCACATCTCAACATGAACCCACTGCACACGAGCAGAAAAACCATGTGTGGACATCTGAGGCCTGGTCAGGAGGATCGGCCATAATGAAAACAATGATGCTGTTTAAAATACACACACTGAGGATTTACAGCAGAACAGAGTGAGGAAAAAAAACCCTCCTGGACACAATGTGGAGGATTTCAGTCGTCCAATCTGTTGACGACATTAAACAGCTTGTTAAAAGTTTGGTAATAACTCCCCATTCACACTGTGTGTAAACGAACATACCGTAAATTCTCAAATAGACTGACCCGGCTTGTATTAGACAGAGATGCAACTTGGACTCGAGTTGCACTGAAGTCGCAGCCACAGTGACTTGAGACTCGACCTAACGGACTTCAGACTCGACTCTGACTCGAAGTTCGGGACTCGTGAACAATCTTATTTCTTTTGTGCAGCATCACGGTCTCAAGGGCTTTTCCATTACGCAGTCACGGCTCGGCGCGGCTCGGTTTAGGTCCTTTTCCATTACAACTGAGTACTTCATAGTACCTCCTCAAGGTGAGCGGGGTCGTCATAGCACGGCAGCCACGGCCCCGTCGTCTCTTTTTTCGATCCTCTGCTCTACTAGCTTCTATTTGCTCAAACCTGTATACGAGATCGGCGTCTATTTGAGAATTTACGGTATTTCAGTCGTGTATCGATAAGTACATACAAGACAGTGGTGGATGAAATGACAATGATTCATTCAACACATTAAAAAACTGAAAACACAGAGATTCTCTCACCGTTTCTGCCGAACAACGTCTTGAGGACTCGAGGACAGGGGATGGTGACCGTGTCTCCGACCTCCGCCCTCTCCCAGCATGCAATGTTGTCCCACCGTCCTCTGCAGCCCGGCTCTGTCGAAAAACCGCAAGAGGCCTCATGAGTGAAGTTTGTCAGTGAACGTGGAACAACAGCCTGTTATTATGGGCTGTCATGTTTTCAGCCTCATTTATTCACCACATCAGACAGAAAGTTCGGCCATGAAACGTTGATGTCAATCATTAAATCCAGAGAAATTACCAATATAATAACAACAATTATAACAAAAAAAAACTGCTTGACAGGAAAAACAAACTCAAACTAAGACGTATAAAGGAGCCTGCATTAACACTGAATTCAAACTGAGCTGAAAGTGAAACTGAACCGTCAAAATGAAACAGAAATAAATACTAATGAAACATTTGCCATCACACTGAGTGTTTTTTGTGTGTTTTCTTCTTCTGCTGCTAATTTCTATTTTTCTGAAACAATCAAACTGTCACTGCGTCAGTGTTCCTACTTCTCTAAGCCTCTGGTTCACACTCAGGTCAAATGTCGGTTCATATCGAGTCGCAGCAGACGAGAAGACAGTTTGTTCTTCCTCATCAGCGAGGCAGCGAACGCACCTGTTGTGCTTTAGCGATTTCCACTGCAGAGGAATTCACTTTCTGACCGAGGCGGCGCTCATGAATACAAACACCTCACAGGCTGATATTCATTTCCACAGCATCTCTCCCTCCGCTCACTGTCATCCTGTCTTCATAATTGCAGAAACAAAATTGCAGTGTTTGCTCTGTGGCCTCCAGTGACCTACAATCTCCATTTACTGAGTTTTTTTTTATCATTTTAAAGGAAAAAAAAAACCTCTGATAAGATAATTTCCTCCCATTGCAGAGTGTGGTTCATGTTTTGACCAGTGGTTCTGGCTTCAGACAGATGACATTAAATGAAATGGCAAAGTGTAATTAGACCTTTTACAAGCCAATCACCAAAAATGTCCAAAAATTACACTTCACTCATAGAAGACATGAAGCTTATCTCATTCATGCAGAATTTAGCAGTTTCTACTGTAAATTTCTGTGTTTAATGAAGACAAGCTAAAGCTAACCTATGAAGGCTAAACTAGTAACTAAACTCTGATAACCTAACTATCTCTAATAACGAACCTACTAAAAACTATAAACTCACTACAACTGCGTATAAAATGTCCACCAAACAGTAGCACAACCTAATCAATACTCAGAGTCTGCAGCAGGAGTAGGCCCCGCTAACCCGACAGGCCGCCACAAGTGCTGGCCCCGCAGTAGCAGGTGGTTGCGGTGGACGCTGGCCGGCACCGCTAACACCCGCTTCCATGCTCACCATGATGGCGCTCCTACTCGCCACAGCATATCCCTTGAGGCTCTTGTTGCTGGCGATGGCCAGCGCTTCACTCAGACTGTATTTACTTTTCTTTCCAGTCCTGACAACAGCTGCTGCTGCTGCTGCTGCTACTGTCAGGGGCAGGAGGCCGCACAGGTGGGCCCGAAAGGAGGGGCCCAGTTTGAGTGTTGTGTTAAACTGCAACGAACAAACCTCCAGACTCTACCTTTAAATGTGTTCCTTTGTTTGACGACAGAAACAGAAAAAAAACATGTGAGGGAGAGCCTGTACTGTGAAGAGGCTAAAGTAGATGCTAACATGCTACGACCCCGCACAGTCTTGTTTTTCACACTACGAGCATGATTCATTTACCATCAAACAAAGCTTCACAACATTTAAAGTGTTACAGTGCGGTGCAGCCACACGTATCATCTCCTCACTGATTGAATTAATTGGATGGAAGACAAAGCTGCTGTCTGTACATACAGATGTCTGTTGTCATATTCTCTCTGTGGCCCACAGCAGAAAACTGTCTGATCTGCTTCATCTGGATTTACCACCTATAATACATCAATAAATCTTTATTCAAAACTGCTCACAAAACAGGATGTAAAAGCAGCTTTGACAGAGCCGGTGTCTGCTGCTCTGTCATTAACTGGATGCTGCTGTAAAATCTGTGGACGATGATGTTTGTGTATTACCGAACAAATCTTGGACGCTGTTCACCTCGGCTCAGAGGAAAACGATTGTGTCTTTATATTCAGTTACGCTGCTCTGAGCTGCATTATCTCAGCATAACCAGCTTATTTATGGAGAACACATGCAGCACAGTACGACCACAGAGAAACAATAACCGATAAAACTCCTCGTGGAGCATCGTTACGGAAATGCACAGGAGCCGTATGTGGCGGTTTGCAGAGCGACTGAAGACAAAACCCCCTCCTCTCCCTCCTCCTTCAGCCTCCAGAAACAAAACAAACACAGAGCCGACCAAAATAGCTCCTCCAGCTCTTCAGCGTGAGCGTTAATGGGTGTGAAAGTGCTGATGGCAAACTGAAAAGTCAACAAGGCTTTTTAGCGATAGATGAATGGAGACAGTAAAGTGGAGCTCCCTGCAAAAACACAAGCAAGCCAGCGAGCGACCAGGGCATCAGACTGTGATGGAGAAAACACTATAAAAAGAAACCTGTTAGTGTCAAGTTAAAAAAAAAAGACATGAAGAAGAGGAAGAGGAAGAAGAAGACGAGCACAGCCAGAGGAGACAAGAGGCTGAGACAAACCAGAGTGATGGATCAGAGAGGTTTTATTCCCTAATCTCAGTTTTCAGGTGGTTTGAGTTGACAACTTCATCATCAGGAGATCAGACCTGCGACTCCGGAGGCAGAAACCTGAGCACCTGCACCTGCACCTGCACCTGAACTAATCACCAGTGTCACCTCTCATATGCTCGGTAGCAGGTTTTTGCACGGATCATAACATGAAGGTGTCGTCATCATCTCCCTCCAAACTGTGCACGGCAGCCGGCGTCAGATGGCGACACACACCCAGAGGGATCAAGGCCATGAAGCCTCCTCCTGCTGCCCATGATCCCTCACTTTGCTTTAACCCTTTCAGCACTGTTCTGTGAAATCTTGCAGCATCTGATTGGTCTTTAGATTAAGTATGCTGCAGAACGATGAGCCCAAACATCCAGGCATAACGTCCTGTGACAGATGGTCCCGTAACCCTGGAGACCTGGGCTCAGCTCTGCTGGTTCTCCAAGATGCTGGAGGAAAAATTAGACAAAGCAAAACTGAGGCTTTTGGGGCCCCTGATGGTTTGTTGCTCTTCAGTCCAACCTTGTCTCCTTGACTGCTCTCTGACCTTTGACCTCCTCCTGACCTGTTGGACAGCTAATGTAGGAACTGAAGCTGATTCTTGTCTTGACCTCAGTGGAAATGCTCCATTCAGACTGAGACTAGAAGAGAAGGAGGTGAAGTTCATGTGAGAAACAAAATCAAAGATGTGTCAAGAAGACGGGAAAAGAAGAAAGAGCTTATCCTGGATAAGTGATCCATCCTGTCACAAGTGCACAGTAGAGCACATCTGGAGGGAAACTCCCTGTCTCTACTTTATGGTCTTTTTATTCTATATTAATCCAGAAGGTGACGGCTGCTGACGGTGTGTGTGTGTGTGTGAAGTGAAACACCTAAACATGGCCCTGGACCCTCAGCGTCCACCCCTGCGCTGTGTTGTAGCTTTGGTAGCTAGATTCAGATAAAATTAGTTAAATGAACCACGTGTCGAACGAAGCAAAGCAGCAGTGCTGCGAAGCCCGTGGGTTTGATTCCCCCCGAGCTGAACACTGCAGCAGATGAAGTCCAGAGAGTCTGAGCACAGAGCGCACAGTTTGAGTCCTGCTGAGAGTTTGAGCCGTGTTATTATTTTTGCTCTACTTTGTGTCATTGAACTTCAATTATCACAGCAGGGAGTGGGGGGAGTGGGGGTGGGGGTGGGGAGGGTGGGGGCACACAGAGTCCAGAGCTCACTTCAGTGCAGGGCAAAGTCTGACTTGTTAGAGAAGTTTTTATACTTTCGTCTGCTGCAGATAAAATCGAGGAGGAGGAGGAGGAGGAGGAGAGTGAATTTGTTTTCCTTGGCCGTTTCACTTTCGGAGCGGAGACCAGGAAAGAACTGAACACGTAAACTCAGACCACAGTAGGTTCCCGAAGTGGAAACTTGAAGGAGGCGAAGGAGAAGTTATCTCAGCTGAACTCTCTCAGTTCACACTCAGACTAATTGGATCTTATATTAGAACCTACAGTACAGTTGTGCAGGGATAATTATGCAGCCAGTGGGTTACATCAGAAACGAGCCTTTCCTCTGAGGAACAACCAGCAGAGCATTTCATCCTCACCACAACCCCCGCCACCCCCACCCCCCGAAAAAAAAAAGAAGACTTCCCAACATCTGTTTTGGAAAACAGTGACCTTTCTCTGATCAAGTCATGAATATTCATCTGCAGAGTTCACCTCATGCCAGGAATTAATCAGGCACAGTAGGTGATTGGCCGATGAACAACGAAGACCAGGACACCTATGCTGCTAACAAGCTAGCTGAGGTGGCGACTGCTGCAGGTGAAGATTCACCTAATGAAATGACTCTGAAGAGACGATGTTGCCTTTTACAATCACATCCTATAAATGTTTATGGTGCAGTTAAACCCCAGATAAGAGCTTTATTCAGTACTGACATAAACAGACTTTTATTGTCTGTGGCCGTGCACTGAGCAGGTCCTAATGCTCACTCCATGTATGGACCATTACAGTCCATCAGCAGGTTCACTCTGCTGTGTTAATTATCTGCGTGCAGAGGTCGGAGCGTATAAACACTGTCGGCACTGCTTACATTTCTGACTGTGGATCCACAGTTTCTCCTCACGCTGTTTCCAGTCGATCAGAGACGTTATAGTCTCGGTGTAAAACCTCCGTTTATTATTTATTCTTAATTCTCTGGAGCACAAAGTTAAGCTGGATAATGACTCCATAACACCTGTGGGGAAGAGCTTCATACACGTATGGCTCATTATTTCTGCCTCGTTATTTTGCCTCCTCGGTGTAATAAGTGGTGTGTGGGGACACGAGGCGACCTGCTCCTTCAAAGGAACAGTTCAGCGTCTTTTAGGAGATACAAACGCTCACTTGTTTTCCTTTCGATCGATACCAGTCTCATGTCCGTCTGCTGTGCAGGTGAGTGAGTCCGGACGTGTTCGGTCGAGCTTAGCACATAAATTGGAAGCAGAGGGAAACAGACGGCCGGGAAAAGACAACAAAAGGTCGCAGTCTAAACCTCAACTGTTTGTTCTTTCTTTCTTTCTTTCTTTCTGCAGCTCAAACTGGCAACGACTGGTGGGGTTTTCAAAATGGCTGACACAGTCTCTTTCTTAAGGTTGGACATTTGTTGAAGTGGGAATTTCCATACTGTCTCCTCCACACTGTCTCGTCCACTCTGTCTCCTCCATACTGTCTCCTCCACACTGTCTTCTCCATACTGTCTCCTCCACTCTGTCTCCTCCATACTGTCTCTGCTCCACACTGTCTCCTCCACACTGTCTCCTCCACTCTGTCTCCTCCACACTGTCTCCTCCACACTGTCTCCTCCACACTGTCTCCTCCATACTGTCTCCTCCACACTGTCTCAGACTGCTCAGGGAAACTAGAAAAAGAAAATTACTCCACAAGCGTTTTATTGTAATTTGCCGGTGTTGTCCCCTTCACCCTGGATGTGAAGACAGACTGTCTTTTATAAACTGCTGGATGCCGCCTGTTATTGCTGCTGCAGTTCTCCCTGTGGGAAAACAGAGCTGTTGTTTTTCTTTCTTGTTTCAATCTTTGTTCGACCGTCTCACTCCGTCATGTATGATGCTAACATGCCATATGTGCAGTTTTCTTCACAGCCTCATACATTTTTCACAGCCGGTGCTCCAGGGTTTAACCTTCAGTATACACACAAAGTACACGTGAGTGTTTTTATACTCGGCTGCAGAATGAGGAGGTTTCTAAACCGTCAGTGCGTGTGGAGCTTTGATATTAGTTTTAAAGTCTAAAGTCGATCAGACAGAGAAATAATCTGATCTTCTAACATGAGGGTTAATCTGCTCAGGTCGGACCAGGTTCGTCTCAGATCCGGATGCGGTGCAGGTCTGATGGAGAAGGAAACCTGTGCCAGCTCCATCAGACTGTTCAATGCAGTAAAAACTGTTGAACAGAGGATAAAACATGGTGAGTTCATCCTTCAGCCTGCAGGCTGATCCCAGTTCAGCTCCTCAGAGCACTAAATCCTCCCCTTTCTCTCTCTCTCTCTCTCTCAGGTGTGGATGGTGACTGTAATTGTTAGCGAGTGATGCTGACCTTTGATGCTGCCGGCCGCCTCCGCCTCCTCCTCCCTCAGCCTCCGCAGACACTCCACCTGGTCTCTCTCCACCTCCAGCATGAAGTTACAGGTCGGATGGCGGCTGTCGACCTGCGACGGGAGCAGAGAAGAAGAAGAAGAAGAAGAAGAAGAAGAAGACAGTTATAGTGCTGTGTGTGTGTGTCCAGGCTGGGTGTTCGCTTTCACTGGTGGAGACATTTTCCGTCCATTTCAACCAGTATGAGGACATTAGGACCCTTTTCTGTCTCAGTTTGTCATTGTTTTAGGTTCATGTATAATAAAGGTACATTTGCATAAAGCAGCAGATACACTTCAAGATGCATTTAGAGACAATATCTGTGATTATGTTATTAACCCTGTAAGTGCGCTCTTACTCACTCAGGACATTAGCTGCTGCTCAACAATGAAGCACAAATGTGCAAACTCTATAAATCTCATGCAGAACAGAAGAAGAAGAAGAAGCGTCTGGATCAGGATGCAGCGAGACAGTAAGACTCAGATCTGCTGTTTAACCTTTGTATGTGATAAATAAGACTTGTGTTTGTTTATCTGCTTTTTGTTTTCTCTGTTTGTTTGTTTGTTTGTGTGACTCTCAAAAGAGGAGAAGTATTTGCAGCTGGTGCACAGAGGAAAGTCAAGGTTATGACTGACAGATGAGCACAGGGTCAAGATAAGCTGCTTAAACCGAGCAGCCGACTCTTTATGTGTGTGTGTGTACATACTTAACCACACACCTGATGGCAACACAACAACAAACTAACATGGTTCACACCCATCGGTTCTGTTGGACACACGTCTTCAGGCTTCTCTCACGTGTTCGTGTTTTGAGGACTCGTAGCTTTCAACCAGTCATCGGTTCATCTCGTCTTTAATCGTTGTGCTTCTATTGTTTTTCCTCGTACAAGTTAATTTACTCTGTTTCCGTGCCGACAGTGAGATAAACAGCATCTGAACCAGTTCTCTCCTGCCCATCACTCATTCAAATCCTCCCAGACAGACCGCGGCCCTTCATCCCCGAGGCTGCCTGTCATGTCACCAAGGCAACACACACACACACACACACACACACACCAGCAGCTGAACACTGATTTGGTGCACTGAACACCAACCCCCCCTCATGAACCCTGCATGTTGAGTAAGAGGCGGAGGTTGGGTGGAGGCTCCAGCAGTCACCTGTCAGTGCAGATCAGCTGAGCAGCAGCGACTCAGACCGACGCTGCAGACGAGCGCGTTTCCTCACACGCAGCAGAACGCGGCTGAAACTCATCAGGCAGGATGAGTAAAACTAAAACACAACCTTTTCTGTTTACTGCAGCCGCCTGAGGGTGGGGGTGGTGGTGGGGGGGCACAAACACACAAACACACCACTGACTACACACAGCAGCTTCTGACGCTCTGATGTGGGGCTGATGTTGTTCAGGTTTCAGCGTGAAGCAGCAGCTCCTCTCGTCTCTGTGCAGGGAAACAATGACAGGTCATGAGATCAATGACAGATTCAGACTCACTGATTGGGTGTTCACTCAGACCGGGATGTGAGGTCAAGAAAGAAAAGGGGGATTCGTGGAAAGGCAGCAGCAGTAAGAGAAGACAAGATGTGTGATGAGTGGACAGATGACTACACGATGATTGAAACCACTGCACAATGGTTACATCACCTCAAGAGTGTGGAGAGTCCGGCTCTGCAGCGGAGACACGGCGGCCAAGTGAGACGACACCTGATGTGACAAAACGTTGTCTGTTTGTCTGTCTGCAGCAGAAACGTCTAATGCGGCCTGTTTCTTTCTGCTCGAGCTGCCGACTCATTTGTTCAGACGAGCTAAAATTTTGTTTTTTTTTTTACCAGCAGCGACGTGTGTTTTAACTTGTGGACAAACGTGGACAGAGTGGAGCCGGAGCAGGCTGAGCCAGTGGTGTGAAGCAGCCGCCAGACAAAAGGCACATTTATTTACATGTTAAAGTGGCTGAACATTTATTTCACAGCTGGATGGAAACGCAGCTCGACCTCTGTTCAGTGTCTCTCTCTCTCACACACACACACACACACACACTTGTTGGCATCTACCAACTTCACTTTCTCTCCCATTTCACCCCTGTCTGGTCTCTTCCTGCTTTTCATCTCCGTCTGTGTTTAAAGTCAAAGACATTTCACATTTTAGCTCTGTGTGTGTGTGTGTGTGTGTGTGTGTGTGTGTGAGACACATGTTAACCAGCTGTCTGGACGGCCGCTCCAGTAAATTCTAGTATTTCATGCTCCAGAGGTTTTTTCTGTGGGAAACGTCACTGCAGGGAGATGAAGCTCCTCTGTGACAGTTTGTTTCAGCGTGTGGCGTATTAAACGCACTGACTAGACACTGCTGACGTTCATTACAGGCCAGAGTCCAGAGACTATCACAGAGGAAACACATCCTGGTATCTGGTATCACATGCAGCCAGAAGATCCTGCTGGTTCCCTCTGGGTTCAGGTTGAAGCTTCCTCCACCAAAACCCACCATGGACAAACTGGTGAAGAGCGGAGGTGTCGTCAGTCTGTCTTCATATCACCATCTACACAACACCGACCTCCTGGCTGCTTTCCCAGAATCCCTCTCTTCCACAGAACATGTTCCTCCCGTCCTGTGTTCGCTCTGGATGATCTTTGACCACAGGTGAATTCTGGGAGCTGCAGCTTCCACTTCTCATGCCGCCTCACCTGTGGAAGGAACCTGCTGAACACCTGAGGTCGGCTCAGTGACAGCGCTCACTAGGCTCATGTTTCACTGCTAATAACATCTGACACACAGAGATCAGGATCGATCCAGCCGATCACTGATGCACCGGCTCACAGCGTCAGTCAGAGCCGTCAGTCCGGATGTTCTGCAGGTGGATCACACCTCTCTCTTTGATGCTGTTTCCTTCTGACAGTGAAACCTCTCCAGTTTACGAGGAGGCTGAAGAGTGTCGGTGTAAATCCTGCAGCAGCAGATTCACACTGACGTCCTCTCACATGGATCAAGAATATAAACAGAAACGTCTCAGGAAAGTGTTTATTCTGACGTCTACTTTCCCTCAGCCAGCTTAACACAGACCTCAAATGTGCCGCGAAAGTTACATAATGAAGTCTGAACTGAATAAATATTGGATCATAAAGCTAAGTAAAAGTCGGATGCTGATAATTCCTCCACCTCAGACGAGTGACAAACCGTCTGAGACGTGGAGGAGTCAGAGTCCCGTCTGCACAGATGAACAGGGATCCTGTCTGAAGTCGCCTTTAATCAATAAAGAGAGGAAAATGACAAAGTCGGCGTCTAGTTGATGAGGAAACGGTGAAGGAGCCGTTCTCCTCGCAGCAAAGTGGATTACGTGGATGAAAATAAAAGGTCAGACATGAAATGGGGGAGAAAAAAGAGAGACACTGAAGAGTTAATGTGGAGGAAGTGGAAAAGGTTCGTCTGATAATGAAAAAAAATCCTATCACTGTCAATCAACGGAGCTTAAAGGGTACGTCGGATAGCTGCTCCTCGGTGCGTTGACTCTCTGTGCCACACTGGGGCAGGCTCATCAAACACCATTAATCCAGTCTGATACCAAACTCACAACTTACACTATGTCCCCTCAAGTGTCGTATCCTAACACACAGACCTGCACAGGTATCGATCCTGATCTGTACCTGGATCTGTACCTGGATCCTGATGCGTTGTTTACACATGTTTAGACATGAATCTTTGACATGATGCAGATCGAGGAAACGAGTCGTGCTCTTCACTCGGGACAAGAGGCTTAGCCAAACCGCCTCGAGTGTAAATGTTTTATCGAACATCAACAAAAAGGCGACAGTGTTCCTGTAACACATCCCCTCAGGAACCATCTCCTATAAAAGAGTTCACAGCGCTTATCGGAGCTCAGCGTGTTTGTGGGCAGCAAAGCCTATTAGCAGACAGAACTCGCTCCGTCTGTCAGATTACACAGATTGTGGAAAATGTGGTTTCCTAATTTCTTTTATCAGAGTAATCACACAGCAGGGGAGAGTCAGAGCGCCGTGAAGGCCCACTCCCTCCGAAGGCCTCAGACTCTGCCCAAATTCACTTTTAAGGAAGACGAGAGACGAGTCTTATCGCGACGTCAGCATCTGCTACTGCAAAATAAAATGAAATAAAAACGCCTTTTCGGTCTGAGTGCTTCAGACTGCGCCTGTTCAAGGTTCAGTGCTTTGCTCAAGGGCACTCCGCAGGCGGGGGGGGGGGGGGGACTGCTGCTTGATCGTCTTCTCCAGCTGGTCCTCTGGGTACCAAGGCTGCTCCTCTAACCTTCAGGCCACAGCTGCCCCAAATCTCACTCATATAAATGAACTGAAACTCTATGAGGAGCCACAGAAATGACTGCTGACCTCAGAGTCCCCCCCCCGACTTCACCATCTGCTGCAGGGTCCACTGTGTAATGTCTCCATCATGTTCCCTTTGTTTTTACTGAAGTTATGAGTTTATGGTCTGTTTTAACCCTTTACATTCAGGAGGCAACAGCAGCAGCCTTTCTATTCATCATCATGTCGTGTGTCTCGTAATGACCTGCAGGACAGTGACAATAAAGTTTGTTCAATTGTTCAGAATTCCCATACAGGAAGCTGAACTGTGTGTGTGAGTAGCGTTCGGCGTTCAGAGATGAACTAACACAGTGTTGTTGTTGTTGTCGGCTTTAAGACACAGAGAAAGAACAACACAGAGTTTGAGTTAATCCCATTTAGCTGATCCTCTGATCCAGACTGCTTTACAGCACAAAGGACTCCCACACCAAACACAGCTGTTAATGTTATTATTATTATCATATCTGCTCTGCCGTGCCGTGGCCCCCGTGTAATGGAAGTCGGGTTCATGTTGGTAAAATGCAGCACATGAAGAATCGGAGCACGGCGCTCTCATCAGAACGGGTCACGCCTCGCCTCGCGGCCCGTGGCCTAAATACAAAGAGAACAAACAGCTTCCCAAAATGAGATCCCTTTGAACAGAGCAAAAGAAGACAGGTTATATCTCCCCTCACTGATATGAAGTTAAATATATGTAACATAAGACACGTCAAAGCTTTGCTCGTGTCTCACCCTGTCTTTGTCTTTCATGATCATTATTAGCAGCCAGAGGACGTGGCTCATCAGTGTGTTGATCCATCCATCCTTTCATTGATCCACTCAGATCTGTTATCTGGAGTACCCAGGCCTGGGGAGTAATGGATTACATGTAATGACATTACATAATATCTATTTCACACTCACACACTTCCTGGACCGCGTCATGTCGTGTCAAGCTCCGTGCCCTCTCTGTTGCCCCCCCCACCACCACCTCCTGTCACTACTGTACACTGGCACTATCCAACCCATCCTGCTGTACTGCTCTCCATGCTTCTTCAACACACCGTCTACCACGTCTAAAATAACACACATTGCATCCAAGATCACGACCATCCCACACCAGACCTTCCAGAGCTCCACCACAGAGCTATCACACGCCCTGCATGGACCTACTGCTCCTCCCGACCCTGACCCGACCTCATACAGATGTGACAGAAACCCAAGGAGCCTGATCTGAACCCGCGTCCTGGCCTGGTGATAAATGAATGATATCTCGATGAAGTCACTGGTGTCAGGGATCATCATCAGGAGCGTCATCTATATTTGACAATAATCAATAATGTATCTATGAAAAGCTTTAATCCGTGCCTCTCCCTCCCATAAACCCTTTCTTGTGGCTCCTACAGATGGGTGTGCGGTGAATTATTGATCCTGTGAGTTCATTCATGTTTTTCTTTCTCTCCTCTGGGCGTCGCTCCAGTTGTTGACCCTGTGGTTTTATTTGCACATCAACACGCTGCTTTAAAATTAGATTTGATTCTTAAACAAAACCCAGAGCGCAGCGTTTAATGCCCCATGGGTCTTTATTTTTTGTTTTGTTTTTAGCCCTCAGTCAGTCAAATGACCGTGCATAATGTGTGGCTGTTGCTCAGAGTGATGAAAACCTGGAGAGCTGCCACACAATTATGTCTCTGCAGAGCTGGGAGGCTTTTCTCTGCTCTCACTGTGTGTGTGTGTGTGTGTGTGTTGTTTTTTCTGCCAGCTCTGGCCGTGAACCACCTGTCCAGCATCAAAACGACACACACACACACAGAGGAACACGGAGCAGCTGAAGAGTCAGGGATGTTTCCTCAGAAGACTAATGTCGAGCCTGCTGATCAGAAAACACAGAGGTTTGCTAACATGGCAACCGCAACAACTTTTATAACAGGATGATTAGTCAGGGCCGTGTGTGTGTGTGTGTGTGTGTGTGTGTGTGTGTGTGTGTGTAGTAGAAGTGGTCAGGAAATAAATAACTATTCTTTAAATGCACTTTTTAATGTCTTTTGGACAAAAAAAAAAAAAAAAAGCTAATTTCCTAATGGTTCAAGACAAAGCATGGTTAGCCTAGCTTAGCCAGGACGTAGCAGCGCCTCTGTAACAGTGCCTCCTGCGTTATAACCTCAGCAAAAGCAACTGTAACTACAAAACAAACCAACTTACTAACTAACAGTGGCGGATACTGAGTAAAACAATCCTACAACCCAACCACAGGTGACTGCTCTCTGCTTCCTCTTAAATGTCTGACTACAAACGCATACAAACCTTATGTAAACATCTGAACCGCAGCTCAGTCATATCATGTGGTGACGCAGAGTCATGTCTCCGCCCCTTTCACAAAACCAAACGTCTCACCCACAATCAGCTCCTGCTCCAATCACTGCTCCAATGACGCTCTGACGTCAGCCTGCCTGCCACGGGAACGTAACGGGACGAAACTTGTATCCGCTCGTGTCGTGATCACGTCAGCAGTGAGAGACGTCAGGTCACTGGATGGCAGCGCGAGTTCGACCTGAGCCTGTGTCCTCGGAGAAATCTGGATCTGGATCTGATCCAGCAGCCGAGGGGAGCAGACCGACTGACCGACGGAGGCAGGGTCACCTGTCTCTGTGTTCTACCTGTGTGTTGGTTTGTAAACAGTCTGTTATGAATGTTGCTGGTAAAAGTGTCTGATGGACTGTGTGAACTTCCTGGTCAGGCTGTGTGGGTGATCCGGAGCGGAGTGGTGTGGTCTGGTGGATCTGGACTCAGGGTCTGTTTACTGGGAAACTATGGACTGAGCTCTGGCTGACTGGAGCTGTGCAAAGGGTTATATCTGGTTCTGGTTCAGGTTCTGTTGCTCTTTTTGTACAGTCGTTGATCTCCTTATTTACTTTATTGTTGGTTTGTTAGACTCTGACTTTGGCTCGTCAGTGGGTCCTGTACTCCTGTGGACTGGAAGCTGGTCAGTCCTTTAAGTCCTTGATTCAGCTCAATACATGATTGTCATTGCCATAATAACATAACAACATCTGGAGGTCCAGACATCAGCACACCATGGACACACAGCTTCTTAGCTTAGCTTCTTAGCCTCCTTAGCCCTACTTCATTCCATCCTGACAGCCATCTTGACCTGAATCTGCGCCCACTGTGGGATGGTATCTGGCAACTGTCTGAGAAACATGCTCCAACCAAACTGTGCAGAGACTACGGCTTCATCTCAACCACCATCCGACCCCTAACAGACAGCTGGTAGAAAACTCTCTCAAAGTCCGGTCCCTTTAATAAAGAGAAACCAGGCTTGAGTTTTCTCCATCAAGCATCAAACTGACAGCAGGAGCCTGTATCGCCACAAACCCCTGGCAAGTGATAAACGAAGACATTTCCATATGAGAGGGAAGGCGGGTGCATTTCTATTCCCCTGCTCTGTGACCACCTGGAGTCACAGGTGAGTCATCCAATTTGTTCCCCTGAAAACACCAACAAGCAGCACAATTATCGCCCTGCAACCGCTCATCGCAGCGCAGCTCACAGCTTCCGGCTCATTAGGCCTTGGCTCTACTTTGAGGTGTCGGCCGCCGGTCGCCAAACGGACAAATGTAAATACGTCCCTGACACGACACGATCGGTTTATCAGGTCTCACATGCTTTGAAGGCTCTGGCTTTGTTATGCATTTCTATGTTGCTGTTTCATGAAGCACTGCCCGTCTTTGTTTATAGATTAGAGTGTGATATACCGAATGCCCGTTCACGTAGACGACGGTTTCCATTTTGAAGCTGCTAAATCGAGTCTGCAGATAGAAAAGTCTGTGAAAGCTGCTTTTTTCCCCTACGTTTTTCACATCTTAGTGAAATGTTACGGCAATAAGACTTCAAAGTGTTACTTATATCTTATGTCTATTTGGAGCAATGTAGGCTCGAAGCAGCGTTTCAGTCTCGCTTTCCATTTTTGTTGTTGTGTCTTTTCACAGAGAGGGTGTGTGTAGGTTTGATCGCTGCCGGGGTGGGAGTTCAGATTTTGTTTCACTTTTGTGCTGATGCCTCATCATTCAAATTCTGGGATAATGTAAGCAACTTATAGGATGAATTATCGGCCCGACTTGCGCTGGGAGCATAATGGTGTGGGTGTGGTGTAGGCTTTGAGGATGCTGAGGCTTCCTGTTGATCCCTCTGGAGGTGGACATACCTGATCTCACCCCCCCCCCCCCCCACCACCACCACCACCACCAGCCCCCTCCTCATGTCCTCTATCAGGCCTGCCAGCTCACTGTGTAGGCACTCTTTATAAATCTAATACCACCAGAGATGCTTGCAACCAATCCTGTGTTTTGGGAAAAAAAAAAAATGCTACATTTTTAAGGTGAAAATTGGGTTCATGTTCCATAACATGAAAACTGTGATTTGAAAGGTTGACATCATGCAAAAGTGTAAAATACTGTACTGAAAAGTAGGATTAAAACATGTGACATTAAGACTTGAATGTCTAAGATAATTACTGCACTCAGCTCAACACGTGGCTCTCAGAGTTTCCACTCACTTCTGAACTCGAGTTTGCTCTCTCACGTTTGCAAGAGCATTAGAGGTTAAATTTAAATCTGCTAAATGGACACATTACCAGCTGGAAGATGAAATCCAGTATTGTTTAATCATCAAAGTGCTGCTCTCGAACTGCGCTATGAAACGTTCCTCATAATAAAGGTAGGTAGCGCCGTACGGTATAAAGGTAGATGTGTTTCTTAAAGCTCCATACGGTATAAAGGTAGACGTGTGTCTTAAAGCTCCATACGGTATAAAGGTAGACGTGTGTCCATACGGTATAAAGGTAGACGTGTGTCCATACGGTATAAAGGTTTCTGTCGGTAAAACCAGCCCAGAGCCTTTACGGTTAAAGAGCCAGCATGTGGGATATAGTGGCACCTAGTGGTGAGGTTGTAAACCGCAACCACATGAAGCCCCTGTTCTGTCCATTTGGGGCTACTGTAGAAACATGAGCAAGAACGCATGGCTGATAAACACGTAGTTATTTCCAGATGATTATACACAAATGAAAACATGATTGTGAATACCCCCCCCCCTCCCCCCCCCAGGCTAAATCCTACTCAGTGGTCCTTTAATGGGTGATTACTGTCATCAGCCTCCTGCTGCTCTGTAACAAAGGTTCTGACCTTCTCCATCACATCACTAAGTGTGTGTTTAACCTCTGGACACTTGTTGCAGACATGCACAGTCTGACCCTTTCCCCTCATTACAGCGCTGTGTGGCTTCTTTTTTTTTTTTTTTTCTCAGCACAGACGCGAAGCTGAATCTCACTTGCGTGCTTCAACATTTTAGCCGGGAAAACATCCAAGCGCACAGCCGGAGATCTGGCCAATCATTAAGCCATGAGAGGAGAACAGCAGGCTGCGGAGAGCCTGTCTTCACCACACACAGGTGTGTGTGTGTGTGTGTGTGTGTATATATCATTGCTTTACAGTGTTAGAATCTACTGTTGAAAGCACATTTTCTCATCGCTGACGTCTTTTCTTTCTGTTTACTCCACAAACCACACACATTAAAGCAATAAATCTGAAAACAGGCACAGACTGCAAACAGCAGTGCGGCCGCTGACCGATGACTGTCAGCAGGTTCACGCTCCGTCAGTCACGAGAGCAGGAGAGTGAGTGGATGCAAAGCTTCGCAGCAGCAGCAGCAGCAGCAGCAGCAGCAGCAGCAGCAGCAGCACAGTGGGTGTCGTTACCAGGACTGGGAGGGTTACGATGTTTTGATAAAGGCCTCTGGAGGATTCTCAGACTCTATAGTTTATTTGACTTTCTCTTTGATCAGGTTGATTTAATTTTAATGTCTGCTGTGAGAGGTGTGTGCAGGTACTGTGAGAGCATCCTTTAAGTCTGCTCAAAGAATACTGTGTAAGTTGATTTTAGTTGGTGTGAAATTCTCCGTTGGCAGCGATAAGTAAATAAATGAACGTTATGAGCAAATGAGCCTTAACCTGGAGCACGTACATGAAAGGGATTATACATGCTACACACTGCTCAGACTGTTTCCCTGTGTTCCTTATTTCCTTAATTGGCATTAAGAGATTATCCAAAAATGGAAACCTTCTTCTTCAGTCTGTATCTTTAATCACTAAATTGCTTCACGGTTGTTTCGGCTCGGCACTTGCCAGACATCACCTGTCAGTCAAACACTGAGAGCTTTGATGTCTACTTGTGTGGATTTTCTGAGGATAGTGTGAGTGCATTAGAGCCGGAGACGGTGCGGCTGGATAACCACCTCTTTATTTAAATTTCACTGTCTCACCCCGAGTGCATGCTAGAAGCTTTTCCCTCACCTGGTTTAGCTTCTCGGCTCATGCAAATTGAGTCGTTCTGAGTTCTGATCAAAGTTTCACAAACATTAAAGTTTTACATCTGGAAACTTGGCGACTGAAAGATTGATTATAATTAAACCTCATGTGGCGATCACAGTCAATAGATTGGTTTAATAATGATAATACATGTAATAAGGGGAAGATGCTTCCTGGGCTGCAGGGGATCTCTTTTACCGTAGTCTGAGACAAACAGGCGAAAGAAAAAGAAAACAGGGTCTGGAAACTCATCTGCCTACATGTTTCTCAGACGTCTGAATCTGTCTGAACCTCACCGCCCAGTTTCCACACACTCTGACTCCGATGCAGTTTGGCTCTGACTGATGGATCAAACCATGGCCCACTACATGTGGTGTGTCTCTGGTCTGTCTCCGGAGCCCAGAGCAGCCGGAGACCTGAGATCACGGGGGAACGACAAACTATCATGACAACAGCATAAAGTGAGATTAAACCGTAAACAACAGGTCACGTTGCCCTTTTCTTCCCTCCATGACGTCCTGTTACCTGTAGGACCCTCTGACTGAGTGATGACTGGTGCGTGTGACTTCCTCTGTGGGGCAGTCTAATTGATGTGGATTGATCTGTGATGGCTGGTAAAAATAGACCTGCTGTGTATTTCTGATGGACCGCTGGAGCTGTGACACTGTGATGGACCGGAGACGGACCAGAGATGGACCACAGCGCACACACTGTGGAAAAGCTCTGAAAGGGAGCGAACTGCTCCGGCGTCACAACGGAGTCGCAACGGAGCGGAGACAGAGTTGATGGATATTGTGAGTTAGGCCTTGTACACCTGACGTCAGTGCAGTTTCTGTCGCATACGGTAACATACAGGAACCTAAAACTCACTTGATATGCAGTTTTTTCTTCAGAAACAATCATTTTGACCTAAAGCCGAGTTTTTCCTGTGGATGAAAGGAGTCAGAGCCACACTCAGGAGTTTTGAGAATTCTGTTGTGCAACAAAAACGATGGTTGGTTTGTAATCACTGTTGTGGTGGTGGTGACAATACACACACACACACACACGATGGTGAACGTTAGGAAACACCAGACTGACCCTCACTCAGACTCCGAGTCTCTGTCAGAACAGTTGGTGCAGTTTGAATCTGTCATTTGTTTATGTTGTCAGTTAGCTTGTAGCTGTTAGCGGCTGCCACAGGGCCGGTGGTTTCCTAATGCTAACTCTGGCTCTCTCTATACTGACTACAGGCTTCAGGAAACACTGGAGGGGTCTTTAATCAAATCCCAAATGTGCAGCTATAACTTTCTTGCAAACTCTTAACCCAAGCTGTGGTTTGCAGCCCACTGGTGGGTCACAAAGGTATTGCAAGTGGGTCGACAAATCTTAACATAATTGAGCTGCAGATCGTATTATGGGTTTCTGGGCTTCCCGCCGCCGTCCGTCCTGACTGGAGTTTAACGCTGTGTGGGGACCGTGTCTGTTTCTCACACTCAAATGTCGAGGCACAAAGAAACAGATTTCCTCAGATCTTTTGCTTTGGTGATTTAAACGAGGAGAGTTTTACCTTCAGAAAAGCCTTGAGTTGCTCTGACTGTCAGTCACCTCTTCTTTTTTTTTCCTGCAGACAATGAAGCAGGATTTTAACCAACAGGTGCCCCAGGTGTTTAAAATGCCTCTGCATTAATATAAGTCCTGAAACTCCATCAGCACTGAAAGTTTTCAAGCTCTGAATCACTTTTACTTTCTGCGTTTCATGTATTTTTCCTTCTCACCATGCCATGATCACCATGACACGTTTGAGCCGTATCCCTACCTACTGCGTTTCACAGGAACGTCATTCATGTCCAAGGATGTCACTGAAATGTGTTGGTCCAGGTTACAAAAACACACAGGTAATGGAAAAAAAACAGGATTTCTCTTTTCCATCCCTGAATGAAAACACTGTTTGTGCCAGATGTCTATTAACACTGTTATCTATAAAAGAGAAATGAGAAATGCCAGCTCCGGCTGAATCCCGGCCTGAGTCCGGTACCTCCTGTTCTGCCAGATAATATCAGACAGAATCAACACAGATGACCTGGAGCTGACTGCTTCTTTTTCCACCTTTTATCCAGGAGCTCTGCTTTGCTTATTCTCCATGCTCTCATCAGAAAATAGCACCATGCTGCAGCCCACACACACACACACACACACATACACAGATTATTATTATTTGTATAATATGTATGGGCAGCCCGTCCACACACACACACACACACACACTGAGACTACAACATAACAAGTCAGCTCCTAGCTCTACAGATGTGTGTGTGTGTGTTTTCACTGCCTGTATTCATGTTCATCTGTCTATTCATCGTCCCACTGACCTTTGACCTCCACCCACTGTCCACACATCCACATTGAGTGCATGTAAAAGGACCGGTGGGGGACAAACATGAATTACATACATATGCAGCACAGGACATGCTGTAGCTCCAGTCAGCAGCCTGATCAACTTCATTAATACTCATTAATGTCACAATTAGTATTAATATGTTGCCAAAACTAAAAAAAAAAACTAAAAACACTGTTGCTATCAGTTGTTTCAGCTGTTTCAGCGCCACCCAGTGGGAGGATGTGGATAAACCCCACCACCACCACTGAGTGAAATCAGATTACTTCACATAATAATTTACAGGATGAAGGTTAATATTTTAATATCTTGCTGCTATCACTGAGACTCAGTGAATGTTAGTGAAGTGGAGCATTAAACTCCAGTAAACGAGCCGTCCAACCGACTCAGACTCGTACCCCCGCCTCTGCAGAAAGATAACCTCCCAACCCTGAACGCATGCACCCGAATCTGTTCCTCCTGAAGAAGACAGGTGATGGTGCTCCTGTAAGACAAAGCTGCACACTAAGTCTAACAGTAATCTATATGGACGAACTGGGAGATTAAAGGAACAAAAGGAACGTCTGGATGTCAGTGTGAGAAGCAGCGAGTAGAAAGTAAAACCCAACAGCTCCATCTCTCCTTCTGAAGTGTCCTTGAGCAAAGGAGGAAGTGAATCCCCACCAGAAGATGAGTGGGCACGCAGACACGGCAGAGCGGGGATTTGCTGAAGAATCTGCAGGGGGGTTTTTTCCGGGGACTTGCGAGCAGCACTGCGTTCTCCGGTGAGGTAAATGAAAGCACATTGGGGTTTTTTTTTTTGGGTGACGTGAACATTTTGACAGCCGCGGTCTGCTTTTAGTCAAAGGGGGGCTTATGGGAGAAGAGACAGAGCGCACTTCCACTGTTTATCCTGTGAGGAGGATCAACACGGGAAAAGAGCAGATCATCATGTGAGTGAGGGACCGAGAGAGGAAAAAAAAAAAAGTGTGATAATAGCTGGAGGATGGATCGACGACATCAACAGGGAGACAGTGGGAGATTATAACCAAAATGATCTTAATTAATGAAAAGAGAAAAGCCTGTGAGACAACTCAGGTGTTGGTCCACACAGAGACAAGCCATCAATGCTCGGAGCAGCTGATACCAATCAATCCTCCATCTGGTTTCTCTGTTCGTCAATGAGTTCAGATCTTAACCTGTTCAACTCACTGTGTCGTCTACAGACACTGGTGTCACACTTTCTGATCCCATCAGTCACAAACACGCTGCAGATACATATGGGGATGTGGTTAAGAAAAAAAGCTCCTGTTAATTGACAAATTGATTGGTTGATCAGTTTTAAGTGGGTGTAGTTTGTTTGTTAGAACAGCTGGAGCTCTGGTAACAAAAATCAGTTCAGTTGGTTGATCAATCGATCAGTTAAAGATGATTTTATAGGTTTGAAATGAACATTTAGTTTCCTGTTTTCTTCTGAAGGTCTGATTGATATCATCATTGATTAAACCATTAAAATCCGAAAGGCAACAGTTTTGATGATAAATATGAGACTGAACAACAGCAGAACAGCAGATACTCAATACTCCAATCAGCTACTTGAAAACGGCTTCAGTGATCGATCAAATATCAGAACTGAATCAGCTCAGCTTTAAACAGGACGTTTGTAGATGTGATAACTAGACGATGACCTTTTCTGACCTTTTATAAATCAAGAAGAGAATGAGAGTAAGAGACAATGAAGAGCATGACCTGCTGAAAATAATAATCAATCCTCATGATTATAGGATATTTTACACTAAAACAGAAGAAAACCAAATGACGTAAAGTAAAAATAAAACAACTGCCGTTTCTGCACCAGAGAGGTCAAAGCTCACCTGATCAGAAGATCATTATTGTTATCAGTACTGATCAATATACAGTAAATGTGATGTCTCATCACTGTGACACCTTGAAAACATGTGTTCACACAAATCCAACAGGAGTCCAGCTTTTGTCACACTGACATAATCTTACTCTACAATCACAGCCTTGACCGGAGGAAACAGGAAACACTCACCAGGAGCGGACACGTCCACAAACACATGGCGAGGAAGAGCAAACTTCTCATCTTTAACCCTCAGGTAGAAGCAGGAGACATTGGTGAAGACAGGAGCACTGGACTTCATTTAAACTCCACTGCAGAGTTGTTCATACTGACAACAGGATCTGTGCAGCTTTTTAATTCCATGAAGAAGAAGAAGAAGAAGAAGAAGATGAAGAAGATGATGATGAGAAAAAACCCAGCTGGTGATGTTCTGTATCCACACCGGTCGCTTCCACTGAGCTGAATGTGCAGAGACATCAGTTTCCCGCAGCTGACTTCAACTGTCAAGAGCACAACAACGAGCACAGGTACTTCCTGTTCAGACTTTCAAAATAAAACCTGTGTTGGGGCTCACAGTATGATGGTAGAATACAGTTCAGAGCACACGTTTGTTATCGTCGTTCATGTGGGAAGCACTCTCCTCTAGCTTTCATCTTAGATAAGTGAGGACATCATCATGTCCTCGTTGTCTCACACACACCTTCAAAGGGCTGTTTGACAGTTTGGATGAGGTTCATTATTACAACAAGTGTCCTCACAGAGACAGTAAAACAAGTGTGTGTGTTCCAGATGTTACCCATATTGTGGGGATTTAACATCATTTACATGTTCACGATATGGTGACTTGTTTTCCTTATGAGGAAAATTACTGAGTCACCATGAAGACAGTCATTCAGTTTGAATGTGCAGACAGGTTTCACTGGTCAGGATGAGTTTAGATTTAGATCAAGGAGCGAGGGAGTCTCCAGGAAATGTGGCCGTGGACCATCAAACCTGTGAGATGTACTTAATGGGGTCACAAGCCAAATGAATTAGCATGGGGTCATATTGCATTAACATTTCATCTGTCAACATAAAGGAGTCTGGTGAACCAGTTGTGTTTATACCAGTCACTATCACAGATGAAAGGTGCAATTTGGGTAAAAAGAGAAAAAAAAAAAAATGACGACGGGGACAAGCGTTAAAGGACATGAAACCGGCTCCAGTTGTGCCTTTGGTGTTTTCAGTGCTAAATTAAAAAGTGCCCAAGCTGTGACTTTACCTCTGGGTCCAAAGAAAAGATCTATCAGCCTGTTCTGGATATGAACACATGTTTTGGAAGAAATGTAGGGGCAGGCTGGATGAAGTTCAGAGGAGATGGGATGTTGATTAACAGCAGCAGAGTTGCCAGGAGGTGGTTCATGATGAGCGACACGTGTGGCACATGACCGTCGTACCAGGGGTGAAGGCTCCCATCCATGTAGTCTGTAGAACACTTTGACCGGGGTTGGGATAGGTTCACCTACCTGTCACTCAAAGCAGCACACCCTCAGTTATGTATGAACGGGTGAGTTTTTTTTGTACCATGCAGCCTCTGGTGGTCTTTCAGGGAACTGCAGTTTTTGGCACGTCAATGTTGGCTTCATTGTTCATTCCCTACGTCTTTAAAACACATGTAAATTCACTGTGTCTTTATTCATTTATTGGCCACTACTTTAGGAAACGATCAACAACTTGACAAAAAAGTAGAGGAGACTCACAAAGTTTGACTCCATAATGTCAGTAAGACGGTATGATCTCCTTAAAAGTAGCCTCTATAAGCTACTAGTCATACCAGACCAAAAAAGGCTGAAGATGAAAACCCCCTAAGTGTATTAAATTTCAGCAGGACTGTTTATGTATTCAACCTTCCATTTGTAAGAGGAATAATATGTTATTCCTTCTTTCAGAAGTGACACACTCTCACTTACATTGTCAAAACAACTCGAGTACCGGAAGAGCAAATGTTTGTAAAAAGAGGGACAGGATTTTCAGACGGCTGGACTAACATCCAAACTTTAATGATTTTTCTGTCCTCCGAAGGTTTCAGTGTTGTCTCAGGAAATTGACTTGACTGGTTAGGAAACTCCTCTGGGAGTCATCTCAGACTGGAATAATCGAGACCGACTGAAAGTAAAAAGGTTTTAAATAAAGTAAATACAGCACACGCCCAGCGGATAATTACCTCGGCAGACAAACGCCTACGATTCAGAATACACCCACACTTTGTGCACGGCCTCCTTCCTCCCAGTGGCTACTCTGAAATTGGTCTGAAAACATCATTACCGTTCAGCAGCGATTAAGTAATTTGACTTTGACACTGAGTTCATCCGGTTTCCTGCTGCCGCTCCACAACACTGTCTTTAGTACGGTTTGCACCTCAAACAACTGCGACCTCCAGGCCTTTGGTGAAGACAGGCGTGTTCAGAGTTGTGTGTTTTCTGGTACATCAAAGAGAGGTGATCTGTTTCCACATGAACTCATAGCCACAGCGAGTAATGGCTGAAGTTTTTAGCCATTTTGACAGCAATTTCCCCAGAAAGCATCTATCCATTACTAGATCCATTTCCAGGAAACAACTTTGACCCCTGGCTCCGGTCTCAATGCTTCAACAGGTCCTCAAATGGACAACACAGGTTGTTTTTAGTGGCGTCGCAAAAACCTTATACACAGGACCAAAAGCTTCTCCTTCTGTCTTTCTTCTTCCCATACATGCAGAGTCATGTTTCAGTGCTCAGTCTTGGGCTGTCTCGATACAGATATCCACTCCATGAAAATCATGGCAAGAAAAATGTAGGAACATTAAATGGATGCATTGACGTAAGACACTGGTGTTCCCACTGCAGTCAGTCGTTCAGATGCTCAGGTCCAGTTTGAGAGCACAGGAAGTGTAAAGCAAAGGTCAGCGAACTATCTTATGAAATGAACCTCAACCCCCCTGTGTCCCATACACACTCACAGCCGTGTGCATGGTTTCTGTCTCGTACAGTAAACTCATGAGAGCGGAGCCAGGACGGAGTGGCATGTATTTACACAAAGCCGGAGGCCGACAGCTGCCGCGCTGAGGGCAAAAATGTCAACACTGCGTTAAAGTGTGCAGACAGAAAAACTTGAGCTCGTCACTCCTCGTCCAGTTACTTCATGTGTTTTATGGCTTGTGTATGAATCCAAACGTAAACAGTGTGAGCACACTTTTAAACAGAACGTACCCATCCTGGTCCAGGATTGCTTATGTGGTTTCTTTCTTAAGGGGGAATTCCTTGGGTAAAGGTGCGTTAGATCTCACACAAAAGCTAATGAACTAAGATCCAGGGTTAGGTTTCTACGTTTCTTCTTAAGTTTTAATTGTCTTTTTGGTTTTTGGTCATTTACTTGATTGAAAGACTTGATCTGATAAAGACAGAGCCATTGCTGACAGACCAGCCTTCAGTCATCTCACTAATCACCATCACAGACACACGATGCAAAAAACAATTTTGATTTTTGCTGAAAACCAAACTTAATCAAACTAATAACAAAACCTACCAGCGTGGGATTGTGGGATTTGTTGTTTTAGTCAAAATTATAACCACAATTTCACATTAAAAGGTCACTAAAGGCCCCCACAGAGTCAGGCGGAACGGACTCCGCAGGGGTCCACGCAGACTCAAAGTGGACGTCCGCAGCTACAGTAGGCATGTCCTTCGTCAAGCTCAAGTTTTACGACCGTGCGGACTTCACATATGCGCACAAACATTGACGTGCCCAGTCGATAAAGTGGCCGCAACACTTTGCTCAGAGCGAGGACCATCCTCCATGTGACAGCCAATCTCTGTGCAGCACTGACCGGCTGAGGGGGCCGAAGGAACAGACGTTCTACCAGACTGTCAAACTTTCTGCTGTTCATCCCGCAGCACTGAAAGTCTCATGTGCCTCACAAGCAGGACGAACTCCCCTTCTGCTTCCCTTGTTGCATTTAGTGGCCGTATCCCACCTTCTCTACTTCTTCTTCCTGCATAGCCATGAAGCAGAGAGTGTAAGAGTGTAAGTGCTGATCACGCCTATTGCTGTTTGTCGGAGGAGAGAGTCCCAGGTGTGTGGGAGCTTGTAAGCCCCCTTGTCCCTGTTGATGGTCCCCTGGGCCCGCTTCCTGATCTCGATGGCTCCTTTGATCCAACGTCTTTGTTTGCTAATTTCCGATCCAATTATCTTTGTGTTGCTCCAGTCCATCTATTGCGGATTTGAGGTTTTCTTGTTCGGCTTTTTCTTTGGTTCTTCTTGTGAGACGTCTTGATGACAACTTTGGAAACTAAGATCAAAAATAATCTGTATAAACAGATACTGGAGCCCCAGCTGACCCTGCAGATGACGTCCTGTTTGTATTATATTCTTTTACCGAGCTTCAAATCATCACACCATACTGGCTGAAAATCAGCTCTGGTTAAGCTGAGAGAGTCTTTGCTGCTTTTTGCAGTGTTCTTCGCGTATACATGTCAACTCTCTGGATACTGGACCGTGACTGGCTGACAGCAGCAGTTCATCTGATGCAAATGAGGTAAATCTGCTCAGTGGAAACCCGGCTCTAGATTGTTTAGGCAGGCAAACCACTTGTGTGTCTCAAGTGTAATCACCTCCTAAGTACCATCCATAGGGATTGGAAAAAATCTGAGTGACTGCCTGCTGCTGCTTCTCTGAAGTCAGGTCCACGACGGATCTCTGGTGTGCAACGCTTCAGGAGGAATTTTAAGGACAGCCTGGTGATCGTCTAGAAACCGTGCTGATTGATATTTGTGGAGAGTTTGTCACGAAAAGAAAGAAAAAGTTGCTGGCACAAAGTTTCTCTGTGGATTCCTGAGGTCTGAGGTTAAGATGTGAATATACAAGCACAATCTTTTCTGCAGAGGTCTTGGTCCGCTGCAAATTACACAAGAAACTTGAAACCTTCAGCTCGGTCATACAGTATACACTATGAGCAGATGTTCAGTGAGGTTAGAGACGGCCTCCATCAAAAATATATTTGCATATTGATAGAATTTTCAGCACACAGGGACTCGATGTGCTTTCAGAACTTTTTGCAGCAGCTTATTGAATTTGTTATGGAAAGACAACATGGGCCAAAATATTACCAGGCCTGCAAACTCGAGTGGGATGAAAAAAAGAAACTGAAATCCTGCAGGCAGGGGGGGACCAGAGGGGTGGGGGGTGGTGGTGGCAACCCCCCCCTCCGTCAACAAAATCAATCTGATCTAAAAAGAAGAAGAAGAAAAATGGTTGTTGTTTTTTCTCAGTTTTTGGATTAAAGCTGCTGCACAAGATCAAAACAACAGCCCCTGCCAACACGATGGCTGCGCTGAGCTCAGACATTACATTCAACCTCATTATCAAACACAAAAGGCTTCCAACCTTTTCCAGCTCATGGCCCACTTAAATCGCAAAAAAATGTTGACAACCCACATCCAACCCTGTAACAATATGGAGGTAAATAATGTTCTTTGATGAAGAGAAAAATCACTCGTCGATTCACCACCTGTCTCTCCACTGTTTCTTTTCAACTCTTCCTTTTGTGAACCAGCTCTCCATTTCAATATTCCACTTTTTAACACTGGTGTAATCGCTCGGCGTGCAACCAGACCGACGCAGCAGGTGTGGTCTGGTGGCAAAGCGGTCCAGCTACCGTCAACATAAAAGTTCCTATCATTGGCCCATCACTGTGATAGACTTTTGATATAGTTCCTGAGCTGAGTGGTTGAATACTTGGTCTGAGGTTTGATTCCTAGCCGGTTGGACTGTTCCCTCATACCCCCCTTATTTTCTCCCATTCTTCCTCTCTGTCTTCATTATCCTCATTTAAAAAAAAAGGCACAAAGAAAGAATGGCTGTACGTGAAAGTCCATCTTCCAGAGCTGAGATGGTGAGTCAATTGAAAGACCCATTGAGATAATCATAAGGAAGTATGTGGTGATGTCACCTTGTGCTCCAGTTGGCTCAATACATCATTGGATTTAACCTCGGCAGTCTAGCGCCACCTGTGGATTACTGTACCCAGACCATGCTCTTCCCATAATCAGCCTAATCTGGTTGTTTTTGTGTCTCTGCCTAACCAAAGTGCATCCATAGTGGATAACTGACTTGTAACGGACGTTGTGCTGTTGATATGGGCTTCAATATCTGGACGACTTGATGCTGGATGCACTTCTACTTCATCAAAGCAAAGTGTTTTTTCAATCCTAAAATGCACCTTTTGAGCTCAGATAATATCCATCTTCCTCTGCCTCAGCTCCGGCTGAGTCTCTTTTCTTTACCTGTGCTGGTCCAGAGACGCAGGATGTTTGTTGCCTCTGTGCCGCGGCTTTGCAAATTGCTCCTCTCCCGCCCTCGTATTAGAAATCACATTGTTCCTCCTCCTCCTCCTCCTCCTCCTCCTCCTCCTCATGATCCACTCGCTCTCTGTCATTACCCTGCACCGTTTCAGAGAGGAGAGAAAAATGAAAATGAGAATAATGAGCATAGCAGTGTAACAGGCTGCATTTGTCCTACCTGATAATCCTTTATCATTATGTTTGTGCTATTACCTTTATTTATTTTTAGCCTGGAAAGGAAAGTAGTCCTCTCAATCTCTTGTTTGGCTGTTCACTTTGCTTCTGATGATCGTGACACAAATCCAGACTGGCACTGGCCTGATGTATCATAACATTAAACTACCTGTGGGACCAGGATGACTAATCTAGCTCTTTTAACGACCTTGCAGAGATGTCCTGAATGGCAGTCAGTGGGCAGGTGTAAGATGGTGTGGGCACAGACGAAGATATTACATGATACGAACATCAGCCCCTCATTTCTTTTGCTAACAATTGCATCTCGTTTAGTTTGATTCTGATTTCCTGGGTGAATTACAGCGAGTGCAACGGCAGAAAATAGGTTAATAAATCACAATTACTGCAAATTGCAGCACAGTCACCATCACAATTTATATAACTCACAGTCGAGTTATGCTCTAATGCATTCGCTGACTTTACAGCCTAAATAGGGAGGAATTTCTGTTTCCATTCTTACCCCAACTTTATAAATCTAAATCTAAATCTAAAGTAAGTGTGCGTATTTAACAGTGAAAGAAATAAGTGTTGTCTGACCCAGTTACAACGGCTTATGAATATATTTTAAAAAATCAATAAAAAATAAAGATTTGCATTGTATGGTATTCTTTTCATCTTCTTTTCAATTATCTTGGATTCTTCCCATTTTGATGCAAACTTTATTTTTCATTCCTTTGCCCTCAGCCACACACACACACACACACACACACACACACACACACACACACCAGCACCAAACCTCATTTAAACAGACAACATTGTTAATTCACTACAGATTGCATTTGTTGTTTTTATGGATTTTTCCTCTTCGTTTCCCGTGTTTCTTATTTCCCACTTGCATGGACACACACATCACTGTTATAATACTAATTTGCAGTTGTTTCTGAGAAGGGGAGCCATCAGGGCTGAAGGGTACATAGCGGGCTCTGCATCAGCAAATTTCAAATTGTCTTTGTGTCGATTTTAATATTTGCTTTTTCTCCAAAAAGACACTGAACAGCTGATTCGTAAGTGAGTCCTTTGATTATTCTTGGATGCTGCTCATTTTAACAAAATGCTATGCAATTGTTTTGAGCAGAAAAACAATCAACAATTTTCCCAATTTACTAAAGTACAATTAATTATTTCATTAGAAAGAGAGTTAAGAAAAAAAAAACATGTATGAAAATATAATATGATATGGATTTATACTTCACAACAGCTGTGATGCTTTAGTGTAAAAGCACTACCATGACATCTAGTGGGGAAATGCTGGTAGCAATGTCTAAAACAAACAGCACACACGCTGAACTTTGATGGTCTGCGCCTCTAGAAATCTCCACTAAATTAACTTTAACATTTACAGTCCACGTTAAATCCTGACAACAGTTCAACAACAGTGAGCTTCAGCACCGAAGGGAGCAAACAGGATGAAAGGGCCAAAGGTCGAAGGTTTAGTATCCTAATGGCATTTGTTCAGGATTAAACATGCTGAAAAAGGAACTCATGGGTTTGACTCTTCGCCATATTGTTTTGTCACCAGGCAACACATGGTGCAACTTTGGCATTCAAAGCAGGCTATCTAAGTTATTGTTTATGAGTGAAATAACACTGCTACACAGATTTTCTTTAGCTACACCACCAAGTCTAATACTGTAGTATCAAAACATAAGGTGCAGTGAGTAGCCTACTCTCTGTATTGATAAATATAAAACATCAAATCAAAGATAGATAGATAGATAGATCGACTACAAAGTAGAGACAGGCCAGTTAGGCCACAACTAGTAGGTTAGCGTGCTAACTTTAGTAGAAGAAAACAAGCTAGCCCTGTGGAAACACCGGTGTTTGACGTTTGAATGTTTCCTCGAGACTAGATAGTAGTACTGCTAGTGTTAGCTAACAAAATTATAGCCCAAGCATTATTGGTTTGTTTTAAATATGTTAAAGAGGAAGTATGCAGGGTTTCCCCGTAGCTATGCTGCATGTTTACCTTAATTAAACAGCTTCGGAGTAATTGTGACGATGGCTTGTAACGTGTTACAGGGAGAATGGAGGCTCTCTGGCCTCCACCTGCGTCTCTGGGCTGAAAACCAACCTGACAACATCCGTGTAAGGTTGGCCTCCGCCCCGGTGTCCCAGCCCTCGTCTCTTCGCACCGCAGAACAAATGTTGATTTAAAACTTGTCAAACTTGAGCAAGATACACACACAAAAAAAAAACTCTTCCAAAGACTGTTTAGCTATTTGTGAAACCATTGGCATACCCTTTTCCCGCCACAAGATGGCGCCCGGGCCTACTGTCGAGTGAGCGTTTTGAAGCTCCCTCCCTGTCGGAGGCTGACCCGTTTCCCGCGATGACAGTTTCCTGCGGGCTGCTTGAGACGGACTGGTCGCCCTCACAGCAGGATGTACTGAAGGGGAGAGAGGGTTATCAGAGTTTAGCTGGTCGGCATGCAGTGGACTCGGCTGGCGGAGTGAATTTTGAGTTCATTTCCCACGGAAGAGCGAGGGGGGACAGCGGTGAGTGTGCTGCTGGCTCGCGGTGAGCATAGAGGAAGAAGTTGTGTGTGTGTTTTTTTTGGTCGCTGATGTTTGGCTCACGATGCCGTAGCCCCCGGTACGTGTCAGTTTGGAGAGAACGTCACGACAGGTTCCGCTCAGAAAACCGGTAGTTAAACGATGCTGCACTCTGAGCAACGTTTTCCCACACAGTAAGCGTCGACTTTAAGTTAAAATTAGACTTAGACATCGGTGTCCTTGTATTCGGCATAGATACCACCGAATCAGTCGGCACAGGTTTTAGTAGAAATAATACTTTTCCGACCGTTTCACACTTGTTGCCAGTAACGTTGGTGTCGTCGGGCGAATGCGGGGCCAACGGTAGGGGACACTTTTTAAAATTAGCCTACAGCAGAAACAAATGTATGTAGCTGTTTTAAATATATGCCGAATTGAAAAGTGGATCCAGACATTTCGCTAGACACATCAAGTTTGATTCTCTCAGGTACGTGCTTTTGCCAGTTCACAGATGAATATGAGTAACGAAAAGTCGATATTTTTGCAATGGAGTTTTGTACAACGACTTGTACTGACAGCTCAGCCCGCAGTCTGTGTGGATATGTAATGACTCAACAAACAGCATTTTATTTTAGGCATCACTTGCACTGTTGAACACTGTGGAGTAATTTTAATGTCCAATGGGAAAAGTTTCTACTGCCTGCTTGTTAAAGGTAAATACTACAGGCACAACATCATCCTTTTTGATATACCAAGATTAGATTAAGTGTAATAGTTTATAATAATAATGTGCAACATTAGAAAACCTTGGACTTTGTGATGGGGGTCTATAGTGTCAGTAGCACCCATGGAAATAACTAGTAATACACTAGACATTGTTTTAGTGAGTATAACTGTACCATATGTTTGGTATAACTGTTTGGCCTTTGACCTGGGGCCATAATAGCCAAACAATTCCACCTTTGTCTGTGTGTGACATGACACAAACATTTGCTGTAACTGTCTCCCCAGAGTGGAAATGAGTAACAGGATGGAGGGTTCAATGGGACCAGGTGTCAGGGCGAATGGACCTGTGGCGGCGCCCAGCAGCCCGGCACCCTCTGCCGTGGAGCCGCCTCTGTCTCCAGAGGAGCTGGAAGGAGACCAGCAGTCGTCGCTGTCAGATGTCACCCAAATGTGGATTAACTTTGCCAAGACATTTGCCATCATCTTGCCGATCTACATCCTGGGATACTTTGAGTTTAGCTTTAGCTGGGTTCTGATCGGACTCGCAATGTTATTCTATTGGAGGAAGAACCATGGCAATAAGGACTACAGGATAAACCGTGCCTTAGCATTCCTGGAGCAAGATGAGAAAGCAGTCCGGCGAAGTATTCCTACTACTGAGCTGCCACCGTGGGTGAGTCCTCCAGACTTATTACATACCTGGTGCTATCACTGTTTTGTCACCAATGCCTCGTATTATGACTGTGTCTCAATCGTCACCCTCCACAGGGCTGTGCTCCCTGCCAGCATCGAGTGTGGCATGTAAACACTGAGCGGTTCTCTGCCAAACTGACAGACAGTGATACCTCAATTCCTTGTAAACAAGTCAGTGTCATATCTGGGCAGCGTAGCTGTCAAGAAATTGATAAAAAAATAATGGCATGTGGCAGTTCGATCAAAAAAGATGGTGATTTTACCTTATTACACTACGTCTGGGTTCTGAAAGATGGCTTTTAGATCCTCGGGTGGAGACCATGAGGGGAACCAGGGATGAACAGAAGTAACAGCTCTGACATTTGATACCCTGACACATTCATTTTAATCCACAGGACAAAACAATCTGTGTTGCTTGTTAACGAGGGTCTCGTAAATAGCCGCTGGAAAGGTCACACTCTCTCCCCATTTGTTGACGGCACGCCGACTCTTTATGATCATTTCAGTCCTGTTTACTGCCAGGGGGAGATGGAGTCCTCCATGAATAATTTACACATGGGCCATGAAGCCCGCCGTGCTGCCAAGGCTGGCACTGTGAAAGCAAAACAGTCCTTAAAAGCCAAATCCTAACTTTCACTTCTGTTTTCATCCCATCCCATGGGTGTGTACCACCCCAGCCTGGTATGGAGAGGAGATAAGGCAGACTGGCCACATGCCTTCCACTTCCACATAGCTGCCATTCTCTCTCTTGTTTATGTCGGTATGCTCTGAACCTGACATGTGATGTGAGGTCTTCCAACTTCTCAGCAGGCTGGGTGTGGAGGATACCATTGGGAGTGAGCACAGTTACAGCTCTACTCGGCTCTACTCGCCTCGACTCTGCGTGGTTTTGGTTGTTTCCCATTACAGTTGAGTACTTCATAGAACCTCCTCAACATGGGTGGGGCCGTCGTGGCGTGTCGCTCCGACCAGCTCTCTTTTGAATCCGCTCCTCACCCGCCAAACACAGGAACGTCTGCAACTCGTCGATGGACCACGGTGTGGTTTTCCTGCACAGCAGCGTGAAAGAATAACAATAACAGCCATGGCACAGATCGCTGGTTTCTGTTGCCAGTGTGTTTTTAAAAGTGGAGGGTTTGATTCTCGTGTTGTTTGAAGTCTCTAGTGGAAGTCGAGCTGATTGAATCCTTGTCATTGACGATAATTGGAGCGATCGCCTGTAGCTACTGCCTTTGCCAATGTCCAGATGATATTGGTTGCTTTCCCTGTAATGTATTGATTGATCATTGCTATTATTAGTATTGTTTGGTTGGTATTACTGTGCCATGTTAGTAGAAGTATTAGAAAGGAGCGAGAGACAGTGGCAAGAAAGTCTTTCAGTTATGAAGCCATACCATCTCTGGAAACGACACAGTTGCTCTAAGCTTGACAGATTCACACATAAACCTGTTTCCTGTCCTCCGCTCTGCAGCACCACTTTCTGTAATCGATGATGATGCTGGAGAACTGTTGAGAGGCTGAGTGGATGGCAGGATGCCAGCCAGACCCAAACAACCCAAACACAGCCCCAAACACAGCCCCCAAACCCCCCCCCCAATCACAGATCATCCCATCAACACATCCATTATCACACAGACCTTGAGAAAAATGGTGGCGGACAACAAAACCCCGGCCCTGAGCAGAAAGCCTGTCGGGTGTCAGCAAGCTTTTGTGTTGTGATATTGTGTATTCGACCAAGTCTGTGGCACAGATGTTCAAATCCACAAACAACATGACTAATGACGTTTGGAAGTGTAAACCCAACAATGCTGAGTGACAGCTCTTTGTGTGGCTGATTAAAGGGAAACCCAGAGACCAGTGAAAGGACGTCAAAGGATTAATGCGTCCTCCTGATAATGAACAGCAGCGGCAGCGGCACCAAACAATCAGCAGTGAACTTTGACCCCCGATAGGTACTCAGGGGTTGTCAGTGCGTCCCTGTACTTCATACCATACTTTATCTGCCTCACCTCTGTAACACTGACCTCAATGATCAGAAGCTCACTGAAAGTCCTCCAGTTACCACAGTGCACCTCTGAACCAGGATCAAACTAACCTGAAACTACTGGCTACTTTTCATATGATCAATTAACTGATTAATCACCCATGGCTCGTCAGAGCGGTTCTTGTCTGCATTTACATCACATTGCTCTTTTTGTGGTGCAGATGCGAGATGATAAAATTAGGGACAAATAAGTGGATTTCTATGGAGCGCTCAGTGAATTTCAAGGTCTGAGAAACTCTGGCTGAACTTCATGTGATCTGCTCTTAGGTTGCACAGTTGCAGATACAGCAGATGCATAATACATAGACTTGGTCTGTCTGTAAAATCAACAACCTGCAGTATACCAGCCAACAGCGGATACGTCCGACTGGTACCGTTATCACCAGTATCTAGACTTCTGGTGGCGAGCTGATCACCTCCTCTCAGAAAATATGCCTGGAATGAGGCAACGTGGGCAGCAGCTCGTAGTTAGCATCAGGCCAACAGTGCCTGAGGTACAGTTTTATCTTTCTGAAGACACGCTGACGCTGCACAACTCCCTCACTGCTGTCAGGCACAGAGAGGTGCATCTGTACGGGCTTTTTATTCAGGACAAGACAAGAGTTGTTGTTGTTGTTGTCGTCTCACTGATTTATTTAAACTAGGACCTGTTTAATTCATGAGCCATGAGGATCAATGGACCTGGAGATGAGCACACGGTTTGTAATGTCGTGTCATTAAAGACGTTTTGTATCAAGTAAAATAAAATAGAGTCAAAAAATAGAAACTGATGTTGAAAAAAACTGAGATGCAAGATTGTAACCATGACAACGGAGGCCAGCTCTGAGCCTCTCTCCTGATTGGCTGACTGTTTTCTGACAGATCCAATAAAAAATAGAGCAGATTTCAGAATAAAACATTGACGTTGTGACATCAGAAAGTGACAGGAAGTCCTGACGGCTCAGTGTCTGAATACAGGCTGTGTGCGTTTCTCTGTGGACTGACGCTTTGATGCATGTGAAGACGTTTTGTCCTGTTCGTGATTACCCCGTTTCCCTGTGATGCTTTGATCCATATAAACGAGAACATCAGAAAGTTTGTGCCGGATGGAGCGAAGATAAACAGAGTGAAAATCTTATCTGCAACCGTTAAAGCTATTAATGGGATTAGCAACGCATGGCACGAGGTCTAATTGATTTTTCTTTTTCCCTCTGAACAGCGTCGCAGCAGAGCAGAGACACTGGCTGCAGCCGTCAGTCACAACCGACTGTTTGGCATCAGTTTGAGTCTCATTTGTTTTTTTTTTTGATCATATGAACTTAATCAAAATACAAAACGTTATGTAAAAACCTGGGTTTCGAAGCCACGGCAGTCACCCCAGGTCCCTGCTGGCCGGCTGAGGACGGCGAATTGTGGGGTATGATGAAACGTCTGCTACGGCAGCGTTACAGAGAAGGAATGAGGTCAGGCCAGGAAACTGATGGTCTGGAAGTTTTACACATGCAGGCTGCTGGATTGAGGCCATGCTTTTCTATGGTGAAACCACATTCCTGTGTCGGAGAGTCAGACGTTAGCGCAGTTCGTATCCCTGATGCTCATCTTGTATGTTTTGACTTGAGGTCATTTAATAAAGTAGGAATCATGACTTCCTTCCTACCTCTGTCACAGTAGCACAGAGAGCATGTGTGGAGCATCACTGGACATTTGCTGGAGGGTTTAAAGGATTTCTTTCTGGCTCTGAGACAAAGCTTTTCACGGTGGGAGAGACACCCAAGAGGGGAGAGAGTGAAACCAGATCCCCTGAGTCCTGCTGAATAAGTCTTAGTCCATCCATGCTGTAATGCCGTCTGCAAGCTGTTGACTTGAGAGGTTAAGACTCGCTGGACTGGCTTTTGAGTGACTGCGATTGATTCATCACATCTAACCTAATCAGGAGAAATGACATGGCTGTAAGAGAGGACGGCTGGACCGGGCGAGACCGAGGCAGACTAATGAAAGGCATCCCTGAAGAGATGCCTTCAAGTTTGTTGGTTCATCTTGACGACCAAAGGAAAAACAAAAGGTTTAAAATGTGTGATACGAGACAGAGGGAAGCAAGAAGACTTAGAGACACGACTTTAACCCCAGTCCTACGACTTCCTTTATTGCTCCAGTATCAAAAGCATGTGTACGTGCTACATGGTAAAATCTCCACCTAGATACAAAGGTGCTGTTTGGTTTGGTGCTTGCATCTTAACCAAACACTGGGAACTCCCAGCTGTAGTGTTGACTGTGGGACCAGCACCGTCTGTGCACCAACTCAGTTCTGTAGTATTCCTATGACATGTTGCACAAGCTGTGTGTGTGTGTGTGTGTGTGTGTATACATGCAACTGTGCACATAAATACAGTTAGTCCACATTTCATCAGAAAACAGAACAGAATCAGGCTCCACACCTGGATCACAGGGTGGTGTACAGGCAGGTTTGGAGCTGGACTGATGAGTCAGCAGTGTTTGTAGGTGTGGATGTGTTTGACTACCAACATGAAGCTGTGCAGGAGGAGCTCAGGCACACTGGGATCAGCCGTTCAGCCAGGGCCGCTGGATGTTAAAACAGTCAGACTGTCAACAAACAGACCAGGAAAGTCATTACCACCGCAGCCTAACTGTTTCTCCTCCTCCTCCTCCTCCTCCTCTTCGTCTTGGTGCGCTCGTATGACATGGCATGGGTGGGGCCTGTGTGTTGTGTGGATGTGCCAAAGGGCCGGGCTCTGCTCCACAGCTCCGAGTGGAAACAATGTGGAGGAACAGAAAGGCCTTGTACTGCTCTGCTGCTTTAACCTGCACTTTCTGTGTGTGTGTGTGTGTGTGTGTGTGTGTGTGTGTGTGAGGAGTTCACGTTGTTCCTGTGCAAACTTTTCTCTGTTCACATCCAAACTCCTGATTTCATTTGATGTGGTTTTGCTTTGCTTCATTAAGTTCAGACTCAGTTCGGTTTGAGTGGAATGAGCCCTGCTGACGTGTCCTTGACGATGAAACATTATGGGATGTAACAGTAACAGGGTGTGGAGGGTTCGGCCAAAGCATCACATCTTGTTTTTCAACAGTCTGACCTTCGAGTATCTTTACATTCAGTTGAACTCGATCCTTTTTCGTAGCCACGTGCTAGAAAGGACGCTGTGTCCGAGGACGGAGGCAGGCGTGTTGATGACACGCGTGTTGAGACAGGCAGGGGAACGATGGGCGATGATTTCACTATCATATAAAACATATTTTATGTTGATGATGCAGATAGAATAATAGGGCCGTAATGTCCCTCAGCTCTGTCTCTCCTCCTCCTGGCTCTCCTGGTGTCGCCTCGTGTCTCCACTTGATCTGACATTTCAAATTAAAAGCCCTCTGCAGAGTTGTGGAATCATGCAGCACTATAATGGAAACACCGTGTGTCTCATAATGTTGTGAACCAGCTTTAAATCAGATGACATGTTACATGTAGAAAACAAAGCAGGGATCGGTTCAGACATGCATCACTGCAGACACGCTGCTGTATCTGTTAGACATGACTCCAGCCTCCTGCCTCGGCACAACGGAGCAGATTTCCTCGACTGATGTCCTCAACGGTCCCCCCCCCCACTCTCTCTCTCTCTCCCAGCCTAAATATAGACGTCAGCACGGTGCAGCCGTCTCGTCATATAGGTTTCTGGTTTCTGCACGTTTCAAACGCCCGCTGCAGCTCGACAGGAAGCTGACGGAGCAGCTTTGCTTGTTGTTGTTGTTGTTGTTGTTTTTTCGTCGTCACCTTGCCAAGGAGGATCTCTGCCCTCCCGTCTGCAGCGGTTTAAAGACGACGACAGGAAAAGCAGTTTTCTTTTGATTCATCCAACGCTGTTTAGATAAATAGTTCAGTGTTACTCAACAGGATTATTCATCCTCTCCACACCTCTGTCTCTCTCACACACACACACACACACACACACTGGCATGCTTGTTGTCGGGGGTGTGGCTGCAGAGGGAGGTTATAGGATTTCCAAACAGCTGTCACATAGTTGACCTTTGAGTTTCACCCACAACACGTTTAAAACACAGAATAAAACACACACATGTAAAACAGGACAGGAAGCTCCAGTCCTGTACTGACCACCGATCGATTCCCGATCAGTTTCAGACAGTCTCATACGTTCTGCGTACGGCAGCCTGCAGGAGCCACGCCTCTGCCTCTCGGCCCGTCCGCTCCACAGGCCACAGTTTGAGCACTCAGACTGAACACAGGGCAGCGTTGGGAGAGGCGAGGGTCTGCGCTGGCGTGGGTGGGCGTGTTGCTGCAGGCACATGAAATACGATCCACCGGTGTGATTAATAAATCCATAATACTGTGCATCCACTGCAGAGGCAGAAAATACAGGATCTCAACAGGTCTGGGACGTTCGAGCGTCTGATCCTGGTGTGTTCGTACAGACGGATTATTTCCACATGTGGTGCAGATGTTCTCAGTTCAACATCAGGTGGAATCAGGTTGATGTTTGTTTCATCAGCTTTATGTCGCACATTTAATATCAATATTGTGTCGTACATATGGACTGATCTGTGATGAAGGTCAGCGACTGATCTTGTAAGATCAGCTACATCCACGCGCCTCGTGTGTTCAGTTTAACATGGAGGTCGTAACTCGGAGCTGGGAACGACGACACAACGTGAGCGTTTGCGTGTTAAAGCAACATAACAGCGTTGCACAGCTGTGTGGCTACAGCTGGTTTAATGACTGAGTGACTGGTGAAGAGTCATAAATGTGCAGCTCTTATTCGTACAGGAAGAGGGCGCTGTTCGAGTTTCTGCGACGCGACTAAAAGGTGCGCCGTGCAAGTCTGGTCACTGTTTTGGGTCACTTTCGTCTCGACGGAGCTCCCCCTACTGGTTCAGAGGAGGGGTTCAGGGGTTAAGTTGGAAAACCTTTGTCCTTTATTTGCCCCCTGTTCACTGAGGAGGTGGAGGAGGTGAACCAGCTCCTGCTCTCTGTGGCTCTGCAGCCTCTGCAGGATTGTGTATGTAGATATGTTGTGAATGCAGCTGCTGTTTATTCACCTCATTCATCTTCCTCTCCTTTATCTCTGTCACACATTCGTCACACATCCTCTGACTTTAATGCTCAGTTCTGTCTTTAATGCTGAGTCATGCTGTTTTTGTGTGTGTGTGTTATTTCCTGCTTACGTCACATCCACCACTGTCATGTACTTCACTTGAGTTACCCCTCGGTGTCAGACCTGCCGTGTCTGACTCCTGCTGTTTGCCCTAAAAGGGGAAAAAATCGCCGCCGACCTCCTCGGCCACATGATTCATTCTTTTCTCCTTTTTAGTCCTCGGTTTGAACTCTCTAATGTTGTTTATTTTAACATCTGTCCAGTTGTCCGACAGATGCAGCCAGCGTTGCAGCCAGCGTTGCAGCCAGCGTTGCAGCCAGCGTTGCAGCCAGCGTTGCAGCAGCTGTAACTCGAGGGCGGGGTCAGACCGCAGCCGCCTCCATCTTTGAGTCAACACAACAACACACTGTTTGTGTTCACTTTACATGTTTGGATACAGTCCAGCGATGTGGACCCACGTTGGACGTTGTGTGACGTTTGTCTCCCACAGCGTCATGGCGACGGGCTCAGCGGCTGGAAGCACCGACTTCCTGTGTGTGTCAGTGATTTCAATGTTTTACGAAGGTGTTGAAACGACAGGAGTAAAATTAGGACTGGAGTTATCACATGTGGCTGGACGAGGGGGAGTGAGTCAGTTGTTCCTGTTTCTGACGGTGTTTAATATTTGGATCCTGAAAAAAAAAGTAATAGTTCAACAAATAAGAGAGTTTGTTTGTTTGTTTGTTTGTTTGTTTGTTTGTTTGTTTGTTTGTTTGTTGGATATATTTTAATCACTCCGTCCTACACTGTAGAAAACTGTGGACGATGTTGTGTTTCATTGATCGAAACATTGACACATTGATCCATAATGGAAACGATGAGTCGATTTCGTTCCTGTGTATCCGTGGCAACAGCAGAAAAAAAACACAGGAAGTGTGAGTAGTCCAGCAGATCCCACCTGACTTTTGACATGATGTGGATGAGATTCATCGCAATGTCGACGAGCTAACTCTGTTTGTGGTCTCCACGGCAACGGTGACTGACTCATCAGTGCGTCCTGGGTGAAGTTGCCCCACCCCCCCCCACAGGACACAGAGAAACCAAAAGTCTGATATGAGTCATCATCATCATCATCAGTAGTATATATATGTGTGTGTGTGTGTGTGTGTGTGTGTGTGTGTGTGTGTGATCCAGTGAACTTTGAACTTTGATTCATGTGTCAGAGTCTGTTCTGGCTTTGATGTGTTAAATCAATGTCATAAATATTGGTCGTTAAAACATCAGCAGGTGATGATGGGCTGGTCTGGAGTCGCTCCTGGACTGCACCTCTGCAGGGAGGCGTATTTTTAAGACGGTAACTGAAGCGCACTGATGTGTTACAGAAATAACACGTGTCACCTGACAGCGACTGCGCTCTGCGACGTCCGTCCGTCACCACCGGCGCTGAGCGGCTCGTCGTCGTCTTTGTTGTCGTAAAAATAGCGACTGGAATCTGAACTGGAAGGGAAACGCCACGCGGGTGACGGTGAGCTTGTTTGTTTACGCCCACGTGGGTCGTGACAGCGTGAGTTTCCTGGGCGGTGTCGTGTGTCACCACGGGGACACGTGTGTTGTGTTTGTGTTGTGTGTGTGTGTGTGTGAGGCAGACAGAGTGACCTTGTGTGTTTGAGGAGGAGAAACAACTACAAACCTCATGTGTCCTACATGTTGATGACTTGATGTGTCGAGACGGGAACATCAGCTCAGTTACTGTCACACGCCGCCAACCACCAACATACACGAGGCAGCGTCGTTTAAGTTAAACATCACATTTAAGGTGTTTTTTTTACCTTTACTTTACTTTAAGGTCCAGTCATGACCGTTTTTATTGTAGGTGCTTTGATTTACATGTAAAAAGTATGAATGTTTGTGGTTCAACTAGTTAGAAAGTCCAGTTTACACAGTCAGACAAAGATTTACTCTGTGTTCATGGTGTGTCCTTCGTTCCTTCCCGTCTCTCTTACACAGTGTATATGACTGAGGCCATGGCCACGACCCCTGCAGACCCGTCTCTGTACCGAGTGTGTGTGACTGAGGCTCGTTCATGTGACACGTGTGGCAGCATACCATGGCCACGAGCGCTGCAGCCCGGTCTCGGCGCCACATATTTACACTAAATGATGTGTTATAAAGAATATCACAGAGTGTCAGTGAACATGTATATGATGCACATTGTCGATAAGCCGTGTTGATACATTTAACACACACAGGACGTCAGAGGACTTGGATCTTTGGTGATTAAAATGCACATAAATGCAAAACACTGACATGAGGAAGCACACACACACACACACTGTTGATGTGTGTGTGTGTGTGTGTGTGTGTCTGACAGCTTCCCTGCTCCTGACCTCAGCCTGTATTTAAATGAACTGCGTTTATGGCCCCGTCCACACAAGTCCTCATTCATGTGCGTCTGCCCCGGGCTCAGGAGCTTGAGCTTGAATCCTTCCCAGTGTGTCAGTTACATAACACACGTCTGTCACGGTCCGCTCCCGGTCCTCAGCACTGACCGCTGCAGCACTGACATCCTGTCAGACCACATCGCACAGTCAGGAGCCCCCATCATCAGACAGGAAACGACACCTCCACCTCCACATGGAGGCCCTGGTGATGTCACACTGAAACACCTCAGCACCTGCTGGAGGATCTGGAGCGACAGTTTGTTCTGAGGCACTTTTTACCCGATAAGAAAACCCTCTTGTTTATTGTCTGGTCAGTTTAAGCAATGACAAGAAGTGTTTGTCATTTCCATCAGTATGATCCACTTGTGTTCAGCCCTGACCCAGATAAAGATGGAGTCTGTAAAGGCTCAGTGTGAGGAGAGAGAGAGAGGGAGAGAGAGAAACGACTCTAACTCTGGTCTTTATGTCTTTTTTTTTATTCCAGGTCCATTATCCAGATGTGGAGAGAGTGGAGTGGCTAAATAAGGTACAAACACACACACACACACACCAACAACAACAACAACTCTTCGTCCTCACCTCCAGTTTCCTCTGTAGTACAGCAGGTGCCGTTAGCCTGTTAGCTCGTGCAGGCAGACAGGTAGTGTGTATAAATAGGACCTGAATCTGGAGCTGTGATAGACCCTGACCCAGTGCTGCCAACTCCCTGGAGAGAGGCAGAGGCAGAGAGATGTAGGAAGAGAACTGGAGAGAGAGAGAGAGAGAGAAAGAGAGAGAGAGAGAGAGAGAGGATCTGGCACCTGGTGGAGCGACACTTACGGTTAATGTGGACTCACTGAGTAGTTCCAGTAAAACGTTAATGGATGTTGATCATCAGGAAAACAGCTTTTTAATATCCAGACCTGATGCACGGATGATTTCACGCTGTGTTTTTCTTTCATGCTTGTTTACACACACACACACTCACACACACACACACACACACACACACACATGCAGAGCTCGAGTTAAAGTAGAAATAAGAACGATTTTTGTTTCTCCAAAGCACAGAAACATATGGAAGATGAAAAAAGTAACGTATAATCATGATAAACAGTTAGTAGTAGACTAGTTTACAAGTTTGACCCAGTGAGTGAAAATTAACCCCTTAACGCCCACTGGCCTGTGGGTGGTGTTAAATAATAAATGTATCTGAACCAAACAAAACACTATAATACAGATTGAATGCATGAAAACAACCTGTGCACAGCAGTGGTGGCAGTGCAAATGACAGTGATTTCATACGTAACACATACTTCCTGCAGCTTGACCGGTTGGAGGAGAACAGCGAACAGCCACCAGGTGGAAAATCTAGTTTCCCCACGGTGGAGCGACCACGCCCTGACAATACTATGTCAGGTGACGACATTCCTGCGGGTTCACTCATGCAAGTCCACGTCGTCTCCTCTACTCTCTCGGAGATGTTTCTGAGTCACTGAGCAGCAGACGACTGACACACACACACACAGTCAGTATGTGTGTGTGTGTGGCACTTTAAAGGAGAAACCATTATTTCTCTTTATTCATCACTTAAAGCGATGATCCCTGTCTGTATGACACCATCTGAGCTCATGCAGAGGAGATAAAGTCGGTTCAAGGATGGAAACGATGAACTGATTCCTTCATCGTTTCAGTCAATGAGACTCGTTAAGTTTTTTTTTATTATATTACCGTAAAAGTCTCTGTGTTAAAGATGAAATGTGTCTCTGAGGATTATTTAAATGTTGAGCTGTGATCACAACGTGCACTGAAATGTGTCTGTTGTCCTCTGTGCAGCCGGTTTAGTTCAGCTCCTGAAGTGTCTTTGAGCTGCAGCTGATGATGATGATGATGATGATGATGTGTCCTGGAAAACCCTGGAAACTGTGCTGCACTTATGGAAAAATGAGAGGATAGGTCAGACATGCTGGAAAGTTTTGTGAATCTGCACAATGTTCATTCACAGGATGAGCCGGCGTGTGTGTGAACACCGGTGTTTTTAATTGGCCCGTTGGTCAGCAGACACAGCAGCAGGTACAGGTGTTCAGGGTCTGATGGTCCACATCAGTGGAGCGTGTGGGAGATGGTTTCATAGTGTGACCAAGTGTGTGTGTGTGTGCAGGAAGCCTGTGTGTATGGAGGAGGGGAAGCTCTAACATACTGCTGTATGAGTATCGATACAGCTCAGTGGTCTCTGCATCCCTCTGTATGCCAAATAACATTTTTCTAATTCTTCCTCCCTCTGCGTCTCCCCCTCCTCCGCCCTCAGACGGTGAAGCAGATGTGGCCGTTCATCTGCCAGTTCGTGGACAAGCTGTTCAGAGAGACCATCGAGCCGGCGGTGAAGAGCGCCAACCCTCATCTCAGCTCCTTCTGCTTCACCAAGATCGACATGGGCGACAAGGTGACGACGCAACAGCGTGCATCCTGAAGTAGTTTGAATGGTCACTGGATCAAAAGTGCGAGACAAGAAGACGAGCGGTGACCTAGTGAACAGATGAAACCACCGCTGTCTTTAGTTTTGCTGGTTCCAACTGTATGTTAGTCCTGGTTTAGAAAGGTAGATTTGGTTTTTCCTGAAATCTGCTCTGTTTTTTATTGGCTCATTCAGAAAACAGTCAGCCAATCAGAAGAGAGGAGGTGTTTTGTTGTCTTCTTGTAAATCAAAGTGTAAAATACGAGACGTTTCATGAGAGAAAGGAGAATTCAGTAGTGAGGATTAAATGAGAAGCTGTGAGAGTTGCTCTGCTGCTCGTGGCTTCTTTCAGAGATCTTTTATTGGCCTCTTTCTATTTCTGTCTGCTTTGTTGCTGCAGAACTTACATGAATTTTCTATTTTCTGTTACCTTTGTTTTTTTTTTTACTGGAGAACAAAAGCATCAGAAGTGAATCTGGTTGAGAAATGTTCTCCTTCTGTCTTCTCTGGCTTAAACCACACGCTGAGCCCAGATTCAGTTCACGTCACGTCAGAGCAGAGAGCGTCCGAGAGGTTCAAGTCCAGAGTCCCGGTCAGATCTGAGAGAGCTTCAGTCACCTGAACCTGTTTTTATCTCACCTGTGTCTCTGCAGCCGCTCAGAGTGAACGGGGTGAAGGTTTACACAGAGAACGTGGACAAGAGGCAGGTGATCATGGACCTGCAGATCAGGTAACAGTAAAACCCCCAGCAGCAAAACTCCTTGCTGACTCCCTGTGTCGTCCTTTTGAGATGGAAGTGTCTGTGCTCCTGTTTACAGTTTCTCATTCACGTCATGGTACAAATCCAATAATTACATTTCTTTGTCTCTTCCAGTTTTGTTGGGAACACAGAGATCGACGTGGACATAAAGAAATACTACTGCAGAGCTGGAATCAAAAGCATACAGGTGCGTACAGGTGGAGTGGGCGTTAGGATCTTATCACAGAGCGACCTGACACATGATTTAACATACATACATGACATTGTGGACGCTACAGATTTGTTCTGAAAATTGTGAATAATAAATGAGGTTGTGAGGGCATGACGTCATCGAAGGTCACGTCTCCAGGTTTAACCCGTTTTCTAGTCTAAAAGTCAGAGGTTAAATATAAAATACTGACTTTACAGTGATGTAACACATGTCCCAGCATGATTCAAATGATCCAGGTGTCTCAGGTGAGTTGGAAAGAGTCACTGAAGATCCCAAACACCTGCTGCGACTCCGCCTCGCAGTTTATTAATCAGCCCAGAGTTTCCATCTTTGTCACAGATGTTTTAATTGGTTCAAACAACCATGATCTTATGATGCTCCGCCCCTCTGTGTGACCGGGGAGCAAGTCTTTCAGTCACTGACGGTGATTCACCCGTGACCTGCCATGTGACAGTCCACACATGTACATATGTACAAGGCAGAGAGGAAAACATACATGCATGTGATATACAGACAAGTGACTGATGTGTTCATCCACCACAGTGCGTTCAAAGGGAAGCGACAGCAGTCTGAGACAGATGTGAGGCGGCCCTCCCTCCCTCCGTCGACCATGAGGGCCTCATTAACCTGTGACCCCTGCAGAGACACTTTTACATAATGTGTTGACAGAGGCCTGATAAAGGAGACGTTATCCACTCGGCTGCTGACAGACCATCAGGCCATGTTTGCTGTTCAGAGATCAGAGAGAAAGTGAGAGTGGAGAGAAGATTTACAGAGCGAGAGACGACGACGTGCGCGACGCTGAGTCAATATTTGCCTTTTGTGTGCGGCTTAAATTTTACAGCTCACTGTCGTCGGGCTGCGTGTCAGCCGAGGAAGGAAGAAGTGGTTCAGATACCAGAGACGTTGACTTAGGGCTTAGTGTGAAGGATGAGACATACGGCTGGATGTCAGGCTGCCACTTTCCAACAAAAGTGTGATCCTGCAGAAAAAAAACCCACCTCTCTCTTTCCTCTGGTTGAACTAATTCCTCACACAACTTTATCAGCTGCTCATGATTTACAGGAGCGAGCCACAGGAGGGGGGGGCGAGGGTAAACAAAAGCATATCTCCAATCTTTCCATTGCACTGGTTTGATGAGCAAAATGCTGGTATTTGATTACTCAGAGCAAGCTGCAACCAAATTTGGTGCTGCAGACGGGCAGTCTACATATCTGAGGTTTGAGTCACTGCTTAATCCCCCTCCTCCTCCTCCTCCTCCCCCTCCTCCCCCTCCTCCGTAATAATAATGAAAAGCTCTGAGGGGAAACCTTCACTCGCAGAAGGTTTCTGGAGAATCAGCAGCTACAGCACGTCTGTAATCACAGTTTAACAGGAAAAACAAGACAACCTCCATCTGCCTCTGCTGCACTCTTCACTCCTTCACACGAGGCTCTTTGCACCGACGGCTGGTTTGAGTCCCAGATCTTAGCAGCGTCTTACAGTCTGGTATTAGTGGACGCAGCCAAATGTCGCAGACTGGCGTGTGACAAATTGCATAATGAAATGAGGGTGAGGTTATAAAAGAAGATAAAGGAGGTTATGACATCAATTCAAAGACGAGACGGGCAGCAGAGGTTCAGACTGTGAAATCCTCTGTAGCAGCATGATGAGTGTGAACAGAGGTCAGCTGCATTTACAAGTTTACAGGAGTTGGACCAGTTGGCCCGGTGCACAGCTCTTCCTCAGATTTACGGGTCCAGAGCTTTTCTCTCTCCGCACAGTCATTTACAGGCTGCTGTCAAGATTCATTATGGCAGAAGTGGAAGACGTCCAGTTCTTTGTCCCGGGCTGAAAATGGAAACTGTGTATTTTGGTGTTGGCTCAACAAACATCTACTCAGAGTCCAAATTCTGTTGTTTTTATTTTATTCCTTCATCAGATAGTTTTCATTTAAATCCAGTTTTTACCACTTTTTACCACGTGACTGTAAAGCAGCTCTGTATCCAGAAACTGAACCTTAAAACCAGCCGTCAGGACTTCCTGCGACTTTGTGAGGTCACAAAAAGCAGTAGGCACGCCCCCTAAACCCACCCACTTTCTGATGAATTACAGACTGGTGCAGAACCAGAACAAAGGAGACCAGGTCAGATGTTTTCCTTTCCTGGTCCAGACTGACAAACTCTGTGACCCTTCTGTGTTTGTTCACACTCCTGATCCCAGACGTCTGTCTCCGGCTTCTCCTGCTGTTTTTCTAAGGTCATGGGAGAACTCAGCTGGTTGTCTGATGTGTCTGTTGGCCGACTCACATGATGATGTAATCAGACATGATGAGAATAAAACATGTTTGGAGTCACAGACGTACTGTTGTTCGGAGCTGTCTGAACCCAGGATCATCAGGCCCCTGAGAGATAATGAGGTTAACGTTGGCCGCAGACACAACACTAACGGGTCCGTCATAATAACCGGTAGTGATGATGACGATGATGATGATGATGATATCTGTTCTTCTCTCCCTCTGCAGCTCCATGGAGTAATGAGAGTGGTGATGGAGCCTCTGTTGGGGGACATGCCTCTGATCGGAGCCCTGTCTGTCTTTTTCCTCAAGAAACCAGTGAGTACCTTGACCTCTGACCTTTAACCTCAGCTGAAGTGAGACGTTGTGTGTTTCCATGGAGATCATCTGAAAATGTCCGACCCGGTTCTTGAAAGTTGTTGACTTGTACAACCATAAAAAGATCCATGAGCTGCCAAACACACAGTCTGTCAGTCTGGATCCGCTCCTCGCTCACACATACATCATCAGATCCACACTGTTATGGATGATCCAATACAACTTCATGTACAGAGCCTGGCTGTTGTTGACTGGTTCTAGTTCAGCCGTCCTCCCTGGAGTTCATGTGGACTGGGAGTCTTTCTCAGAGGCACTGCAGCAGATGAGTTATGTGCACCCGGCTACACGTCTGCACTTGTTGTGCTGCAGCAGTAATGTCAGTGACACCCTCCACCTCCCACCTCCCACCTGACTGAAGGAGCACAGCTGTGTTTTTCATGCCATCACGCACCCAGCACAGTTTGCTTCCCTGAACGCTGCCCGGCCTCACTCGTCCTTTATCCGTTCATTCCTCCTCCCTGAACGACGTCTTCCTTCCTGTCTTCAAACACGTTTTATCTTCTAGATCCTGGCTTCGATAGCTGGCGTCCACAGGAAAAGAGTCCCGACCAATCGGAGACGTGAACTGGTGTTTTTGAGTCTGAAACCAGAGGGTGTGATGAAAACTTTTAAAGCTTGTTGTTGTGGTACATGAACTAAAACAGAGGTGTGGGCAGCTGTCGTCACATGTGAACACCTCAGCCAGGTGAGATGATCAGAGCTCGTCCAGCGAGAGGGAAAATTATCTCTGGACGTGGTCAGGTGTGGTTTACCTGAGTCATCGAGGTCATCCAAGTTTAGTTCACTTCCTCTTTCTGTGCTGTGAAAAGCATTTTATTTTGTGAAGGACTGACAGCTGCTTTGTTAATGTCAAGTCTAATGACTTTTGTCACATAGTTTACGTTCTGCACTAAAGCAAAAACACACACACACACACACACACACACACTGAGCCTGTTGTATTAGTCAAGAGCTCAGTTTGACCTGATGCCAAAACTCAGTTCAGCTCAGGCTGCTGTGAGTTTCTCTGCAGCTTTCATTGTCTTCCTGTGCCACAGCATTGTGGTCCACTGTGGGCTGCATCGCGTGCACTGAGGAGGCCACAGAAAGTCATACACACACTCCACTGTTCTGCACACACACACACACACACACATGCCAGCAGTTGCACACGTGCGCACACACACTGTGCATGTAATTATTTTCCTGTGTTCATGCTAACACCCACATCTGTTTCAGTACAACAGTACAAATCCACAGGTTAGAAAAACATGGCCGTCCAACAGAAAGGAAGGATCTGATGTAAAGAGCAAGTTTTAGGAGCTCGAGCCGTTCGAGTGGCAACAAGTCAGGAACTTTTTTCGTTGTAATTCCTCCTTTGTGTGTTTCCTGTTGTTGGGACTGATGAAGGAAAGTTGGCTGGTGCGTAAACACAAAGTTTGTGCGGTCACTGATGTTCCTGCTGACTTCATGGTTTTAGTACAACAGTCCTGTGGCTCGCGGCTCCTTCCTGCACAATCTGTGACTTATGGTTCGGTCTGATGCTCAGTCACTGCTAATGGACACGTCACAGAACCAGTGATCCATTTACATCTCAGCAGAACTGACTGCTTTGTATTTGACATAATTCCTGTTAAAATATACTCTTGGATTTTAACATGCAACTGAATAATATGCATCTATCACCACAGTATCAGCTGATGACCATCAGACGGTAATAATAAGTGATGCAGCGTTGCTTTGCAGTGACAGGAATCAGTTTGAGGAACAATCTGATGAAAGAAACCAAAGAATCTCAAATATTACATTTTGAAAATACATGACATCAAACAATGGAAGGCAGCATGTCGTCGCTCTGTGTTTGCCTCAGATGTGATAACTACCAGCCTCCAGCGATTTACATTTTAAGCCTCTTTTACAACCTTTTTCAGCTTTGCTGCGGTCACGCCTAATCTCACACGTACCGACACACACACACACAAACACAATCCCCTCTCACTTGCGCACAGTAACTCGTTCACCACGGTGTCAGTGATGTATTTAAAAACACGACCACACTGACATCAGGTTGTTTAGTCCACATGTGTGTCGAGCCGACACCTGGCAGCTCCGCACTCTCCTTGTATGGTCGACGGGCCGCTGTTATTTTCAGCTGGGCGCCTTCCCAGCGTGACTGGTGATCGTCTTCTGTGTGTGTGTGTGTGATCAGCAGTGTGTCTATGAACACACAGCAGGCTGACTGATGTGTTTACTGTCGGCTGCTACACTTTCACGTCCCCATCGTCTCTGAGTCGTGTGACTTTATTCATCCTCCACGGTAACAGATGCTGAACCTCCAAGGGGCAGACCATCAAACCTGTCAACAGCCAAACTACAGACAAATCAGATCACTCCAACAGGATCCTGTCAGGGACAAAAGACTTTCAAACTATGTGATAAATAACGTCAGTGGAGTCGATCTGCTGCGTGTGTTTCACTCTGTTTTACAACGGAGCCACATGAAGAGTCTAGAAGCCCCAGAACCGGCTCAGGGAACCAGGTGAGGGTCTGGTCCTGCCCCTGCCTTGATCCGAGCTGCGGTACCTGTGGGAGGAGGACGTGTTGTTACTGGGTGTCTTGCTGCAGTTTCATCATCCCTGCACAGGGTGATGAAAATGTGCATGTAAGCTCGGGTGGCTCATAGTGTGGATGATGACAACATGACAAACACACACACACACACACACAGTGAAATCAGGCTGAAAGAGAAGCAGACTGATCCCAGACCAGAGCTCGTGGCTCAGTCTCACCGTTCATCATCGTGTTGCTGTTGGATTTTACAGCTAAGGCTGAAAAGCCTTATTTTTAATCTTGGTGGTCTGAATGATGTCACTTCCTGTGTCTTTCAGCTGCTGGACATCAATTGGACAGGACTCACAAACATGCTGGACATTCCCGGTGTCAAGTAAGTTCCTGTGTGTGTGTGTGTGTGTGTGTGTGCGTGTTCATCTATAAGTAATATGTTTTCATTTGCATCTCTGTGTGTTGTTTGTTTGTTGCTTTTGTCCGAGCACCAACTGGTTTTAATTAAAATCAATCAGTTTGTTAAGAGCCACACACACACACACACACACACACACACACACCTATCCAGATTCCTTTGATAATCATGACCAGGTGGCTTCACACAGTTCCTCGGGGGTCTAGCTGGTCATTAGAGAGAGCAGCTGTGTGTGTGTGTGTGTGTGTGTGTGTGTGTGTGTGTGTGTGTGTGTGTGTGTGTGTGTGAGACATGATGTCATGACTGTGTCTATTCTGTCTACATGTGGACGTGCTGCTCTCACACTGGAAATCCAATGTGTGAATAACACTTCACTAAAATACAGTGTTTTGTATTGTACACACACACACACACACACACACACAGATAAATATAAATGCACATGCCACACTGCAGAGGTCAGAGGTCATTGTTTATTAGAGGCACGACAACGTTGTGACTCTGGCACTGAAACAGTGAACACAACGCTGCAGCTGGAAAAGACTTCAGAGTTCAGGAATTCAAATTCTCCTCATTCAAATCACACACACACACACACACACACACACACACACACACACAGGTGCCATTCAACATGAGTGATTGATCGTCTCTGGGCCTTAACACACACACACACCACACATTAATACACTCCTGCTCTTTCAACCTGCTGAGGTCACATCTGCATCTTTTTATTTTCCTTTTCATACCAAAGTGCATGTGTATGTGTGTGTGTGTGTGTGTGTATGTGTGTGTGTTTTCCCCACTGACAAAGTTCATTGTTTTGTCTGCTGAGCTAATGGAAATGTTAATGGAGGCAGATCTGGTGCAGACTGAGGTCGGTTGCCAGAGTCCGACCGCTGTGTGTCGTTGTCGTGTCTGCGGAGCAGGACGACGTGCACCAGGAGACAAACACTAGCACATGTGTAGAGGACAGAGGTGTGTGAGCGGACGCCATCTTGAAGAGGACGGTCTTCATTATGTCACACATCCACAGCTCAGCTTTTGTTTCCTCTCCATGTTGTTGCTGCAGTGTGTGTGTGTGTGTGTGTGTGAATGACGCAGCTGAAAGTGCAGTGAGTCCTCTGGTGTACGGTGGCCCAGAGAGCTCAACGCACCCCAGCTTTAAGAAAACACATGCAAATAGGACAAAAACACAAGCAAATAGAGACACAAGGATCAAAACACAGACACACTCAGTGTTCATCGCTTTTAACAACAAGGCTGCGTTCAACAAGTCAAAACACTCTCCTCTCCTCCCCACAGCTCTTTTTGTAGTCTCCAGAAATGAGCCACATGCTTTCATTTGTTCTCGGACTTAAACTCAATATGTAGTTTATTTGAGCGTGTCCCAATGTGATCGAAATAAGAAGCTGTTGTTTTCAAATTATAGGAGATTCTGGACTTAGTCGATGCACTGACTCAAACACAGCCTGGTCTTTGTCTGCGGACGGTGCAGCAGGTAGATCGTGGCCGAGCTCAGAGATCTGTGGCTGAAACAGGTTGGTGTCTGTCCACTGCCTGTTGCAGCAAGGAACTGTGGGACATCATCATGTTTGCTGTGTTTGATGAGGAGATGAGACAGCGAGCAGTGAAGCTTCCTCTCCTTAGATACTTCGAGGTCTTGGAGCCTCCCCGAGCAAGTGAGCATGTGCCTCCAGGGCCACCGTACTCACTGCGCACTTTTCCCTCTCGTCCAGTCCCAGTAACTTCAGTCACTGTCTTTTAACTGTGTTACTGGAGCGCCATCAATTATTTAATGTTGTCATGTCCACAGGAATTTATATTTGCATGAGGATGCAGCCGCCGATGGAGAGACAGCGGTTTACAGTGTGTCAGAAAAGTGCAACCGAACTCTGACAGAAAGAACAGGACGGGTTTTTTCAAACAGGAAACAACCAGGAGATAAATAAACATCAGAAAACATCACATCTCATCACTGTGAGCCTTCACAAGGAGGAAGACTACAATTACATCTGCAGTGTTTTTAGGAGCATGCACATCCTTCCTGTTTGACATAATGAGAAAATGACACCGGTGCTTTGAAGAGACGGTCCCAGCGGACGAGCAGCCGGAGCAGAGTGTGTCAGGCTCTGCTGCTGAAGCCATTACATTAACCACCGGATCACAGGACGGATTATGACCTGTGCTTTTCCCCGCTAAGTGTTGGTATTTTTAGTAACGTGATTATGAAAGAGAGGGGGAGAGAGGGACGCCGCAGACAGATGTGACGTCGAGCGGGTTTGGAAGAAGCTTTTCAAGACAGGACCTCTTTCAAGGCCTTGTCGAGCAGCGTTCAGTTCCTCTGCTGTAACCGTCGTTATGGGAGACGTCAGTGGAAAGAAGAGTCGACGCATCCAGACAGAAAAACCACACACTGAAAGGTCGTTGGCTGAAAACTCTGTTAATTCACATGCTGTGGAGCACATTTGTGTCTTTGCATGAGCCCTCAGGGCCACCGTAAAAACCAGGTCCACACATCATCTGACAGTCACTGATTTGTGGGTGGGCTGCTGGTTCGATTCCCGGCTCCACCAGTCCACATGTCAAAACCTTGACAAAGACCCTGAACCCCAAACAGTGTGTGGATGCAACCACAGCTCAGAGGTCACGACAGCATGCTAACATGTCCACACTGACATGTTTAACCAGGCTCAGCTCACATCTTTAGTTTGGAATTAGTTTTACAGGTGTTCACACATATATATGTAAAGGTAGACGTCAGTATCAAAGCTCCATACGGTATAAAGGTAGACGTGCGTCTTAAAGCTCCATACGGTATAAAGGTAGACGTGCGTCTTAAAGCTCCATACAGTATAAAGGCAGACGTCCATGTGTAGTGTGATTATAAAGCAGCTCTAGGTTCTATATTAATACTGTGAAAGTATCAAAGCCTCAGCCCCAGCTTTTGGTTCTTAAAATGTAAAAATATATCACTTATATCACTTTTTTTTTTAAACCCCCCCACCACCACCACCCCCCACCCCACAGAGCCGCAGCTAAGTTGCCAGCTGGTTTTGACCTGTTGCTGTTTCCTGCTGCTTCACTGTTTGTGTTGAGCAGAAAAACCCTCTGTGGTTTCCAGATGACTCCACCCTGAGAAATGTAGCTCTCCTTGTTTGACGAGTTTGTGAGAAAGCACCACAGTGTGTGTATGTGTGTGTGTGTGTATGTGTGTGTGTGAGTGTGCGTGTGCATTTCTGCTGTGAACAAGCTACAGACCTGCCCAGGCCTTACCCTCCTTACTCTCTTCCGCTGTGTGCTGTGTGTGCTGTGTGTGCTGTGTGTGTGTGTGTGTGTAGCCAACCCTGAGCTGGCTGCTTTCATAGGCATGATGGGATATGTGGAGGCGGCAGAGTTGCACCATACAGAGTGTGTGTGTGGTGAATGAGCAGAGCAGGAATCAGCTCGTCAACACCAGAAACACAAGTTTCCAGTCACATTGAGCTCCAGTGGGAAACAGGCCCAGGATCGTGTGTGTGTGTGTGTGTGTGTGGGGGGGGGGTCACGTCCTGTAGTGAAGCAGAGCAGCTGTGTTTTAAAGCAGGAGGCTGCTGCCCTCTAGAGGACGTGACGGTGTAACGTCAGGGTGTGAGTGAGGAGAACTAAAGCACAGTGTACAGCTTCCTGTGGACTGGGTCCCTGCTAGTGCCCATCCTATCAAAATAAAAGCCTCAAGATGAGTCAGAACTGTAACTATGGTAATCAGCAGCATCTTTGTTCCTTTAAATACAGCATTATTTAGTTTTTTAATGTGTTTGTCTCGACCGCTCTCCTCCTCCTCCTCCTCCTCTTCCTCTTCCTCCTTATCCTCCTCCTCCTCCTCCTCCCCCTCTTCCTCTTCCTCAGTGGTTTATGTGACAACATCATCCAGGACATCATCTACAGCTTCCTGGTCCTGCCCAACTCCATCAAGATCCCTCTGGTGGGGGAGGCCCAGCTGGCCCAGCTCCGCTTCCCCATGCCCAAGGTAACACACGGTCATGAATCACTTTATTTGATCTTGTTAACTGTCATTTACTGTTGTTTTATCCACTGCAAAGTTGTGTCAGACTGAAGTGAGCTCACACTCAACACACAAACAACCTGTGTCTCACCTCATGTGGACCTGCGTGCTCCTGCAGTCCTGCACTTGTTTCTGATCAGAGCAAGTTCTTATAAAATGTGGTGTGTGATGGCCGCCCCCCCTCTCCTCATCTCCTCAGGGCCTCCTGAGGATCCACTTCATCGAGGCCCAGGAGCTGCTGGGTAAAGACAAGTTCCTGGGGGGGCTGATCAAGGGCAAGTCGGATCCGTACGGAGTCGTCCGGGTCGGGGTCCAACAGTTCCAGAGCAAAGTCATCCACGAGACGGTGAACCCGAGGTGGAACGAAGTGTACGAGGCGAGTGTCGTGGTGTGATCACAGGAACAGGAAGCGACTCCTTCACTCCGTCTCCTTCACTGAACTGTGACTGTGCTGGTTTGTATTTCCAGGCGCTGATTCACGAACACTCGGAGCAGAACGTGGAGGTGGAGCTGTTTGATGAAGATCCTGATAAAGACGACTTCCTGGGAAGGTACGACACCACGTCTACGTCTGCTCCGTTTCTTACTGAGGGCACTCGAACGCAACACATGGTGTCTAAATAGTTTGCATGAGATTTTTTTTTAATCAATAATTAATATCAGGATTTCACTTGTGATTATTTTGTCCTAATTTGATTTTCTTATGACAATGAGCCTAAAGTTAAACGCTGGTTTGTTTTTGCGTCAGTGCAAATGGATCTGGGTTTTTAATGTCGGATAAACAGATGAAATCACACGTTCACAGGCGTCTTTTTAACCTCATACGACTTGTTTTCACTTTGTGACATTTTATCGACTAAAGATGAAGTGATTATTGAAAGGAAGATCTCTTTACTTTAAACTTGTTTTACTTGTTCACATGGTTGTTTGTTTTTTCAGTGTGATCATCGACCTGGCCGAGCTGCAGAAGGAGCAGAAAGTCGACGAGGTGACGTCCGTTCATCCATCAAGTCGTTGTGACGCTTTAGCATCAGGCTCTTAGACATTCAGTGTTTTGGACATGACGTATCAGAGGAAAACAGACAATATACAAACACACTGTCGACCATGAAGTTGGAGTGAAGGATGTTTTTACCTCTTGTGATTTATTCTTGATAGATAAAGTGTATATCTTCTCCAGACTTCACTGATCCGTCTCTTCCAAACATGTGAAAAGTAAACCACAGTCAGTCTTTGTAATAGGAACAAACAGAGGAATGTGTCTGAAAACAAAACTATTCCAACTTTATTGACAACAGAAGAAAAACTTTAATTACATTTCTCAGAATAACTCCATTAATAAATATAGTAATAATATGATGTGATGTGATGTGATAAGAATGAATGAACTGCTGCTGCACGTCAAACCTCTGTGTCTGACTGTGTGTCCTCAGTGGTTTGTGTTGGACGACGTGGCGACAGGGAAACTGCACCTGAAGCTAGAGTGGTTGTCTCTGCTGCCCTCACCTGAGAAGCTGGACCAGGTACAGACCACAGTGTGGTCACATCACTGCGCAGTCGACCTCTGACCTCTGACACTCACTGACTTTATTCCTCCACCTAAGGCCCTGATGAGCATCAAGGCCGACCGCGGTCAGGCCAACGACGGCCTGTCGTCGGCGCTGCTCGTCGTCTTCCTGGACTCAGCCAGAAACCTGCCGGTGAGTCACCGATCACATGACCACATGTAGATCAGATGATGTTTGTATTGATCACTAACATGACTCAGCAGGAATTCACAGAGGAAGTGAAAGAGGAGAAGAAGACTCAGGTTTCGCGTCAGTTTGTTTAGCTGCTGTACAGTACGTTCACGTCAGGCTTCACCTTTTATTTAACTTTATTTATTTGGTGTTTTAGTCGTGTTGAACATTTTCTTTACATCCCATCCTCCCGTTGTTCAAGGAAGATAAAACTCTCCTTCTTCTACTTTTCCTGACTTTCCTTTTAGCTCTTCATTCTTTCTTTCATCTCCTCTCCACCTCGTCTTGACGTCGCAGTCGTCAGAAGGATGTTGATGACTCTGTTGTGATGGTTCTGACTTTAAATGTATATTTTACTGTATTAAGAAGTTTTTGTATTTAAAACTTGTTGTAACTGATCAGTCATCAGTGTCTTCACTGTGTAAAGGAGTTAACGTGTCTGATTGGAAACTGCAGGTCTGACATATGTATGAATGACAGAACATTAATCATCCTGTCTTGTCTCAGGACACTTCATGTTACGGTGGTTAAACCTCTGTAGAGCCGTCCTTCCTTCACCTTCCTCTTTTCAGCCTCCTCTTCTTCTCTCCTCTTCCTCCTCCTCCTCTTCCTGCCCCTCTGAAGAGCGTCTTCGAGGGGAACTTGGGCTCGGGCTACTTAAAGGAGAGGCGGGCGGCGGGCCTGGTGTTCTGCGAGAACACCGCCTCTCTCTATAGGACCTTGTTTGTGAGTCTGTTTTCTGCATCCTACTGTAGTTTGGAGAATCCCAAGGTGCTTGAGAGGATGTTGCTGTTACGTTTGGTTTTAAATAAAGGTTTTGTAACTGTTTGCCTGATGAGCATGAACTAGTGCACGGGTTGAGTCCTACCTATTAATGCTATTGATTTTTGTTGTGACTGTCGTCTGTCTGGAGTTTGACTGAGGAACACGTGGCCAGAAAAGTCAGCAGCAAGGCTTCAGATCAAAACCATCCTCCCTCCTCCAGTCTTCTCCTTCCTGCTGGGTTATGGATCATCTGTTAATCGAACTTGTTTAGTAGAGTGCAGTAGAGACAGCAGCAGTGTGTCTGATACAGCGAACATCGACGGGTTCACCATGTGGCCATCGTTTGGAGGGAGGAGTGTGTTTTGATCTGTTGCAGTTGTTAGAGCAGGGAGGGGTGAATTCTCTGTGGATTGCTTCCCTTTCATCCTCCATGGTTTTCCCCATCAGTCTCCTGTGTGACTGCTCGGCCCTGCTCGACTCTGCCCCCAGGGGGCAGCACACGGACACTAACCGCTTCATGAAAAGCTGAAGTTAGTTACCGTGGTGACCTTTACCCAAAACACACAGACCTTTTGACAGGAAGTGTGTCAGTCAGTGCCTGCGTGTGTGTGTGTGTGGGGGGGGGGGGGGGGTTTCGTCACCAGGGGGCAGCGATGAGTAAAATGCCTCTTTAAAGTAAATCAGTTCTTGTGAACAGGTCTGTGCTGTGATTTCTGATCCCATCACTGATGAGGCCTGATCAGGACCAGAGTCTGATCCTGCTCCACCTCCACGTCTCCAAACGTTCACTCATTGATATTCTACAGTTTTCTTGTGTTTCTCTAAAGTCCAGTCATGTGACCTGGTCCGACAGAAGATGGAAACACCAGAGGGTTCCCACGAATCCTCTGTTTTCCACTGCAGGAACTGTAACCGTCATGGTGCTCTGTGTCTTCTGGGACACTGGGACGTTTCTGTCATAATTAGAAGACGTCTGTTTTCAGGATGAGAAACTTGCTCTAGTTCCCTTCAGATCTGAATAATCTCCTTGTCATTGGACACTCACACTCTTCTTCTGTCGTGTAGTGATGTATAGAGTTGGAGTTCATCACGAGATACAGCATTTATGGGTTTAAGAAAAAACCAAAGACATTTAACACTGAGACAGATTTTCATTTCTTATGTAACAAACAAAGAAAGACGAGTTATTTTTCCTTTTGTTTGTGAAGCGTAGAGGCGACGGTGTCTCGTCAAACTTTGTTTCCAGGTGACAGAGCTGGTTCACCAATCAGACCGAATAGAGAAACTGGTTCCCAGTTCCTACAGTGGAAAAAAAAAAGACTCCCAGTGCTTCCAGTTGATCATGTCTTTGTCAGCTGGAAGACTCTCTGCTGTGATATCAATGAATTTCATATCAATATGGATCGATAATTGTTCCCCAATCGTCACGACAACAGAAAACCACCTCAGCTTCTCTCTGATCAGATGACTCCCTCCCTCTGATCTTTGCGCCCCCCCCCACCCCCCCTTTCATTTTAACCTGTCGTCATATTTTGACCAGAGTCCAACCAATACATATCGGCTGATATTGATTTATGGCGTGATATTGGCAAACATCCGCAAATACATGACATATTCTAGATACTGTGAACGTTACTTCTTCTTTACATTTACGTGTGGATTCAAAGTGGTAAATCTAACGTCATATTTCAGTATCGGCCTCATGAACGCATCATTGATCGGGCTCTGACCTCATGTAACCTCATGTCCAGGGTTGATTGGGGAATGACATTAACCATGTGATCACTCATGTTGTCTCTCTCTGTCTTGTCCTGTCTGCTGTAACCTGATGTCTGGTGGTGATGGTGGTGTTGGTGTCTCCTCCTCCTCCTCCGTCCTGCATGCTCCTCCTTTCCCTAATAACCTGGTGTACGTGTGTGTGTGTGTGTCTGTGCGTGCGTGTACTCTCTCCTGCCTTGTCCCTGGGGGAAAATCAAAGCGCAATCCGTTAGAGTTCAACCAAACGGGGCTGAAGAAGGCCTCGCTCAGTAAGGCCATCAAGGTAACGACACGGCAACGACCACACTGGAGGAAACACAGTGGCAGGCGCTCACACGGGTTTTAAAACACACACACACACACACACACACACACTCAACTCAGGAGTCGAACCGTATGTGGACACTGAATATGCGATATCTGTTGGTTACACCAGCACCTGGTGTGTTTGACTTTAATCTCCTCTGTCAGTGAGGCCGGCTTCACAGGAGACCATTTTCAAATCTCCGTTGTAGAGACACAGACATGAGTTCAGAGGAAAAATCGTGACTAAGAAAAAAAATTGATAAAAAACGCACAAAAAACCAAACCAAACCTGATGTTTAAGAGAGAAAACCTGAGCAGAGGTCCAGGCTGATGTGTCCACTAACCTTTGGCCATAAAGTGCAGGATCATCTCCCTGTGGCTTCTTACCATTTTTCCAAACACATGGCCACAGACGGAGGAAAGAACCAACAATACACCTTTGCAGTTTTATTGTGAAAGGTATACCGCAGTTTCCTGTACCTCCGTTTTCCTCACAGCTCCGTTTACATTTTGAAATGTGACCACTGGAGACTCAGGAACATGGTAATAATCAGAGATTTTGTCTTTAACGTGTCAGTTTTCTCCTGAAAACACTAACAAACACTAACCGTGTGTGTTGTAAATAACACAGTTGTTGTCTGAGCTGCGTTCACACTGAACCTTCGATTGGATCGTTTCTTCTCTCAGGAGTTTTTCAGACTTTTGTTAGTTTGGCCTTTTTTTAATGTTTAATGTTTTTCCTTCCATTTTTACCTGCTGCACTTTTCCCATTAAAAGTGACACCATGACACAACAGGATGCTGTAATGACAGTGTTGATCTCCATCAGCTGCACAAACATGAACACGTGTGACAGATTTACATTTTAAACGCAGCTACAGCAGCTTTGAGTTAAATCTGTCTTTGCTAATTTGGTCTCATTACAAAAAAAAAACAAAAACCATCTGGCAACCAGCTGTTTGTAAAAGCTGTTCTTCTTTCTGCAGTCCGGTAAAAAGGTCACCAGTGATCCCAGTCCGTTTGCCCAGTTCACAGTGGGACACACGTCCTTTGAGAGCAAGGTGAGACCACAGCACCACACTCACATCAACACTCAGTCAGTGCACTGACGCTTGTGCATTAAAAGACTTGCTGACAGATAGCAGACAGTTGGGCATCAGACGTACGTGTTGTGATCGTTGTTCAGTATCCTGAGTAACGTCCGCTGCAAATCACTTCCTGAAAGTGACACGTTGTCAGAAGCTGTTTTATCTAATGAGATCCAGCTCGTCACAAAACCAGACAGACTGACCAACACAGGCACAGAAAGTACTTTAGTGTTCTGATACCACACGCGTCCACGTGGGTCTGTTTCCACATGACGTCAAAATAACTCATTTTTCCATCAGTTTAATATCAAATCTCAAACTTCCTGTCGTTTCCTTTTGCAGACCAGATTTAAGACCAATGAACCGGTGTGGGAGGAGGCCTTCACCTTCCGCATCCACAACCCCAAAACCCAGGAGCTGGAGGTCGAGGTAGGGAAGCTTCTGGACTCATAGGTCAGCAGCTGGTTTTGTGTTGATCAGCTGTGTCCTCTCAGCCGCGATTCTTCAACCCCCCCTGTCCTCAGGTGAAGGACGCCAAGCACGAGTGTTCGCTGGGGACGTTGACGCTGCCTCTGAGCCGCCTGCTGGAGGCCGAGGACATGACGCTGAACCAGCACTTCCCCCTCAAGAACTCCGGACCGAGCTGCACCGTCAAGATGAAGATGGCTCTGCGGGTAGGACGACCTTTGACCTGACCCTTGTTTTTACACGGGTGTGTAGAGGTAGTCTAAGGGGGCTTTCACACCGACCTCGTTTGGTCCAGACTTACAGATTTTTGAGTTTGATCCGGACCAAATTTATAGGTGTGAAAGCCCCCCAGACCAAAGAGCCGAAGTCTGGTCCAGCCAAAAGATGTGGTCTCGGTCCGGAGCATCATAAGCACGCCTGTTTACAAACCAGTCAGTGTCAAGTGTAGGGAGACGCGGCAAACGTGGTTTAGGTGTGAAAGCTCCCTGAGATGTTTCAGCTCCTTCTGACCCTGTGCTTTTTGGACCTTGTGTGGACGGAGTCATGTGACGATGGGCTGTAGCTTCAGATGGATTAGAAACCTGCTGGTTTTTCTTGTTGTCTGGTCTCAGGTGCTGTGCCTGGAGAAGGACACGTCCTCGTCCATAAACTCCACCCCGTCCTCGGTGCAGGTCCGCAAGTCGTCCTCCTCCGCCTCCACCCCACGGGCCTCCGTCTCCTCAGACTCCCCGAAACCTCCCTCGTCCACCTCCGACGTCCCCCGCTCTGCATCTGTGTCGCCCCAGGACCTGCTGAACCGGCGGAGGGAGGCAGAGGAGCCTGTCAGGTCTCCTGGGAGCACAGACCTGGGTCAGGGTGGGGGAGGAGGAGGAGGAGGAGGAGGTGTAGCAGGTCAGACCCTGGCGGAGACCGGGAGGAGCACCTCCAACCTGGCCATCTCGGGCTCCCAGCAGTACCTGGCCGGAGGCAAGGAGCCGACGCCCAGCATCGCATCGGACATCTCCAACCCCTACGCCACCCAAGAGCTGCAGCAGAGGCTCCACCAGATTCACAAGTACCTGTCAATCACTCACATCACTTCAGCTCCGTCACACCGGGGCGTCTGACACAGATGTTTGCATCTCTTAGTTTTAGAAAGGTTTAGTTTCTACCAGATGTAGTTGCTGGTGGTTCAAGGAGCAGCCAATCAGATGCCCCTCCCTGATGGTGTTGCATGATGGGTATTCTGCTGTGTGTTATCAGCTCCCTCCTGGTCCACAGCTGCTGGGTTAACGCTGCTCTCTCTCTCTCTCTCTCTGCAGCGGCTCAGGCCCGAGTCACTTCCCGCTGGGCGAGGTCCAGCTGACCATCAGACACAGCTCTCAGAGGAACAAGCTCATCGTGGTGGTTCACAGCTGCAGAAACCTGATCGCGTTCACTGATCAGGGCTCCGATCCGTACGTCCGCCTCTACCTGCTCCCTGACAAGCGGCGGTCGGGCAGGAGGAAAACTCACACTTTCAAGAAAACCCTGAACCCCATTTATGATCAGACGTGAGTCCAACTCTTCGTCCTGCTCTGGGTTTGTTTGGTCTTTGATGAAGCCGACTGAACGTGGTGTCCTCTGTCTCTGTCCTCTGTCTCTGTCCAGCTTTGAGTTCAGCGTTTCCCTCGTCGAGCTGCACAGACGGACTCTGGACGTGGCCGTGAAGAACGGCGGAGGCCTGCTCTCCAAACACAAAGGCCTTCTGGGAAAGGTACAGACTTGATGTCTTCACGCTGTGAGAAACGTCCTGATGTTGACATTTCAGCCACTAAAACATCAGCTTGTCCTTGTTGTTGTTGTCCATCAGGTCCTGGTGGATCTGACTCATGAGGACATCACCAAGGGCTGGACACAGTGGTCAGTCACTTCAAACTCTATGTGACGCATGTGAAGCTCTGACAGGAGCTGATTCAACTCATTAGATGGAGAAAGTTCTTGCTCTGTGTGTTTTGTGAGCTGTGATTTATTTCAGAGGAGATTCAGAAAACATTGCATGTGATATTAAAGAGGAGGAAGTGAAACAGCTCACGACGCAGTAAATGATAAACAGTAAAAGGAGGAACATTGATTCAACTTCATCCATTAACGTCACTGTCCTCCTGCAGGTATGAGCTGAGTGACGACGGCCTGGCCAAGCCCCACCAGCTATAGAAGACCACCTCCACCATCGCCATCATCGTCATCATGACGTCACCATCTTCCTCTCATCAACACTTGTAACTGTTAAAAAAAAGGAAACAGAAAAGCAGCTTTTAACTTTCATTTAATCACATCAGTCGCAAGGCAAACCTCCCCTTTAACAAGTGAGTGGGTGTGATCGACTAAAGGGAGTAAACACAACTATATAGGACATTATCTACAGCTATGGACAAGTCCGTCTTTATAGATACAATATAAATGTCTCTCTTGTTTCTTTGTTGTTGTTTTTTTATTTCTCGTGCTGTCGCGGCGTTTTCCTGCCGTCACAAACGACGGTGAACAAGTTTGTAAATAATGTAAAGTGGGGGGAGGAGGGGGGGTCTATGACTTGGCCAAATGATTGTTTGTAATTTTATCTTTTTTTTTTTTTAGTTGTTGTTGTTGCGCAGGCAAAGATGTCACCAAAGAGACAAGAGGAGAGTTTGTATGTGATTTGGTAACACGCTGAACTCTGGCTTTAATCCACAGTGATGATGTTTTTATGAGTCATGTGACAGGAAGTGGAAAGACACGGAGATTTGGTTCAATATGATGCGAGCACCAAGTTTTTTTCAGCTTCACCATCTGTTCATGTACCTGCTGTTACACTGACATGAGGCCGTTGTTTGTTTTTTACTACATTTTTGCACAGTTGGTTCATTTGTTTGTTTTAAATCTGGATCATCTGTCATTTAAACCTGAATCTGTTTTATCAGACAATTCCAGCTCAGATTTTAAAAAAGTCCAAATGTACAATGTCAAGTCTTGAAATAATATTTCTCAGCTTATTGAAGAGAGTGCTTTGATCTCCTGCCTTTCATCCTCGCACCACATCAGCTGCCTTCACCTTCATCAGCTCAGTAATTAACACCTTTCTTCTCGTTGGCTTGATTCACACACGCTAAAGTGCAACACGTAGTAGTTGTGGTCTTGTGTGGACTGGGCTGGACTGTTTGTTGGTGATGTTTAAACTCCCAGAAGTCCCTGCACCAGGCCAACACTCATTCTTTATACTTTAATTAAACAAACGACATGTGACGTGTTAATGAAGGAGCTTCAGAGCTGCTGATTGGTCCATTTGTTAGCTTAGCTTCAGACACAAACCAGGCTAGCTGCTTTACCCTGTTTCTGTTCTTTATGCTAAGCTAAACTAACCAGGGCCATTAATCTGCTCATCATATCACTGATACCTGAAGCTGATTCCTGAGCTGTCCTTCAAAATAAAGGATTCAATTCAATCAATATTTCTTTCACTCATCCAAAGCCAACATGTGTAGACCTCTGTGTAACATCTCTTGCCCCCTCCAGGGGTGGTAATAAGTTCACACACTGTGGCTTCTCAGACAGTAATGTGACTTTTACTGGGATCAGGTTCCTGTATTAGAAGCAAACTTTTATTTTGAAATCCCTGAAATGAAAAGTTTAAACTTCCCCCATGTTTAGTAAATAAGTCACAGTCAGCCGCTCTGCTGCTCTGAGGCTCTGGGGAACAGAGAGAAATTAAAAAGAAGCTCCGGTCAAGAAAACTCAACACTTCCTGTCTGATTTTCACATTAAAAGTCTTCCAGCTTTCCAGAAACCGAGCGCAGCGGCGTGGAGAGTGTGACGTGCCTGAGTCCTGTAGACATGTTGTTCTCCTGGATTCACTTCATGTAATTCCACCTCACACCAGTGTGTGTGTGTGTGTGTGTGTGTGAGACCAGTATTTCCTGCTTTTACATGATGATTGTCAGTTTGCATGAACACTGAGCTGAATGAATGCAGCACAAAGAGACCGTGTCAGATTCCTACAAACTCCCTGAAGAATTAGAAGGAAGCTCTGAAACTCAATTTGGAAACATTTTCTCAACAAACAACAGTTTTTATTCTGTAGTTTTTTTATATATGACATGACGTTATGTTTTGTTTGTGGCTCAACTTTAGTCTTAACTCTTCACAAAGTGTCATTTTCAGCACGTTGTTGTTGTTGTTGTTGTTGTTGTTGTGTTTGTTGTGCTGTGACTCATCCAGCCCTCAGACCAGTGCTGACAGACACATTCACTTTGTTGTTGTTGTTGCTCATTGTATGAAGCGTCGACTCTCCAGCACTCGCTCAGAGGAGATTTCTATCAGTACCAAAGGCACAGGTGAAACCGTTCACGCCATCAAACACTACAGTGTGTTGATACAGAGGTGGCCAGTGTGACCTTTGACCTTTAAACACACACATAATACAGACCTTTGCCTTGTTTGTCTCCACATCAAGCATCAAGGAAGTATTTGACGTTTCTGTCTGTAAACTGTGCTCTTCTGCCGCCATCTTTGTCTCTGTGTGTGTTTGACTTTGTCAGTAATTAAAAACCAATGTGTGTGTGTGTGTGTGTGTGTGTGTCCTCTGAAAGACGGTTTGTCTCGTCCGTCCATTGATCTCGTGCCTTAAGATCCACACGGCCCACAAATATTTACATGTAGAAAACAAAGAGCCAATGAAATGCTTCGAGCCTTTCCAGTGTCTCACAGTGTCTCCTGAACCTCTTTGAACAGATGAATAAAGAGCTTCAGCTGGTTACAGCCGCATGAAGCTGCTCACCACTCTGGTCTTTTCTGACTCTTCTTCTTTTTACATGTGTCGCTGCAGAGCACTTGAAGCTGAGTCAATCATCTCATTGTCCTGTAACAGCAGCCTGTCTGCAGATAAACATGCAATAAAGTTTATACAAATAACTGGACGTCAGAGAAAACACACTCTCCTCCCTCTGCTCTGTTCCTTTTCTTTTCCTTTGCTGTTGTACAGGACAGTGAACAGTTCTCGCTCTGACGCTCTGATCCTCATGATGGAGCGACTGAAAGATACCTCCCTCTCTTTCTGCTTCAGCTCTTGTCAAGCTCCACCATGTCAACATATTTGCTGGTTCCCTCCCTTCACAGATCTGTAAGTACGAGGACGGGTGGAGACAACATGTTGTGACCTGCAGCAGATGATGAGTCTGACTCACTGCAGCAGCTGAAGCAGCAGAGATCAATTTTCCTTCAGAGACAGAGACTGTTTCTGTTCAGAGGAAGTGAAACTGTTGGACAGAGACACTCAGGAGGTGAAATGGCGCAGAAAGGAGTTCATCTGGACCAGGAGACCTTCTCTTGTTCCATCTGTCTGGATCTACTGAAGGATCCAGTGACTATTCCCTGTGGACACAGCTACTGCTTCAACTGTATTAAAACCCACTGGGATGAAGAGGATGGGAAGAAAATCTACAGCTGTCCTCAGTGTAGGAAGAACTTCACACCAAGACCTGACCTGGTGAAAAACACCATGTTAGCCGCTTTAGTGGAGGAGCTGAAGAAGACTGGACTCCAAGCTGCTCCTGCTGATCACTGCTATGCTGGACCTGAAGATGTGGCCTGTGATGTCTGCACTGGGAGGAAACTCAAAGCTGTCAAGTCCTGTTTGACGTGTCTGGTCTCTTATTGTGAAAATCACCTGCAGCCTCATTTTCAATCACCTACATTTAAGAAACACAAGCTGGTGGAGCCCTGCAAGAAGCTCCAGGAGAACATCTGCTCTCGTCATGATGAGGTGATGAAGATGTTCTGCCGCACTGATCAGCAGTGTATCTGTTATCTCTGCTCTGTGGATGAACATAAAGGCCACGACACAGTCTCAGCTGCAGCAGAAAGGACTGAGAGGCAGAGAGAGCTGGAGCTGAGTCGACAACAAATCCAGCAGAGAATCCAGGACAGAGAGAAAGATGTGAAGGTGCTTCAACAGGAGGTGGAGGCCATCAATGGCTCTGCTGATAAAGCAGTGGAGCACAGTGAGAAGATCTTCACTCAGCTGATCCGTCTGATGGAGGAAAGAAGCCGTGATCTGAAGCAGCAGATCAGATCCCAGCAGGAAACTCAAGTGAGTGGAGTCAAAGAGCTTGAGAAGAAGCTGGAGCAGGAGATCACTGAGCTGAAGAGGAAAGACGCTGAGCTGAAGCTGCTGTCACACACAGAGGATCACACCCAGTTTCTACACAACTACCCCTCACTGTCAGCACTCAGTCAATCTACACACTCATCCAGCATCAATATCCGTCCTCTCAGACACTTTGAGGATGTGACAGCAGCTGTGTCAGAGCTCAGAGATATAATACAGGACCTTCTGAGAGACACATGGACAAACATCTCACTGACAGAGACTCAAGTGGATGTTTTACTGTCACCAGCAGAGCCCAGGACCAGAGCTGACTTCTTAAGATATTCACAGGAAATCACACTGGATCCAAACACAGCAAACACATGGCTGTTATTATCTGAGGGAAACAGGAAAGTAACATTAATGAGTGAAGATCAGTCTTATTCTAGTCACCCAGACAGATTCACTACATATGCTCAGGTCCTGAGTAGAGAGAGTCTGACTGGACGTTGTTACTGGGAGGTGGAGTGGAGAGGAGGAGGAGTTTATGTAGCAGTCGCATACAAGAATATCAGCGGAGTAGGGTTAGAAAGTGGGTTTGGATACAATGACAAATCTTGGTCGTTAAATTGTACCAACAACGGTTTCAAATTTTGGTTCAACAACATCCACACTCCAGTCTCAGGTCCTCAGTCCTCCAGAGTAGGAGTGTACCTGGATCACAGAGCAGGTATTCTGTCCTTCTACAGCGTCTCTGAAACCATGACTCTCCTCCACAGAGTCCAGACCACATTCACTCAGCCTCTACATGCTGGAGTTTGTCTTTACTTGTCCATTGGAGTTACAGCAGAGTTTTGTAAAGTGACATAGACAAAGATCATTGAAGGAGCAGTTGGTTAAAATCTGTATTTTACTTCATCACTTTCTTTAGTCTCCATGTTTGTTGCTAAAAGCTCTTTGCTGTTGTGTCTCTGCACTGCACAGAGATCAGCTGTCAATCAAACATGATGGGCGGGACTTTGAGCTCTTGTCATGTGTTGTTGTGTTGATGTTTGAGTTTGTTGAGGTGGAGCTGGAGCCGTGGAGGAGATCACTGCTCATGATGATGTTTCTTTACCTAAACTCACATTTGTCCACATGAAAACAGAAACTTCTCTGAGCTCTAAATGTTTGTTGGATCTTTGTGTTGATGTGTTTGTGTGTTGTTGTTTGGGCCTTAACAGAGAAATCACCAGAGCTTCCTTTATCACTGAGGTTGTTGTTGTTAAGGTCTATGAGCTTTAATCAGAGTGTAAATATCATGATAATAATCAATGAGGAGATGATTGATTGATTGATAAATGTGTTTATGAAATCACTGAACAGATTTTACTGATCAATGTGTGAACAAACTGAAGCTTCACATCATCAATAAAACTATTTTAACCAAAGAATCAATCAGATCGATTCTTGTGTCTTTTTTCCAGGATCTGATTCAAAGCTGATGGAGAAATGATGTGAAACTAATGTGAGAGCTTAGATCTGGAAAAATATTAGATCAATCATCTTGTTGTTTAAAAGTTATTGATCAGGTTCCATCTTTGCATTCAGGGTATTTTCCATGAATGATTTCTTTATATAGGAGATGAATGATTGATCACATGGTTGGTTTGGTCTCAGGTCATCTAAGGCCTAAGGAATGAGATCAGAGGTCAAAGGTCACACAACGTCACAGTATGAAGCTGTTTCTTTTATTCTTCTCTAAACTCCATGAACTTTGCTGGAAACACAGAGACACATGAATATTCTGCTGCTACAAAGGCTTAACTTTGAGTTGAACATTTGGGGGGGGTTGAGATTTCCACCTGTGAAGCAGGTCTGAGGACGTGCCCCGCATGAGAAAACCTTTCAATATTTGGATTATATAGATAAATATAATATATATAAATATATAATATTACAAACATAAACTAGCTAACCATGGCATATTCTTCTGTTTCCCTCTGGCCTGGTCCCTTGTGTAAGAACGCTTGTTAAACCTCAGCCCTGTGACGTACAATGAAGTATTTTACCTCCTTTTTTCAGAACAACCTGGGCTTTCAGATACTCATGCTGTGGTGGTGTCACATAGAAAAACTCATTAGACCAGATATAGAAAGGAAAATAAAAAACGTGAAATTTATTTCATACATTTATGGAAACACAGAAAATTATTATGGCTTTATTTGTAAATGTTATACAGCTGTTCTTTAAGGGCGTAGGGATCAGGGGGGAAATAATCAAGGCTCTAACTATGATACAAAATGTATTATTTACGTTATTTGCAGAAATGCACTGGCCTGGTATGTGTCATGAAAACAGTGTGTGCAGCAAGGCAGAGAGCCACTGCACAGGCCTGACATTTACATGAGCTACAGACACTTTGTGTCATGTTTCCGGCACTGAACACAGGTTCTCCTTCATCTCCAGCACGTTTACTGCTCTCAGCTTGTGTTAAATGCATAATGGCTGTTTATACATTAGCGTTTACAGCTGATAGTAGTGATCCTACACGGCCACGGATCAATCATTTTCATGTATATATGATATAGACGATCTTTGGCTGAGCAAGTGACCGCACAGAGCTCTCCTATTGGCTGATAACCAGACACGTGACGGCACACGGGTCTCTTATTGGACACACCGATGGACTCAATGGGAAGCTTGAGGTGTCCCGGTTTCTTTGAACCCCACCCCCCCCAAAAAAAAACCCGGCATCGTCAAAGATGATGAAGGCGATAATATGAAGGCGAATTCTCCTGTTGACTGAGTAGCGAATATGGCTAACTGGCTAGCTTGCATTATATCTGAGACACGGCACAGTAGAAAGTAGGACAAACTTTCATTTATTCAACATGTGACTCGTGAGTAGTGGCGCTCTAACCGCGACCGGCGGCTTCGGCCAGCTGCCCCCGCCCCTCGCTTCCTGGTCACCGCGAGGGGGCTGCCTGCCCTGTTTGTAACGTGTATGTCGGTGAATGAATGGGAGTGGCTGCCTGAGTCTGTCTGTCCACTGCTCAGCTCGCCCTAACCGCGAGCCAGCGGCCGAGCCCAGCTGCCCCCGCCCCTCCGCTTCCTGCTCTGTGTAGCCTGTGCCAGTGTTTGAGCGGGTTGGCGGAGTGACTGAGTGTTTCCAGTGGTCGGCGTGGCTCTTTTGCTCTCTACACCGCGAGCCAGCGGCCGAGCCCAGCTGCCCCCGCCCCTCCGCTTCCTGCTCTGTGTAGCCTGTGCCAGTGTTTGAGCGGGTTGGCTGAGTGACTGAGTGTTTCCAGTGGTCGGCGTGGCTCTTTTGCTCTCTACACCGCGAGCCAGCGGCCGAGCCCAGCTGCCCCCGCCCCTCCGCTTCCTGCTCTGTGTAGCCTGTGCCAGTGTTTGAGCGGGTTGGCGGAGTGACTGAGTGTTTCCAGTGGTCGGCGTGGCTCTTTTGCTCTCTACACCGCGAGCCAGCGGCCGAGCCCAGCTGCCCCCGCCCCTCCGCTTCCTGCTCTGTGTAGCCTGTGCCAGTGTTTGAGCGGGTTGGCGGAGTGACTGAGTGTTTCCAGTGGTCGGCGTGGCTCTTTTGCTCTCTACACCGCGAGCCAGCGGCCGAGCCCAGCTGCCCCCGCCCCTCCGCTTCCTGCTCTGTGTAGCCTGTGCCAGTGTTTGAGCGGGTTGGCGGAGTGACTGAGTGTTTCCAGTGGTCGGCGTGGCTCTTTTGCTCTCTACACCGCGAGCCAGCGGCCGAGCCCAGCTGCCCCCGCCCCTCCGCTTCCTGCTCTGTGTAGCCTGTGCCAGTGTTTGAGCGGGTTGGCGGAGTGACTGAGTGTTTCCAGTGGTCGGCGTGGCTCTTTTGCTCTCTACACCGCGAGCCAGCGGCCGAGCCCAGCTGCCCCCGCCCCTCCGCTTCCTGCTCTGTGTAGCCTGTGCCAGTGTTTGAGCGGGTTGGCGGAGTGACTGAGTGTTTCCAGTGGTCGGCGTGGCTCTTTTGCTCTCTACACCGCGAGCCAGCGGCCGAGCCCAGCTGCCCCCGCCCCTCCGCTTCCTGCTCTGTGTAGCCTGTGCCAGTGTTTGAGCGGGTTGGCGGAGTGACTGAGTGTTTCCAGTGGTCGGCGTGGCTCTTTTGCTCTCTACACCGCGAGCCAGCGGCCGAGCCCAGCTGCCCCCGCCCCTCCGCTTCCTGCTCTGTGTAGCCTGTGCCAGTGTTTGAGCGGGTTGGCGGAGTGACTGAGTGTTTCCAGTGGTCGGCGTGGCTCTTTTGCTCTCTACACCGCGAGCCAGCGGCCGAGCCCAGCTGCCCCCGCCCCTCCGCTTCCTGCTCTGTGTAGCCTGTGCCAGTGTTTGAGCGGGTTGGCGGAGTGACTGAGTGTTTCCAGTGGTCGGCGTGGCTCTTTTGCTCTCTACACCGCGAGCCAGCGGCCGAGCCCAGCTGCCCCCGCCCCTCCGCTTCCTGCTCTGTGTAGCCTGTGCCAGTGTTTGAGCGGGTTGGCGGAGTGACTGAGTGTTTCCAGTGGTCGGCGTGGCTCTTTTGCTCTCTACACCGCGAGCCAGCGGCCGAGCCCAGCTGCCCCCGCCCCTCCGCTTCCTGCTCTGTGTAGCCTGTGCCAGTGTTTGAGCGGGTTGGCGGAGTGACTGAGTGTTTCCAGTGGTCGGCGTGGCTCTTTTGCTCTCTACACCGCGAGCCAGCGGCCGAGCCCAGCTGCCCCCGCCCCTCCGCTTCCTGCTCTGTGTAGCCTGTGCCAGTGTTTGAGCGGGTTGGCGGAGTGACTGAGTGTTTCCAGTGGTCGGCGTGGCTCTTTTGCTCTCTACACCGCGAGCCAGCGGCCGAGCCCAGCTGCCCCCGCCCCTCCGCTTCCTGCTCTGTGTAGCCTGTGCCAGTGTTTGAGCGGGTTGGCGGAGTGACTGAGTGTTTCCAGTGGTCGGCGTGGCTCTTTTGCTCTCTACACCGCGAGCCAGCGGCCGAGCCCAGCTGCCCCCGCCCCTCCGCTTCCTGCTCTGTGTAGCCTGTGCCAGTGTTTGAGCGGGTTGGCGGAGTGACTGAGTGTTTCCAGTGGTCGGCGTGGCTCTTTTGCTCTCTACACCGCGAGCCAGCGGCCGAGCCCAGCTGCCCCCGCCCCTCCGCTTCCTGCTCTGTGTAGCCTGTGCCAGTGTTTGAGCGGGTTGGCGGAGTGACTGAGTGTTTCCAGTGGTCGGCGTGGCTCTTTTGCTCTCTACACCGCGAGCCAGCGGCCGAGCCCAGCTGCCCCCGCCCCTCCGCTTCCTGCTCTGTGTAGCCTGTGCCAGTGTTTGAGCGGGTTGGCGGAGTGACTGAGTGTTTCCAGTGGTCGGCGTGGCTCTTTTGCTCTCTACACCGCGAGCCAGCGGCCGAGCCCAGCTGCCCCCGCCCCTCCGCTTCCTGCTCTGTGTAGCCTGTGCCAGTGTTTGAGCGGGTTGGCGGAGTGACTGAGTGTTTCCAGTGGTCGGCGTGGCTCTTTTGCTCTCTACACCGCGAGCCAGCGGCCGAGCCCAGCTGCCCCCGCCCCTCCGCTTCCTGCTCTGTGTAGCCTGTGCCAGTGTTTGAGCGGGTTGGCGGAGTGACTGAGTGTTTCCAGTGGTCGGCGTGGCTCTTTTGCTCTCTACACCGCGAGCCAGCGGCCGAGCCCAGCTGCCCCCGCCCCTCCGCTTCCTGCTCTGTGTAGCCTGTGCCAGTGTTTGAGCGGGTTGGCGGAGTGACTGAGTGTTTCCAGTGGTCGGCGTGGCTCTTTTGCTCTCTACACCGCGAGCCAGCGGCCGAGCCCAGCTGCCCCCGCCCCTCCGCTTCCTGCTCTGTGTAGCCTGTGCCAGTGTTTGAGCGGGTTGGCGGAGTGACTGAGTGTTTCCAGTGGTCGGCGTGGCTCTTTTGCTCTCTACACCGCGAGCCAGCGGCCGAGCCCAGCTGCCCCCGCCCCTCCGCTTCCTGCTCTGTGTAGCCTGTGCCAGTGTTTGAGCGGGTTGGCGGAGTGACTGAGTGTTTCCAGTGGTCGGCGTGGCTCTTTTGCTCTCTACACCGCGAGCCAGCGGCCGAGCCCAGCTGCCCCCGCCCCTCCGCTTCCTGCTCTGTGTAGCCTGTGCCAGTGTTTGAGCGGGTTGGCGGAGTGACTGAGTGTTTCCAGTGGTCGGCGTGGCTCTTTTGCTCTCTACACCGCGAGCCAGCGGCCGAGCCCAGCTGCCCCCGCCCCTCCGCTTCCTGCTCTGTGTAGCCTGTGCCAGTGTTTGAGCGGGTTGGCGGAGTGACTGAGTGTTTCCAGTGGTCGGCGTGGCTCTTTTGCTCTCTACACCGCGAGCCAGCGGCCGAGCCCAGCTGCCCCCGCCCTCCGCTTCCTGCTCTGTGTAGCCTGTGCCAGTGTTTGAGCGGGTTGGCGGAGTGACTGAGTGTTTCCAGTGGTCGGCGTGGCTCTTTTGCTCTCTACACCGCGAGCCAGCGGCCGAGCCCAGCTGCCCCGCCCCTCCGCTTCCTGCTCTGTGTAGCCTGTGCCAGTGTTTGAGCGGGTTGGCGGAGTGACTGAGTGTTTCCAGTGGTCGGCGTGGCTCTTTTGCTCTCTACACCGCGAGCCAGCGGCCGAGCCCAGCTGCCCCCGCCCCTCCGCTTCCTGCTCTGTGTAGCCTGTGCCAGTGTTTGAGCGGGTTGGCGGAGTGACTGAGTGTTTCCAGTGGTCGGCGTGGCTCTTTTGCTCTCTACACCGCGAGCCAGCGGCCGAGCCCAGCTGCCCCCGCCCCTCCGCTTCCTGCTCTGTGTAGCCTGTGCCAGTGTTTGAGCGGGTTGGCGGAGTGACTGAGTGTTTCCAGTGGTCGGCGTGGCTCTTTTGCTCTCTACACCGCGAGCCAGCGGCCGAGCCCAGCTGCCCCCGCCCCTCCGCTTCCTGCTCTGTGTAGCCTGTGCCAGTGTTTGAGCGGGTTGGCGGAGTGACTGAGTGTTTCCAGTGGTCGGCGTGGCTCTTTTGCTCTCTACACCGCGAGCCAGCGGCCGAGCCCAGCTGCCCCCGCCCCTCCGCTTCCTGCTCTGTGTAGCCTGTGCCAGTGTTTGAGCGGGTTGGCGGAGTGACTGAGTGTTTCCAGTGGTCGGCGTGGCTCTTTTGCTCTCTACACCGCGAGCCAGCGGCCGAGCCCAGCTGCCCCCGCCCCTCCGCTTCCTGCTCTGTGTAGCCTGTGCCAGTGTTTGAGCGGGTTGGCGGAGTGACTGAGTGTTTCCAGTGGTCAGCGTGGCTCTTTTGCTCTCTACACCGCGAGCCAGCGGCCGAGCCCAGCTGCCCCCGCCCCTCCGCTTCCTGCTCTGTGTAGCCTGTGCCAGTGTTTGAGCGGGTTGGCGGAGTGACTGAGTGTTTCCAGTGGTCAGCGTGGCTCTTTTGCTCTCTACACCGCGAGCCAGCGGCTGAGCTCCTCCTCCTCCGTCCTGCATGCTCCTCCTTTCCCTAATAACCTGGTGTACGTGTGTGTGTGTCTGTGGGTGCGTGTACTTTCTCCTGCCTTGTCCCTGGGGGAAAATCAAAGCGCAATCCGTTAGATTTAAACCAAGCAGGGCTGAAGAAGGCCTCGCTCAGTAAGGCCATCAAGGTAACGACACGGCAACGACCACACTGGAGGAAACACAGCGGCAGACGCTCACACGGGCTTTAAAACACACACACATACACTCTCAACTCAGGAGTCGAACCGTATGTGGACACTGAATATGCGATATCTGTTGGTTACACCAGCACCTGGTGTGTTTGACTTTAGTCTCCTCTGTCAGTGAGGCCGGCTTCACAGGAGACCATTTTCAAATCTCCGTTGTAGAGACACAGACGTGAGTTCAGAGGAAAAATCATGAATAAGAAAAAAATTTGATAAAAAACGCACAAAAAACAAAATCAAACCTGATGTTTAAGACAGAAAACCTGAGCAGAGGTCCAGGCTGATGTGTCCACTAACCTTTGGCCATAAAGTGCAGGATCATCTCCCTGTGGCGTCTTACCGTTGTTCCAAACACATGGCCACAGACAGAGGAAAGAACCAACAATAAACCTTTGCAGTTTTATTGTGAAAGGTATACAGCAGTTTCGTGTACCTCCGTTTTCCTCACGGCTCCATTTACATTTTGAAATGTGACCACTGGAGACTCAGGAACATGGTAATAATCAGAGATTTTGTCTTTAACGCGTCAGTTTTCTCCTGAAAACACTAACAAACACTAACCGTGTGTGTTGTAAATAACACAGTTGTTGTCTGAGCTGCGTTCACACTGAACCTTCGATTGGATCGTTTCTTCTCTCAGGAGTTTTTCAGACTTTTGTTAGTTTGGCCTTTTTTTAATGTTTAATGTTTTTCCTTCCATTTTTACCTGCTGCACTTTTCCCATTAAAAGTGACACCATGACACAACAGGATGCTGTAATGACAGTGTTGATCTCCATCAGCTGCACAAACATGAACACGTGTGACAGATTTACATTTTAAACGCAGCTACAGCAGCTTTGAGTTAAATCTGTCTTTGCTAATTTGGTCTCGTTACAAAAAAAAAAAAAAAAACATCTGGCAACCAGCTGTTTGTAAAAGCTGTTCTTCTTTCTGCAGTCCGGTAAAAAGGTCACCAGTGATCCCAGTCTGTTTGCCCAGTTCACAGTGGGACACACGTCCTTTGAGAGCAAGGTGAGACCACAGCACCACACTCACATCAACACACTCACATCAACACTCAGTCAGTGCACTGACGCTTGTGCATATAAGACTTGCTGACAGATAGCAGACAGTTGGGCATCAGACGTACGTGTTGTGATCGTTGTTCAGTATCCTGAGTAACGTCCGCTGCAAATCACTTCCTGAAAGTGACACTATGTCAGAAGCTGTTTTACCTAATGAGATCCAGCTCGTCACAAAACCAGACAGACTGACCAGCACAGGCGCAGAAAGTACTTCAGTATTCTGATACCACACGCGTCCACGTGGGTCTGTTTACACTTGGTTGTTTCCACATGACGTCAAAATAACTCATTTTTCCATCAGTTTATTATCAAATCTCAAACTTCCTGTCGTTTCCTTTTGCAGACCAGATTTAAGACCAATGAACCAGTGTGGGAGGAGGCCTTCACCTTCCGCATCCACAACCCCAAAACCCAGGAGTTGGAGGTCGAGGTAGGGAAGCTTCTGGACTCATAGGTCAGCAGCTGGTTTTGTTTCGATCAGCTGTGTCCTCTCAGCCGCGATTCTTCAACCCCCCCTGTCCTCAGGTGAAGGACGCCAAGCACGAGTGTTCGCTGGGGACGTTGACGCTGCCTCTGAGCCGCCTGCTGGAGGCCGAGGACATGACGCTGAACCAGCACTTCCCCCTCAAGAACTCCGGACCGAGCTGCACCGTCAAGATGAAGATGGCTCTGCGGGTAGGATGACCTTTGACCTGACCCTTGTTTTTACACAGATGGGTAGAGGTAGTCTAAGGGGGCTTTCACACCGACCTCGTTTGGTCCAGACTTACAGATTTTTGAGTTTGATCCGGACCAAATTTATAGGTGTGAAAGCCCCCCGGACCAAAGACCCGAAGTCTGGTCCAGCCAAAAGATGTGGTCTCGGTCCGGAGCATCATAAGCACGCCTGTTTACAAACCAGTCAGTGTCAAGTGTAGGGAGATGCAGCAAACGTGGTTCAGGTGTGAAAGCTCCCTGAGATGTTTCAGCTCCTTCTGACCCTGTGCTTTTTGGACCTTGTGTGGACGGAGTCATGTGACGATGGGCTGTAGCTTCAGATGGATGAGAAACCTGCTGGTTTTTCTTGTTGTCTGGTTTCAGGTGCTGTGCCTGGAGAAGGACACGTCCTCGTCCATAAACTCCACCCCGTCCTCGGTGCAGGTCCGCAAGTCGTCCTCCTCCGCCTCCACCCCACGGGCCTCCGTCTCCTCAGACTCCCCGAAACCTCCCTCGTCCACCTCCGACGTCCCCCGCTCTGCATCTGTGTCGCCCCAGGACCTGCTGAACCGGCGGAGGGAGGCAGAGGAGCCTGTCAGGTCTCCTGGGAGCACAGACCTGGGTCAGGGTGGGGGAGGAGGAGGAGGAGGAGGAGGAGGTCAGACCCTGGCGGAGACCGGGAGGAGCACCTCCAACCTGGCCATCTCGGGCTCCCAGCAGTACCTGGCCGGAGTCAAGGAGCCGACGCCCAGCATCGCATCGGACATCTCCAACCCCTACGCCACCCAAGAGCTGCAGCAGAGGCTCCACCAGATTCACAAGTACCTGTCAATCACTCACATCACTTCAGCTCCGTCACACCGGGGCGTCTGACACAGATGTTTGCATCTCTTCGTTTTAGAAAGGTTTAGTTTCTGCCAGATGTAGTTGCTGGTGGTTCAAGGAGCAGCCAATCAGACGCCCCTCCCTGATGGTGTTGCATGATGGGTATTCTGCTGTGTGTTATCAGCTCCCTCCTGGTCCACAGCTGCTGGGTTAACACTGCTCTCTCTCTCTCTCTCTCTGCAGCGGCTCAGGCCCGAGTCACTTCCCGCTGGGCGAGGTCCAGCTGACCATCAGACACAGCTCTCAGAGGAACAAGCTCATCGTGGTGGTTCACAGCTGCAGAAACCTGATCGCGTTCACTGATCAGGGCTCCGATCCGTACGTCCGCCTCTACCTGCTCCCTGACAAGCGGCGGTCGGGCAGGAGGAAAACTCACACTTTCAAGAAAACCCTGAACCCCATTTATGATCAGACGTGAGTCCAACTCTTCGTCCTGCTCTGGGTTTGTTTGGTCTTTGATGAAGCCGACTGAACGTGGTGTCCTCTGTCTCTGTCCTCTGTCTCTGTCCAGCTTTGAGTTCAGCGTTTCCCTCGTCGAGCTGCACAGACGGACTCTGGACGTGGCCGTGAAGAACGGCGGAGGCCTGCTCTCCAAACACAAAGGCCTTCTGGGAAAGGTACAGACTTGATGTCTTCACGCTGTGAGAAACGTCCTGATGTTGACATTCAGCCACTAAAACATCAGCTTGTCCTTGTTGTTGTTGTCCATCAGGTCCTGGTGGATCTAACTCATGAGGACATCACCAAGGGCTGGACACAGTGGTCAGTCACTTCAAACTCTATGTGACACATGTGAAGCTCTGACAGGAGCTGATTCAACTCATTAGATGGAGAAAGTTCTTGTTCTGTGTGTTTTGTGAGCTGTGATTTATTTCAGAGGAGATTCAGAAAACATTGCATGTGATATTAAAGAGGAGGAAGTGAAACAGCTCACGATGCAGTAAATGATAAACAGTAAAAGGAGGAACATTGATTCAACTTCATCCATTAACGTCACTGTCCTCCTGCAGGTATGAGCTGAGTGACGACGGCCTGGCCAAGCCCCACCAGCTATAGAAGACCACCTCCACCATCGCCATCATCGTCATCATGACGTCACCATCTTCCTCTCATCAACACTTGTAACTGTTAAAAAAAAGGAAACAGAAAAGCAGCTTTTAACTTTCATTTAATCACATCAGTCGCAAGGCAAACCTCCCCTTTAACAAGTGAGTGGGTGTGATCGACTAAAGGGAGTAAACACAACTATATAGGACATTATCTACAGCTATGGACAAGTCCGTCTTTATAGATACAATATAAATGTCTCTCTTGTTTCTTTGTTGTTGTTTTTTTATTTCTCGTGCTGTCGCGGCGTTTTCCTGCCGTCACAAACAACGGTGAACAAGTTTGTAAATAATGTAAAGTGGGGGGAGGAGGGGGGGTCTATGACTTGGCCAAATGATTGTTTGTAATTTTATCTTTTTTTTTTTTTAGTTGTTGTTGTTGCGCAGGCAAAGATGTCACCAAAGAGACAAGAGGAGAGTTTGTATGTGATTTGGTAACACGCTGAACTCTGGCTTTAATCCACAGTGATGATGTTTTTATGAGTCATGTGACAGGAAGTGGAAAGACACGGAGATTTGGTTCAATATGATGCGAGCACCAAGTTTTTTTCAGCTTCACCATCTGTTCATGTACCTGCTGTTACACTGACATGAGGCCGTTGTTTGTTTTTTACTACATTTTTGCACAGTTGGTTCATTTGTTTGTTTTAAATCTGGATCATCTGTCATTTAAACCTGAATCTGTTTTATCAGACAATTCCAGCTCAGATTTTAAAAAAGTCCAAATGTACAATGTCAAAGTTAAAGTCTTGAAATAATATTTCTCAGCTCTTTGAAGAGAGTGCTTTGATCTCCTGCCTTTCATCCTCGCACCACATCAGCTGCCTTCACCTTCATCAGCTCAGTAATTAACACCTTTCTACTCGTTGGCTTGATTCACACACGCTAAAGTGCAACACGTAGTAGTTGTGGTCTTGTGTGGACTGGGCTGGACTGTTTATTGGTGATGTTTAAACTCCCAGAAGTCCTTGCACCAGGCCAACACTCATTCTTTATACTTTAATTAAACAAACGACATGTGACGTGTTAATGAAGGAGCTTCAGAGCTGCTGATTGGTCCATTTGTTAGCTTAGCTTCAGACACAAACCAGGCTAGCTGCTTTACCCTGTTTCTGTTCTTTATGCTAAGCTAAACTAACCAGGGCCATTAAACTGCTCATCATGTCACTAATACCTGAAGCTGATTCCTGAGCTGTCCTTCAAAATAAAGGATTCAATTCAATCAATATTTCTTTCACTCATCCAAAGCCAACATGTGTAGACCTCTGTGTAACATCTCTTGCCCCCTCCAGGGGTGGTAATAAGTTCACACACTGTGGCTTCTCAGACAGTAATGTGACTTTTACTGGGATCAGGTTCCTGTATTAGAAGCAAACTTTTATTTTGAAATCCCTGAAATGAAAAGTTAAAACTTCCTCCATGTTTAGTAAATAAGTCACAGTCAGCCGCTCTGCTGCTCTGAGGCTGTGGGGAACAGAGAGAAATTAAAATGGAGCCCTGGTCAAGAAAACTCAACACTTCCTGTCTGATTTTCACATTAAAAGTCTTCCAGCTTTCCAGAAACCGAGCGCAGCGGCGTGGAGAGTGTGACGTGCCTGAGTCCTGTAGACATGTTGTTCTCCTGGATTCACTTCATGTAATTCCACCTCACACCAGTCTGTGTGTGTGTGTGTGTGTGTGTGAGACCAGTATTTCCTGCTTTTACATGATGATTGTCAGTTTGCACGAACACTGAGCTGAATGAATGCAGCACAAAGAGACTGTGTCAGATTCCTACAAACTCCCTGAAGAATTAGAAAGAAGCTTTAAAACTCAATTTGGAAACATTTTCTCAACAAACAACAGTTTTTATTCTGTAGTTTTTTTATATATGACATGACGTTATGTTTTGTTTGTGGCTCAACTTTAGTCTTAACTCGTCACAAAGTGTCATTTTCAGCACGTTGTTGTTGTTGTTGTTGTTGTTGTTGTTGTGTTTGTTGTGCTGTGACTCATCCAGCCCTCAGACCAGTGCTGACAGACACATTCACTTTGTTGTTGTTGCTCATCGTATGAAGCGTCGACTCTCCAGCACTCGCTCAGAGGAGATTTCTATCAGTACCAAAGGCACAGGTGAAACCGTTCACGCCATCAAACACTACAGTGTGTTGATACAGAGGTGGCCAGTGTGACCTTTGACCTTTAAACACACACATAATACAGACCTTTGCCTTGTTTGTCTCCACATCAAGCATCAAGGAAGTCTGTAAACTGTGCTCTTCTGCATTTGAGAAGAGTGTTTTCCAGCTGCCGCCATCTTTGTCTCTGTGTGTGTTTGACTTTGTCAGTAATTAAAAACCAATGTGTGTGTGTGTGTGTGTCCTCTGAAAGACGGTTTGTCTCGTCCGTCTCCTTCATTGATCTCGTGCCTTAAGATCCACACGGCCCACAGATATTTACATGTAGAAAACAAAGAGCCAATGAAATGCTTCGAGCCTTTCCAGTGTCTCACAGTGTCTCCTGAACCTCTTTGAACAGATGAATAAAGAGCTTCAGCTGGTTACAGCCGCATGAAGCTGCTCACCACTCTGGTCTTTTCTGACTCTTCTTCTTTTTACATGTGTCGCTGCAGAGCACTTGAAGCTGAGTCAATCATCTCATTGTCCTGTAACAGCAGCCTGTCTGCAGATAAACATGCAATAAAGGTTATACAAATAACTGGACGTCAGAGAAAACACACTCTCCTCCCTCTGCTCTGTTCCTTTTCTTTTCCTTTGCTGTTGTACAGGACAGTAAACAGTTAACACACGCTCTGATCCTCATGTTGGAACGACTGAAAGATACCTCCCTCTCTTCCTGCTTCAACTCTCGTCAAGCTCCACCCTGTCAACATATTTCCTGGTTCCCTCCCTTCACAGATCTGTAAGTACGAGGACGGGTGGAGACAACATGTTGTGACCTGCAGCAGACGATGAGTTTGACTCACTGCAGCAGCTGAAGAAGCAGAGATCAGTTTTCCTTCAGAGACAGAGACTGTTTCTGTTCAGAGAAAGTGAAACTGTTGGACAGAGACTCACGGGAGGTGAAATGGCGCAGAAAGGAGTTCATCTGGACCAGGAGACCTTCTCTTGTTCCATCTGTCTGGAGCTGCTGAAGGATCCAGTGACTATTCCCTGTGGACACAGCTACTGCTTCAACTGTATTAAAACCCACTGGGATGGAGAGGATGGGAAGAAAATCTACAGCTGTCCTCAGTGTAGGAAGAACTTCACACCAAGACCTGACCTGGTGAAAAATGTCATGTTTTCAGCTTTAGTGGAGCAGCTGAAGAAGACTGGACTCCAAGCTGCTCCTGCTGATCACTGCTATGCTGGACCTGAAGATGTGGCCTGTGATTTCTGCACTGGGAGGAAACTCAAAGCTGTCAAGTCCTGTTTGACGTGTCTGGTCTCTTATTGTGAAAAACACCTGCAGCCTCACTATGAGTCTTCAGCTTTTGAAAAACACAAGCTGGTGGAGCCCTGCAAGAAGCTCCAGAAGATCATCTGCTCTCGTCATGATGAGGTGATGAAGATGTTCTGCCGCACTGATCAGCAGTGTATCTGTTATCTCTGCTCTGTGGATGAACATAAAGGCCACGACACAGTCTCAGCTGCAGCAGAAAGGACTGAGAGGCAGAGAGAGCTGGAGCTGAGTCGACAACAAATCCAGCAGAGAATCCAGGACAGAGAGAAAGATGTGAAGGTGCTTCAACAGGAGGTGGAGGCCATCAATGGCTCTGCTGATAAAGCAGTGGAGGACAGTGAGAAGATCTTCACTCAGCTGATCCGTCTGATGGAGGAAAGAAGCCGTGAGCTGAAGCAGCAGATCAGATCCCAGCAGGAAACTCAAGTGAGTGGAGTCAAAGAGCTTGAGAAGAAGCTGCAGCAGGAGATCACTGAGCTGAAGAGGAAAGACGCTGAGCTGAAGCTGCTGTCACACACAGAGGATCACACCCAGTTTCTACACAACTACCCCTCACTGTCAGCACTCAGTCAATCTACACACTCATCCAGCATCAATATCCGTCCTCTCAGACACTTTGAGGATGTGACAGCAGCTGTGTCAGAGCTCAGAGATCAACTACAGGACCTTCTGAGAGACACATGGACAAACATCTCACTGACAGTGACTCAAGTGGATGTTTTACTGTCACCAGCAGAGCCCAGGACCAGAGCTGACTTCTTAAGATATTCACAGGAAATCACACTGGATCCAAACACAGCAAACACACGTCTGTTATTATCTGAGGGAAACAGGAAAGTAACATTAATGAGTAAAGATCAGTCTTATTCTAGTCACCCAGACAGATTCACTGTATATGCTCAGGTCCTGAGTAGAGAGAGTCTGACAGGACGTTGTTACTGGGAGGTGGAGAGGAGAGGAGAAGGAGTTTATGTAGCAGTCGCATACAAGAATATCAGCAGATCAGAGGGTGAATGTTTGTTTGGATTCAATGACAAATCTTGGTCATTAAATTGTACCAACAACAGTTTCAAATTTTGGTTCAACAGCATCCTGACTCCAGTCTCAGGTCCTCAGTCCTCCAGAGTAGGAGTGTACCTGGATCACAGAGCAGGTATTCTGTCCTTCTACAGCGTCTCTGAAACCATGACTCTCCTCCACAGAGTCCAGACCACATTCACTCAGCCTCTACATGCTGGAGTTTGTCTTTACTTGTCCATTGGAGTCACAGCAGAGTTGTGTAAAGTGAAATAGACAAAGATCATTGAAGGAGCAGTTGGTTAAAATCTGTATTTTACTTCATCACTTTCTTTAGTCTCCATGTTTGTTGCTAAAAGCTCATTGCTGTTGTGTCTCTGCACTGCACAGAGATCAGCTGTCAATCAAACATGATGGGCGGGACTTTGAGCTCTTGTCATGTGTTGTTGTGTTGATGTTTGAGTTTGTTGAGGTGGAGCTGGAGCCGTGGAGGAGATCACTGCTCATGATGATGTTTCTTTACCTAAACTCACATTTGTCCACATGAAAACAGAAACTTCTCTGAGCTCTAAATGTTTGTTGGATCTTTGTGTTGATGTGTTTGTGTGTTGTTGTTTGGGCCTTAACAGAGAAATCACCAGAGCTTCCTTTATCACTGAGGTTGTTGTTGGTAAGGTCTATGAGCTTTAATCAGAGTGTAAATATAATGATAATAATCAATGAGGAGATGATTGATTGATTGATTGATAAATGTGTTTATGAAATCACTGAACAGATTTTACTGATCAATGTGTGAACAAACTGAAGCTTCACATCATCAATAAAACTATTTTAACCAAAGAATCAATCAGATCGATTCTTGTGTCTTTGTTCCAGGATCTGATTCAAAGCTGATGGAGAAATGATGTGAAACTAATGTGAGAGCTTAGATCTGGAAAAATATCAGATCAATCATCTTGTTGTTTAAAAGTTATTGATCAGGTTCCATCTTTGCATTCAGGGTGTTTTCCATGAATGATTTCTTTATATAGGAGATGAATGATTGATCACATGGTTGGTTTGGTCTCAGGTCATCTAAGGCCTAAGGAATGAGATCAGAGGTCAAAGGTCACACAACGTCAGAGTATGAAGCTGTTTCTTTTATTCTTCTCTAAAACTCCATGAACTTTGCTGGAAACACAGAGACACATGAATATTCTGCTGCTACAAAGGCTTAACTTTGAGTTGAACATTTGGGGGGGGTTGAGATTTCCACCTGTGAAGCAGGTCTGAGGACGTGCCCCACATGAGAAAACCTTTCAATATTTGGATTATATAGATAAATATAATATATATAAATATATAATATTACAAACATAAACTAGCTAACCATGGCATATTCTTCTGTTTCCCTCTGGCCTGGTCCCTTGTGTAAGAACGCTTGTTAAACCTCAGCCCTGTGACGTACAATGAAGTATTTTACCTCCTTTTTTCAGAACAACCTGGGCTTTCAGATACTCATGCTGTGGTGGTGTCACATAGAAAAACTCATTAGACCAGATATAGAAAGGAAAATAAAAAACGTGAAATTTATTTCACACATTTATGGAAACACAGAAAATTATTATGGCTTTATTTGTAAATGTTATACAGCTGTTCTTTAAGGGCTTATGGATCAGGGGGGAAATAATCAAGGCTCTAACTATGATACAAAATATATTATTTACGTTATTTGCAGAAATGCACTGGCCTGGTATGTGTCATGAAAACAGTGTGTGCAGCAAGGCAGAGAGCCACTGCACAGGCCTGACATTTACATGAGCTACAGACACTTTGTGTCATGTTTCCGGCACTGAACACAGGTTCTCCTTCATCTCCAGCACATTTACTGCTCTCAGCTTGTGTTAAATGCATAATGGCTGTTTATACATTAGCGTTTACATCTGATACCGCCGATAGTAGTGATCATACACGGCCACGGATCAAACATTTTCATGTATATATGATATAGACGATCTTTGGCTGATCAAGTGACCGCACATAACTCTCCTATTGGCTGATAACCAGACACGTGACGGCACACGGGTCTCTTATTGGACACACCGATGGACTCAATGGGAAGCTTGAGGTGTCCCGGTTTCATTGAAAAAAAAAAACCCAAAAAACCAACAAACCATGACACACCCCCGGTATCGTCAAAGATGGCGACCTCTAGGTTAATATGAAGGCGAAGTCTCCTGTTGACTGAGTTGCGAATATGGCTAACTGGCTAGCTTGCATTATAGCTGAGACACGGCACAGCAGAAAGTAGGCGCTCTAACCGCGACCGGCGGCTTCGGCCAGCTGCCCCCGCCCCTGGCTTCCTGGTCACCGCGAGGGGGCTGTCTGCCCTGTGAGTAACGTGTATTTGGGTGAATGAATGGGAGTGGCTGCCTGAGTCCGTCTGTCCACTGATCAGCTCACTCTAACCGCGACCGGCGCCTTCGGCCAGCTGCCCCCGCCCCTCCGCTTCCTGCTCTGTGTAGCCTGTGCCAGTGTTTGAGCGGGTTGGCTGAGTGACTGAGTGTTTCCAGTGGTCAGCGTGGCTCTTTTGCTCTCTACACCGCGAGCCAGCGGCTGAGCCCAGCTGCCCCCGCCCCTCCGCTTCCTGCTCTGTGTAGCCTGTGGCAGTGTTTGAGCGGGTTGGCTGAGTGACTGAGTGTTTCGAGGCCGGCCGGGTCAGCGTGGCTCTTTTGCTCTCTACACCGCGAGCCAGCGGCTGAGCCCAGCTGCCCCCGCCCCTCCGCTTCCTGCTCTGTGTAGCCCGTGCCAGTGTTTGAGCGGGTTGGCTGAGTGACTGAGTGTTTCGAGTGGTCAGCGTGGCTCTTTTGCTCTCTACACCGCGAGCCAGCGGCTGAGCCCAGCTGCCCCCGCCCCTCCGCTTCCTGCTCTGTACAGCCCGTGCCAGTGTTTGAGCGGGTTGGCTGAGGGACTGAGTGTTTCACGGCCGGCCTGGCCAGCGTGGCTCTTTTGCTCTCTACACCGCGAGCCAGCGGCTGAGCCCAGCTGCCCCCGCCCTTGCGCTTCCTGCTCTGTGTAGCCCGTGCCACTGTTTGAGCGGGTTGGCTGAGTGACTGAGTGTTTCCAGTGCTCAGCGTGGCTCTTTTGCTCTCTACACCGCGAGCCAGCGGCTGAGCCCAGCTGCCCCCGCCCCTCCGCTTCCTGCTCTGTACAGCCCGTGCCAGTGTTTGAGCGGGTTGGCTGAGGGACTGAGTGTTTCCAGTGGTCAGCGTGGCTCTTTTGCTCTCTACACCGCGAGCCAACGTCTGAGCCCAGCTGCCCCCGCCCCTCCGCTTCCTGCTCTGTGTATCCTCTGCCAGTGTTTGAGCGGGTTGGCTGAGTGACTGAGTGTTTCCAGTGGTCAGCGTGGCTCTTTTGCTCTCTACACCGCGAGCCAGCGGCTGAGCCCAGCTGCCCCCGCCCCTCCGCTTCCTGCTCTGTGTAGCCTGTGCCAGTGTTTGAGCGTGTTGGCTGAGTCACTGAGTGTTTCACGGCCGGCCTGGTCAGCGTGGCTCTTTTGCTCTCTACACCGTGAGCCAGCGGCTGAGCCCAGCTGCCCCTGCCCCTCCGCTTCCTGCTCTGTGTAGCCTGTGCCAGTGTTTGAGCGGGTTGGCTGAGGGACTGAGTGTTTCCAGTGGTCATCGTGGCTCTTTTACTCTCTACACCGCGAGCCAGCGGCTGAGCCCAGCTGCCCCCGCCCTTGCGCTTCCTGCTCTGTGTAGCCTGTGCCAGTGCTTGAGCGGGTTGGCTGAGTCACTGAGTGTTTCCAGTGGTCAGCGTGGCTCTTTTGCTCTCTACACCGCAAGCCAGCGGCTGAGCCCAGCTGCCCCCGCCCCTGCGCTTCCTGCTCTGTGTAGCCTGTGGCAGTGTTTGAGCGGGTTGGCTGAGTGACTGAGTGTTTCCAGTGGTCAGCGTGGCTCTTTTGCTCTCTACACCGCGAGCCAGCGGCTGAGCCCAGCTGCCCCCGCCCCTCCGCTTCCTGCTCTGTACAGCCCGTGCCAGTGTTTGAGCGGGTTGGCTGAGGGACTGAGTGTTTCCAGTGGTCAGCGTGGCTCTTTTGCTCTCTACACCGCGAGCCAACGGCTGAGCCCAGCTGCCCCCGCCCCTCCGCTTCCTGCTCTGTGTATCCTCTGCCAGTGTTTGAGCGGGTTGGCTGAGTGACTGAGTGTTTCCAGTGGTCAGCGTGGCTCTTTTGCTCTCTACACCGCGAGCCAGCGGCTGAGCCCAACTGCCCCCGCCCCTCCGCTTCCTGCTCTGTGTAGCCTGTGCCAGTGTTTGAGCGGGTTGGCTGAGTCACTGAGTGTTTCGAGGACGGCCGGGTCAGCGTGGCTCTTTTGCTCTCTACACCGCGAGCCAGCGGCTGAGTCCAGCTGCCCCCGCCCCTCCGCTTCCTGCTCTGTACAGCCCGTGCCAGTGTTTGAGCGGGTTGGCTGAGGGACTGAGTGTTTCACGGCCGGCCTGGCCAGCGTGGCTCTTTTGCTCTCTACACCGCGAGCCAGCAGCTGAGCCCAACTGCCCCCGCCCCTCCGCTTCCTGCTCTGTGTATCCTCTGCCAGTGTTTGAGCGGGTTGGCTGAGTGACTGAGTGTTTCCAGTGCTCAGCGTGGCTCTTTTGCTCTCTACACCGCGAGCCAACGGCTGAGCCCAGCTGCCCCCGCCCCTCCGCTTCCTGCTCTGTGTATCCTCTGCCAGTGTTTGAGCGGGTTGGCTGAGTGACTGAGTGTTTCCAGTGGTCAGCGTGGCTCTTTTGCTCTCTACACCGCGAGCCAGCGGCTGAGCCCAGCTGCCCCCGCCCCTCCGCTTCCTGCTCTGTGTAGCCTGTGCCAGTGTTTGAGCGGGTTGGCTGAGTCACTGAGTGTTTCGAGGCCGGCCTGGTCAGCGTGGCTCTTTTGCTCTCTACACCGCGAGCCAGCGGCTGAGCCCAGCTGCCCCCGCCCCTCCGCTTCCTGCTCTGTGTAGCCTGTGCCAGTGTTTGAGCGGGTTGGCTGAGTTACTGAGTGTTTCCAGTGCTCAGCGTGGCTCTTTTGCTCTCTACACCGCGAGCCAGCGGCTGAGCCCAGCTGCCCCCGCCCTTGCGCTTCCTGCTCTGTGTAGCCTGTACCAGTGTTTGAGCGGGTTGGCTGAGTGACTGAGTGTTTCCAGTGCTCAGCGTGGCTCTTTTGCTCTCTACACCGCGAGCCAGCGGCTGAGCCCAGCTGCCCCCGCCCCTCCGCTTCCTGCTCTGTGTAGCCTGTGCCAGTGTTTGAGCGGGTTGGCTGAGTGACTGAGTGTTTCCAGTGCTCAGCGTGGCTCTTTTGCTCTCTACACCGCGAGCCAAAGGCTGAGCCCAGCTGCCCCCGCCCCTCCGCTTCCTGCTCTGTGTATCCTCTGCCAGTGTTTGAGCGGGTTGGCTGAGTGACTGAGTGTTTCCAGTGGTCAGCGTGGCTCTTTTGCTCTCTACACCGCGAGCCAGCGGCTGAGCCCAGCTGCCCCCGCCCTTGCGCTTCCTGCTCTGTGTAGCCTGTGCCAGTGTTTGAGCGGGTTGGCTGAGTGACTGAGTGTTTCCAGTGCTCAGCGTGGCTCTTTTGCTCTCTACACCGCGAGCCAGCGGCTGAGCCCAGCTGCCCCCGCCCCTCCGCTTCCTGCTCTGTGTAGCCTGTGCCAGTGTTTGAGCGGGTTGGCTGAGTGACTGAGTGTTTCTAGTGCTCAGCGTGGCTCTTTTGCTCTCTACACCGCGAGCCAACGGCTGAGCCCAGCTGCCCCCGCCCCTGCGCTTCCTGCTCTGTGTAGCCTGTGCCAGTGTTTGAGCGGGTTGGCTGAGTGACTGAGTGTTTCCAGTGGTCAGCGTGGCTCTTTTGCTCTCTACACCGCGAACCAGTGGCTGAGCCCAGCTGCCCCCGCCCCTCCGCTTCCTGCTCTGTGTAGCCTGTGCCAGTGTTTCAGCGGGTTGGCTGAGTCACTGAGTGTTTCCAGTGGTCAGCGTGGCTCTTTTGCTCTCTACACCGCGAGCCAGCGGCTGAGCCCAGCTGCCCCCGCCCCTCCCCTTCCTGCTCTGTGGAGCCTGTGCCAGTGTTTGAGCGGGTTGGCTGAGGGACTGAGTGTTTCACGGCCGGCCTGGCCAGCGTGGCTCTTTTGCTCTCTACACCGCAAGCCAGCAGCTGAGCCCAACTGCCCCCGCCCCTCCGCTTCCTGCTCTGTGTATCCTCTGCCAGTGTTTGAGCGGGTTGGCTGAGTGACTGAGTGTTTCCAGTGCTCAGCGTGGCTCTTTTGCTCTCTACACCGCGAGCCAGCGGCTGAGCCCAGCTGCCCCCGCCCCTCCGCTTCCTGCTCTGTGTAGCCTGTGCCAGTGTTTGAGCGGGTTGGCTGAGTCACTGAGTGTTTCGAGGCCGGCCTGGTCAGCGTGGCTCTTTTGCTCTCTACACCGCGAGCCAGCGGCTGAGCCCAGCTGCCCCCGCCCCTCCGCTTCCTGCTCTGTGTAGCCTGTGCCAGTGTTTGAGCGGGTTGGCTGAGTCACTGAGTGTTTCGAGGCCGGCCTGGTCAGCGTGGCTCTTTTGCTCTCTACACCGCGAGACAGCGGCTGAGCCCAGCTGCCCCCGCCCCTCCGCTTCCTGCTCTGTGTAGCCTGTGCCAGTGTTTGAGCGGGTTGGCTGAGTGACTGAGTGTTTCCAGTGGTCAGCGTGGCTCTTTTGCTCTCTACACCGCGAGCCAGCGGCTGAGCCCAGCTGCCCCCGCCCCTCCGCTTCCTGCTCTGTGTAGCCTGTGCCAGTGTTTGAGCGGGTTGGCTGAGTGACTGAGTGTTTCTAGTGCTCAGCGTGGCTCTTTTGCTCTCTACACCGCGAGCCAACGGCTGAGCCCAGCTGCCCCCGCCCCTGCGCTTCCTGCTCTGTGTAGCCTGTGCCAGTGTTTGAGCGGGTTGGCTGAGTGACTGAGTGTTTCCAGTGGTCAGCGTGGCTCTTTTGCTCTCTACACCGCGAACCAGTGGCTGAGCCCAGCTGCCCCCGCCCCTCCGCTTCCTGCTCTGTGTAGCCTGTGCTAGTGTTTCAGCGGGTTGGCTGAGTGACTGAGTGTTTCCAGTGGTCAGCGTGGCTCTTTTGCTCTCTACACCGCGAGCCAGCGGCTGAGCCCAGCTGCCCCCGCCCCTCCGCTTCCTGCTCTGTGTAGCCTGTGCCAGTGTTTGAGCGGGTTGGCTGAGTGACTGAGTGTTTCGAGTGGTCAGCGTGGCTCTTTTGCTCTCTACACCGCGAGCCAGCGGCTGAGCCCAGCTGCCCCCGCCCCTCCGCTTCCTGCTCTGTACAGCCTGTGCCAGTGTTTGAGCAGGTTGGCTGAGTGACTGAGTGTTTCCAGTGGTCAGCGTGGCTCTTTTGCTCTCTACACCGCGATCCAGCGGCTGAGCCCAGCTGCCCCCGCCCCTCCGCTTCCTGCTCTGTGTGTCCTGTGCCAGTGTTTGAACTGGTTGGCTGAGTAACTGAGTGTTTCGAGGCCAGCCGGGTCAGCGTGGCTCTTTTGCTCTCTACACCGCGAGCCAAGGGCTGAGCCCAGCTGCCCCCTCCCCTCCGCTTCCTGCTCTGTGTGTCCTCTGCCAGTGTTTGAGCGGGTTGGCTGAGTGACTGAGTGTTTCCAGTGGTCAGCGTGGCTCTTTTGCTCTCTACACCGCGAGCCAGCGGCTGAGCCCAGCTGCCCCCGCCCCTCCGCTTCCTGCTCTGTGTAGCCTGTGCCAGTGTTTGAGCGGGTTGGCTGAGTGACTGAGTGTTTCCAGTGGTCAGCGTGGCTCTTTTGCTCTCTACACCGCGAGCCAGCGGCTGAGCCCAGCTGCCCCCGCCCCTCCGCTTCCTGCTCTGTGTAGCCAGTGCCAGTGTTTGAGCGGGTTGGCTGAGTGACTGAGTGTTTCGAGGCCGGCCGGGTCAGCGTGGCTCTTTTGCTCTCTACACCGCGAGCCAGCGGCTGAGCCCAGCTGCCCCCGCCCCTCCCCTTCCTGCTCTGTGTAGCCTGTGCCAGTGTTTCAGCAGGTTGGCTGAGTGACTGAGTGTTTCCAGTGGTCAGCGTGGCTCTTTTGCTCTGTACACCGCGAGCCAGCGGCTGAGCCCAGCTGCCCCCGCCCCTCCGCTTCCTGCTCTGTGTAGCCTGTGCCAGTGTTTGAGCGTGTTGGCTGAGTCACTGAGTGTTTCGAGGACGGCCCGGTCAGCGTGGCTCTTTTGCTCTCTACACCGCGATCCAGCTGCTGAGCCCAGCTGCCCCCGCCCCTCCACTTCCTGCTCTGTGTGTCTTGTGCCAGTGTTTGAACTGGTTGGCTGAGTAACTGAGTGTTTCGAGGCCAGCCGGGTCAGCGTGGCTCTTTTGCTCTCTACACCGCGAGCCAGCGGCTGAGCCCAGCTGCCCCCGCCCTTGCGCTTCCTGCACTGTGTAGCCTGTGCCACTGTTTGAGCGGGTTGGCTGAGTGACTGAGTGTTTCCAGTGGTCAGCGTGGCTCTTTTGCTCTCTACACCGCGAGCCAACGGCTGAGCCCAGCTGCCCCCGCCCCTCCGCTTCCTGCTCTGTGTATCCTCTGCCAGTGTTTGAGCGGGTTGGCTGAGTGACTGAGTGTTTCCAGTGGTCAGCGTGGCTCTTTTGCTCTCTACACCGCGAGCCAGCGGCTGAGCCCAGCTGCCCCCGCCCCTGCGCTTCCTGCTCTGTGTAGCCTGTGCCAGTGTTTCAGCGGGTTGGCTGAGTGACTGAGTGTTTCCAGTGGTCAGCGTGGCTCTTTTGCTCTCTACACCGCGAGCCAGCGGCTGAGCCCAGCTGCCCCCGCCCTTGCGCTTCCTGCTCTGTGTAGCCTGTGCCAGTGTTTGAGCGGGTTGGCTGAGTCACTGAGTGTTTCGAGGACGGCCGGGTCAGCGTGGCTCTTTTGCTCTCTACACCGCGAGCTAGCGGCTGAGTCCAGCTGCCCCCGCCCCTCCGCTTCCTGCTCTGTACAGCCCGTGCCAGTGTTTGAGCGGGTTGGCTGAGGGACTGAGTGTTTCACGGCCGGCCTGGCCAGCGTGGCTCTTTTGCTCTCTACACCGCGAGCCAAAGGCTGAGCCCAGCTGCCCCCGCCCCTCCGCTTCCTGCTCCGTGTATCCTCTACCAGTGTTTGAGCGGGTTGGCTGAGTGACTGAGTGTTTCCAGTGCTCAGCGTGGCTCTTTTGCTCTCTACACCGCGAGCCAGCGGCTGAGCCCAGCTGCCCCCGCCCCTCCGCTTCCTGCTCTGTGTAGCCTGTGCCAGTGTTTGAGCGGGTTGGCTGAGTGACTGAGTGTTTCCAGTGGTCAGCGTGGCTCTTTTGCTCTCTACACCGCGAGCCAGCGGCTGAGCCCAGCTGCCCCCGCCCCTCCGCTTCCTGCTCTGTGTAGCCTGTGCCAGTGTTTGAGCGGGTTGGCTGAGTGACTGAGTGTTTGGAGGTCAGCCGGGTCAGCGTGGCTCTTTTGCTCTCTACACCGTGATCCAGCGGCTGAGCCCAGCTGCCCCCGCCCCTCCGCTTCCTGCTCTGTGTAGCCTGTGCCAGTGTTTGAGCGGGTTGGCTGAGTGACTGAGTGTTTCCAGTGGTCAGCGTGGCTCTTTTGCTCTCTACACCGCGAGCCAGCGGCTGAGCCCAGCTGCCCCCGCCCCTCCGCTTCCTGCTCTGTACAGCCTGTGCCAGTGTTTGAGCAGGTTGGCTGAGTGACTGAGTGTTTCCAGTGGTCAGCGTGGCTCTTTTGCTCTCTACACCGCGATCCAGCGGCTGAGCCCAGCTGCCCCCGCCCCTCCGCTTCCTGCTCTGTGTGTCCTGTGCCAGTGTTTGAACTGGTTGGCTGAGTAACTGAGTGTTTCGAGGCCAGCCGGGTCAGCGTGGCTCTTTTGCTCTCTACACCGCGAGCCAAGGACTGAGCCCAGCTGCCCCCTCCCCTCCGCTTCCTGCTCTGTGTGTCCTCTGCCAGTGTTTGAGCGGGTTGGCTGAGTGACTGAGTGTTTCCAGTGGTCAGCGTGGCTCTTTTGCTCTCTACACCGCGAGCCAGCGGCTGAGCCCAGCTGCCCCCGCCCCTCCGCTTCCTGCTCTGTGTAGCCTGTGCCAGTGTTTGAGCGGGTTGGCTGAGTGACTGAGTGTTTCCAGTGGTCAGCGTGGCTCTTTTGCTCTCTACACCGCGAGCCAGCGGCTGAGCCCAGCTGCCCCCGCCCCTCCGCTTCCTGCTCTGTGTAGCCAGTGCCAGTGTTTGAGCGGGTTGGCTGAGTGACTGAGTGTTTCGAGGCCGGCCGGGTCAGCGTGGCTCTTTTGCTCTCTACACCGCGACCCAGCGGCTGAGCCCAGCTGCCCCCGCCCCTCCCCTTCCTGCTCTGTGTAGCCTGTGCCAGTGTTTCAGCAGGTTGGCTGAGTGACTGAGTGTTTCCAGTGGTCAGCGTGGCTCTTTTGCTCTGTACACCGCGAGCCAGCGGCTGAGCCCAGCTGCCCCCGCCCCTCCGCTTCCTGCTCTGTGTAGCCTGTGCCAGTGTTTGAGCGTGTTGGCTGAGTCACTGAGTGTTTCGAGGACGGCCCGGTCAGCGTGGCTCTTTTGCTCTCTACACCGCGATCCAGCTGCTGAGCCCAGCTGCCCCCGCCCCTCCGCTTCCTGCTCTGTGTGTCCTGTGCCAGTGTTTGAACTGGTTGGCTGAGTAACTGAGTGTTTCGAGGCCAGCCGGGTCAGCGTGGCTCTTTTGCTCTCTACACCGCGAGCCAGGGGCTGAGCCCAGCTGCCCCCGCCCTTGCGCTTCCTGCACTGTGTAGCCTGTGCCACTGTTTGAGCGGGTTGGCTGAGTGACTGAGTGTTTCCAGTGCTCAGCGTGGCTCTTTTGCTCTCTACACCGCGAGCCAGCGGCTGAGCCCAGCTGCCCCCGCCCTTGCGCTTCCTGCTCTGTGTATCCTCTGCCAGTGTTTGAGCGGGTTGGCTGAGTCACTGAGTGTTTCGAGGACGGCCGGGTCAGCGTGGCTCTTTTGCTCTCTACACCGCGAGCTAGCGGCTGAGTCCAGCTGCCCCCGCCCCTCCGCTTCCTGCTCTGTACAGCCCGTGCCAGTGTTTGAGCGTGTTGGCTGAGGGACTGAGTGTTTCACGGCCGGCCTGGCCAGCGTGGCTCTTTTGCTCTCTACACCGCGAGCCAAAGGCTGAGCCCAGCTGCCCCCGGCCCTCCGCTTCCTGCTCCGTGTATCCTCTACCAGTGTTTGAGCGGGTTGGCTGAGTGACTGAGTGTTTCCAGTGGTCAGCGTAGCTCTTTTGCTCTCTACACCGCGAGCCAGCGGCTGAGCCCAGCTGCCCCCGCCCCTCCGCTTCCTGCTCTGTGTAGCCTGTGCCAGTGTTTGAGCGGGTTGGCTGAGTGACTGAGTGTTTGGAGGTCGGCCGGGTCAGCGTGGCTCTTTTGCTCTCTACACCGCGAGCCAGCGGCTGAGCCCAGCTGCCCCCGCCCTTGCGCTTCCTGCACTGTGTAGCCTGTGCCACTGTTTGAGCGGGTTGGCTGAGTGACTGAGTGTTTCCAGTGGTCAGCGTGGCTCTTTTGCTCTCTACACCGCGAGCCAACGGCTGAGCCCAGCTGCCCCCGCCCCTCCGCTTCCTGCTCTGTGTATCCTCTGCCAGTGTTTGAGCGGGTTGGCTGAGTGACTGAGTGTTTCCAGTGGTCAGCGTGGCTCTTTTGCTCTCTACACCGCGAGCCAGCGGCTGAGCCCAGCTGCCCCCGCCCCTGCGCTTCCTGCTCTGTGTAGCCTGTGCCAGTGTTTCAGCGGGTTGGCTGAGTGACTGAGTGTTTCCAGTGGTCAGCGTGGCTCTTTTGCTCTCTACACCGCGAGCCAGCGGCTGAGCCCAGCTGCCCCCGCCCTTGCGCTTCCTGCTCTGTGTAGCCTGTGCCAGTGTTTGAGCGGGTTGGCTGAGTCACTGAGTGTTTCGAGGACGGCCGGGTCAGCGTGGCTCTTTTGCTCTCTACACCGCGAGCTAGCGGCTGAGTCCAGCTGCCCCCGCCCCTCCGCTTCCTGCTCTGTACAGCCCGTGCCAGTGTTTGAGCGGGTTGGCTGAGGGACTGAGTGTTTCACGGCCGGCCTGGCCAGCGTGGCTCTTTTGCTCTCTACACCGCGAGCCAAAGGCTGAGCCCAGCTGCCCCCGCCCCTCCGCTTCCTGCTCCGTGTATCCTCTACCAGTGTTTGAGCGGGTTGGCTGAGTGACTGAGTGTTTCCAGTGCTCAGCGTGGCTCTTTTGCTCTCTACACCGCGAGCCAGCGGCTGAGCCCAGCTGCCCCCGCCCCTCCGCTTCCTGCTCTGTGTAGCCTGTGCCAGTGTTTGAGCGGGTTGGCTGAGTGACTGAGTGTTTCCAGTGGTCAGCGTGGCTCTTTTGCTCTCTACACCGCGAGCCAGCGGCTGAGCCCAGCTGCCCCCGCCCCTCCGCTTCCTGCTCTGTGTAGCCTGTGCCAGTGTTTGAGCGGGTTGGCTGAGTGACTGAGTGTTTGGAGGTCAGCCGGGTCAGCGTGGCTCTTTTGCTCTCTACACCGTGATCCAGCGGCTGAGCCCAGCTGCCCCCGCCCCTCCGCTTCCTGCTCTGTGTAGCCTGTGCCAGTGTTTGAGCGGGTTGGCTGAGTGACTGAGTGTTTCCAGTGGTCAGCGTGGCTCTTTTGCTCTCTACACCGCGAGCCAGCGGCTGAGCCCAGCTGCCCCCGCCCCTCCGCTTCCTGCTCTGTACAGCCTGTGCCAGTGTTTGAGCAGGTTGGCTGAGTGACTGAGTGTTTCCAGTGGTCAGCGTGGCTCTTTTGCTCTCTACACCGCGATCCAGCGGCTGAGCCCAGCTGCCCCCGCCCCTCCGCTTCCTGCTCTGTGTGTCCTGTGCCAGTGTTTGAACTGGTTGGCTGAGTAACTGAGTGTTTCGAGGCCAGCCGGGTCAGCGTGGCTCTTTTGCTCTCTACACCGCGAGCCAAGGACTGAGCCCAGCTGCCCCCTCCCCTCCGCTTCCTGCTCTGTGTGTCCTCTGCCAGTGTTTGAGCGGGTTGGCTGAGTGACTGAGTGTTTCCAGTGGTCAGCGTGGCTCTTTTGCTCTCTACACCGCGAGCCAGCGGCTGAGCCCAGCTGCCCCCGCCCCTCCGCTTCCTGCTCTGTGTAGCCTGTGCCAGTGTTTGAGCGGGTTGGCTGAGTGACTGAGTGTTTCCAGTGGTCAGCGTGGCTCTTTTGCTCTCTACACCGCGAGCCAGCGGCTGAGCCCAGCTGCCCCCGCCCCTCCGCTTCCTGCTCTGTGTAGCCAGTGCCAGTGTTTGAGCGGGTTGGCTGAGTGACTGAGTGTTTCGAGGCCGGCCGGGTCAGCGTGGCTCTTTTGCTCTCTACACCGCGACCCAGCGGCTGAGCCCAGCTGCCCCCGCCCCTCCCCTTCCTGCTCTGTGTAGCCTGTGCCAGTGTTTCAGCAGGTTGGCTGAGTGACTGAGTGTTTCCAGTGGTCAGCGTGGCTCTTTTGCTCTGTACACCGCGAGCCAGCGGCTGAGCCCAGCTGCCCCCGCCCCTCCGCTTCCTGCTCTGTGTAGCCTGTGCCAGTGTTTGAGCGTGTTGGCTGAGTCACTGAGTGTTTCGAGGACGGCCCGGTCAGCGTGGCTCTTTTGCTCTCTACACCGCGATCCAGCTGCTGAGCCCAGCTGCCCCCGCCCCTCCGCTTCCTGCTCTGTGTGTCCTGTGCCAGTGTTTGAACTGGTTGGCTGAGTAACTGAGTGTTTCGAGGCCAGCCGGGTCAGCGTGGCTCTTTTGCTCTCTACACCGCGAGCCAGGGGCTGAGCCCAGCTGCCCCCGCCCTTGCGCTTCCTGCACTGTGTAGCCTGTGCCACTGTTTGAGCGGGTTGGCTGAGTGACTGAGTGTTTCCAGTGCTCAGCGTGGCTCTTTTGCTCTCTACACCGCGAGCCAGCGGCTGAGCCCAGCTGCCCCCGCCCTTGCGCTTCCTGCTCTGTGTATCCTCTGCCAGTGTTTGAGCGGGTTGGCTGAGTCACTGAGTGTTTCGAGGACGGCCGGGTCAGCGTGGCTCTTTTGCTCTCTACACCGCGAGCTAGCGGCTGAGTCCAGCTGCCCCCGCCCCTCCGCTTCCTGCTCTGTACAGCCCGTGCCAGTGTTTGAGCGTGTTGGCTGAGGGACTGAGTGTTTCACGGCCGGCCTGGCCAGCGTGGCTCTTTTGCTCTCTACACCGCGAGCCAAAGGCTGAGCCCAGCTGCCCCCGGCCCTCCGCTTCCTGCTCCGTGTATCCTCTACCAGTGTTTGAGCGGGTTGGCTGAGTGACTGAGTGTTTCCAGTGCTCAGCGTGGCTCTTTTGCTCTGTACACCGCGAGCCAGCGGCTGAGCCCAGCTGCCCCCGCCCCTCCGCTTCCTGCTCTGTGTAGCCTGTGCCAGTGTTTGAGCGGGTTGGCTGAGTGACTGAGTGTTTCCAGTGGTCAGCGTAGCTCTTTTGCTCTCTACACCGCGAGCCAGCGGCTGAGCCCAGCTGCCCCCGCCCCTCCGCTTCCTGCTTTGTGTAGCCTGTGCCAGTGTTTGAGCGGGTTGGCTGAGTGACTGAGTGTTTGGAGGTCGGCCGGGTCAGCGTGGCTCTTTTGCTCTCTACACCGTGATCCAGCGGCTGAGCCCAGCTGCCCCCGCCCCTCCGCTTCCTGCTCTGTGTGTCCTGTGCCAGTGTTTGAACGGGTTGGCTGAGTGACTGAGTGTTTCGAGGACGGCCGGGTCAGCGTGGCTCTTTTGCTCTCTACACCGCGAGCCAGCGGCTGAGCCCAGCTGCCCCCGCCCCTCCCCTTCCTGCTCTGTGTAGCCTGTGCCAGTGTTTGAGCGGGTTGGCTGAGTGACTGAGTGTTTCCAGTGGTCAGCGTGGCTCTTTTGCTCTCTACACCGCGAGCCAGCAGCTGAGCCCAACTGCCCCCGCCCTTGCGCTTCCTGCTCTGTGTATCCTGTGCCAGTGTTTGAGCGGGTTGGCTGAGTGACTGAGTGTTTCCATTGGTCAGCGTGGCCCTGTTGCTCTCTACACCGCGAGCCAGCGGCTGAGCCCAGCTGCCCCCGCCCCTCCGCTTCCTGCTCTGTGTAGCCTGTGCCAGTGTTTGAGCGGGTTGGCTGAGTGACTGAGTGTTTCCAGTGGTCAGCGTGGCTCTTTTGCTCTCTACACCGCGAGCCAGCGGCTGAGCCCAGCTGCCCCCGCCCCTCCGCTTCCTGCTCTGTGTAGCCTGTGCCAGTGTTTGAGCAGGTTGGCTGAGTGACTGAGTGTTTCGAGTGGTCAGCGTGGCTCTTTTGCTCTCTACACCGCGAGCCAGCGGCTGAGCCCAGCTGCCCCCGCCCCTCCGCTTCCTGCTCTGTACAGCCTGTGCCAGTGTTTGAGCAGGTTGGCTGAGTGACTGAGTGTTTCCAGTGGTCAGCGTGGCTCTTTTGCTCTCTACACCGCGATCCAGCGGCTGAGCCCAGCTGCCCCCGCCCCTCCGCTTCCTGCTCTGTGTGTCCTGTGCCAGTGTTTGAACTGGTTGGCTGGGTAACTGAGTGTTTCGAGGCCAGCCGGGTCAGCGTGGCTCTTTTGCTCTCTACACCGCGAGCCAACGGCTGAGCCCAGCTGCCCCCGCCCCTCCGCTTCCTGCTCTGTGTGTCCTCTGCCAGTGTTTGAGCGGGTTGGCTGAGTGACTGAGTGTTTCCAGTGGTCAGCGTGGCTCTTTTGCTCTCTACACCGCGAGCCAGCGGCTGAGCCCAGCTGCCCCCGCCCCTCCGCTTCCTGCTCTGTGTATCCTCTGCCAGTGTTTGAGCGGGTTGGCTGAGTGACTGAGTGTTTCCAGTGGTCAGCGTGGCTCTTTTGCTCTCTACACCGCGAGCCAGCGGCTGAGCCCAGCTGCCCCCGCCCCTGCGCTTCCTGCTCTGTGTAGCCTGTGCCAGTGTTTCAGCGGGTTGGCTGAGTGACTGAGTGTTTCCAGTGGTCAGCGTGGCTCTTTTGCTCTCTACACCGCGAGCCAGCGGCTGAGCCCAGCTGCCCCCGCCCTTGCGCTTCCTGCTCTGTGTAGCCTGTGCCAGTGTTTGAGCGGGTTGGCTGAGTGACTGAGTGTTTCGAGGACGGCCGGGTCAGCGTGGCTCTTTTGCTCTCTACACCACGAGCTAGCGGCTGAGTCCAGCTGCCCCCGCCCCTCCGCTTCCTGCTCTGTACAGCCCGTGCCAGTGTTTGAGCGGGTTGGCTGAGGGACTGAGTGTTTCACGGCCGGCCTGGCCAGCGTGGCTCTTTTGCTCTCTACACCGCGAGCCAAAGGCTGAGCCCAGCTGCCCCCGCCCCTCCGCTTCCTGCTCCGTGTATCCTCTACCAGTGTTTGAGCGGGTTGGCTGAGTGACTGAGTGTTTCCAGTGCTCAGCGTGGCTCTTTTGCTCTCTACACCGCGAGCCAGCGGCTGAGCCCAGCTGCCCCCGCCCCTCCGCTTCCTGCTCTGTGTAGCCTGTGCCAGTGTTTGAGCGGGTTGGCTGAGTGACTGAGTGTTTCCAGTGGTCAGCGTGGCTCTTTTGCTCTCTACACCGCGAGCCAGCGGCTGAGCCCAGCTGCCCCCGCCCCTCCGCTTCCTGCTCTGTGTAGCCTGTGCCAGTGTTTGAGCGGGTTGGCTGAGTGACTGAGTGTTTGGAGGTCAGCCGGGTCAGCGTGGCTCTTTTGCTCTCTACACCGTGATCCAGCGGCTGAGCCCAGCTGCCCCCGCCCCTCCGCTTCCTGCTCTGTGTAGCCTGTGCCAGTGTTTGAGCGGGTTGGCTGAGTGACTGAGTGTTTCGAGTGGTCAGCGTGGCTCTTTTGCTCTCTACACCGCGAGCCAGCGGCTGAGCCCAGCTGCCCCCGCCCCTCCGCTTCCTGCTCTGTACAGCCTGTGCCAGTGTTTGAGCAGGTTGGCTGAGTGACTGAGTGTTTCCAGTGGTCAGCGTGGCTCTTTTGCTCTCTACACCGCGATCCAGCGGCTGAGCCCAGCTGCCCCCGCCCCTCCGCTTCCTGCTCTGTGTGTCCTGTGCCAGTGTTTGAACTGGTTGGCTGGGTAACTGAGTGTTTCGAGGCCAGCCGGGTCAGCGTGGCTCTTTTGCTCTCTACACCGCGAGCCAACGGCTGAGCCCAGCTGCCCCCGCCCCTCCGCTTCCTGCTCTGTGTGTCCTCTGCCAGTGTTTGAGCGGGTTGGCTGAGTGACTGAGTGTTTCCAGTGGTCAGCGTGGCTCTTTTGCTCTCTACACCGCGAGCCAGCGGCTGAGCCCAGCTGCCCCCGCCCCTCCGCTTCCTGCTCTGTGTAGCCTGTGCCAGTGTTTGAACTGGTTGGCTGAGTGACTGAGTGTTTCCAGTGGTCAGCGTGGCTCTTTTGCTCTCTACACCGCGAGCCAGCGGCTGAGCCCAGCTGCCCCCGCCCCTCCGCTTCCTGCTCTGTGTAGCCAGTGCCAGTGTTTGAGCGGGTTGGCTGAGTGACTGAGTGTTTCGAGGCCGGCCGGGTCAGCGTGGCTCTTTTGCTCTCTACACCGCGAGCCAAAGGCTGAGCCCAGCTGCCCCCGCCCCTCCCCTTCCTGCTCTGTGTAGCCTGTGCCAGTGTTTCAGCAGGTTGGCTGAGTGACTGAGTGTTTCGAGTGGTCAGCGTGGCTCTTTTGCTCTCTACACCGCGAGCCAGCGGCTGAGCCCAGCTGCCCCCGCCCCTCCGCTTCCTGCTCTGTGTAGCCTGTGCCAGTGTTTGAGCGGGTTGGCTGAGTGACTGAGTGTTTCCAGTGGTCAGCGTGGCTCTTTTGCTCTCTACACCGCGATCCAGCGGCTGAGCCCAGCTGCCCCCGCCCCTCCGCTTCCTGCTCTGTGTGTCCTGTGCCAGTGTTTGAACTGGTTGGCTGAGTAACTGAGTGTTTCGAGGCCAGCCGGGTCAGCGTGGCTCTTTTGCTCTCTACACCGCGAGCCAACGGTTGAGCCCAGCTGCCCCCGCCCCTCCGCTTCCTGCTCTGTGTATCCTCTGCCAGTGTTTGAGCGGGTTGGCTGAGTGACTGAGTGTTTCCAGTGGTCAGCGTGGCTCTTTTGCTCTCTACACCGCGAGCCAGCGGCTGAGCCCAGCTGCCCCCGCCCCTCCGCTTCCTGCTCTGTACAGCCTGTGCCAGTGTTTGAGCAGGTTGGCTGAGTGACTGAGTGTTTCCAGTGGTCAGCGTGGCTCTTTTGCTCTCTACACCGCGATCCAGCGGCTGAGCCCAGCTGCCCCCGCCCCTCCGCTTCCTGCTCTGTGTGTCCTGTGCCAGTGTTTGAACTGGTTGGCTGAGTAACTGAGTGTTTCGAGGCCAGCCGGGTCAGCGTGGCTCTTTTGCTCTCTACACCGCGAGCCAAAGGCTGAGCCCAGCTGCCCCCGCCCCTCCCCTTCCTGCTCTGTGTAGCCTGTGCCAGTGTTTCAGCAGGTTGGCTGAGTGACTGAGTGTTTCGAGTGGTCAGCGTGGCTCTTTTGCTCTCTACACCGCGAGCCAGCGGCTGAGCCCAGCTGCCCCCGCCCCTCCGCTTCCTGCTCTGTGTAGCCTGTGCCAGTGTTTGAGCGGGTTGGCTGAGTGACTGAGTGTTTCCAGTGGTCAGCGTGGCTCTTTTGCTCTCTACACCGCGATCCAGCGGCTGAGCCCAGCTGCCCCCGCCCCTCCGCTTCCTGCTCTGTGTAGCCTGTGCCAGTGTTTGAGCGTGTTGGCTGAGTCACTGAGTGTTTCGAGGCCGGCCTGGTCAGCGTGGCTCTTTTGCTCTCTACACCGCGAGCCAGCGGCTGAGCCCAGCTGCCCCCGCCCCTCCGCTTCCTGCTCTGTGTAGCCTGTGCCAGTGTTTGAGCGGGTTGGCTGAGTGACTGAGTGTTTCCAGTGCTCAGCGTGGCTCTTTTGCTCTCTACACCGCGAGCCAGCGGCTGAGCCCAGCTGCCCCCGCCCTCGCTTCCTGGTCACCGCGAGGGGACTGCCTGCCCTGTGTGTAACGTGTATGTGGGTGAATGAATGGGAGTGGGTGCCTGAGTCCGTCTGTCCACTGCTCCGCTCGCTCTAACCGCGACCGGCGGCTTCGGCCAGCTGCCCCCGCCCCTCGCTTTCTGGTCACCGCGAGGGGGCTGCCTGCCAGAAACTTTTCGGCGTATGCGCATGGATGTTTTATATTAACTGGATGCCGACCGCGATCGAAAATGGCTGCCGTTGATTTCAATTGGACCTGCTTGTCTGGCGCATACGCCGAAAAAATTTCTGGTTCCCGGGTTTACTTCCGTGTTATGGCCCCACTGAATATGCGCAGTAGAGTCACCCCCCATGATGCTTTGGGCCCCTCCCTTCATGCTACTGGGCAAAGAGAATGCACGATCGGCGTTCTAGTTTTGGCGCTGCGTGTTCATGAATGCCATGATAGCGGATTTAAAGAACGAGTTTTAAGACTTTTACAAGATTCACACGGGTTGGAAAACAAAGATAATGGTTGAAAACGTAAGACGGTGTGATTGTAGGTTGATTATGATGGTTGATATGATCGTTAACTCGTTCTGATCATTATTATTTATTTATCTACGATGTTACACTGAAAACGAGTTGATTTGAACCTGTAGAGCTTAAATCACAATGGGCAATAAATTACAATCAACTGTCTTTTGTGCATTTTTAATGAGAAATTAATGTTAAACATGACAGATTAGCTCAGAACACCTCAGATCATGTTATCATGAGGGCTTTACTCTCTTACCTTTTAATACTGAAGAGTATATTTACCCTACACATAATTTCTTTGCTGCACAGATCTACAGTTGTATCTACAGGATGCTGGTGGTGGTGTTATAAACTCAGCCACATGTGGTTTGTTTTTGTAAACCATACTGTGTGTTTAAGGAAAATTACAGCTCTTTGAATTTCATTTACTTACAGTCAGAAAAAAGCATCTTCCTTGTCTTTACTGCGTGTGTTTATACGTAGTTTCATCATCATCATTAAGCCTTCAGGTGGCTGTGACTCTTTGTTATTACACAGTTTAACCTTACAGTGTTTCCACAACACGTAGGACGTCAGTGTCCACTCATGCAGCTGTTACACAACCAGGTATTTCAGTATATACATAAATGCCCCAGACACTGCTGCAGATATTGGATTCAGGGGAGAAAAAGTCACAAGAATGTTTTTCAAACAATTTAAACTGAAGCTTCACATCATCAATAAAACTATTTTAACCAAAGAATCAATCAGATCGATTCTTGTGTCTTTGTTCCAGGATCTGATTCAAAGCTGATGGAGAAATGATGTGAAACTAATGTGAGAGCTTAGATCTGGAAAAATATCAGATCAATCATCTTGTTGTTTAAAAGTTACTGATCAGGTTCCATCTTTGCATTCAGGGTATTTTCCATGAATGATTTCTTTATATAGGAGATGAATGGTTGATCAAATGGTTGGTTTGGTCTCAGGTCGTCTAAGGCCTAAGGAATGAGATCAGAGGTCAAAGGTTACAGAACGTCACAGTATCAAGCTGTTTCTTTTATTCTTCTCTAAAACTCCATGAACTTTGCTGGAAACACAGAGACACATGAATATTCTGCTGCTGCTGTGGCTGATAACACACCCTGTCCCTCACAATGCCTCATGTATCGAGCTCCACCCTGTCAACATATTTCCCTGTTCCCTCCCTTCACTGACCTGTAAGTATGAGAAGATGCATCCTGCCCTCCTCCTTTGTCAACTGGGATTTGCTCCAGCCCATCAGCCGCCCTACGTGTATTAGCACCACTGGTATTCTCACCGTATGACACTAGATGGCGGTGCTGAGCCTGAACGGTGCGTCACGACTTCCTGTCAATAGACGTCACGAAGAAGACGTTCAACGTGAGTTTACCCTCGTGTGGTGTCGCTCTCCGGCAGAGACAGTTTTCCCAATAAACAGGTTAAAACACGTTTTTTCCAGAGGAGGCAGCTCGTCTGAAATGTAAGTAAATGCCGCCTGGTGTGTCCTCTGTCCGCCGCTGGCGAAGTTACAACGAGTGTTTGTAGGTTTTAGCCGATTTAATCAAGTGTTTACATCTGAAAGCTCGGAGTTTAGTTAGCTAGGTGCTAGCTAGGTGTTAGCATGGTTTGCCTCGGACTTATGGAGTTTAACAGTTTAACAGCTAATGTTCAGGTAATGAAAACGTAATGAAGTCAAATGTTAGTCTTCAGATGTAATTTATCGTTTTATAACCCCGTGACTTTACACCGACAGCTGGTTTACAACTTACTATGTGGCCTGTAGCTAAGGCTATGCTAACCCACCTGACACAGGGATAACGTTATGAAAGGCTGGACGTTATGAAACAGGTAACAGGTGAATAAACGCCTCTCCTCTGTAGCCACGGTGTTTGAGATGAGTTGTACATCTGATTATTAAAGTGATCGGAACATCCATGTGAAGTTTACATGTATAAACACTCATTATTGTTCAGTTTTTGACGTTAGGGGGGGGGGGGACTGTAGTTTATGGCGATTGTTCTGAGCCTTTGCATCTCAGCCTGTGAAGTAGAAACGCTTCACACCCACCCGTAGAGCTGCAACTGATGATTAGATTTAATATTGATAATGATGTTGTTGGGAATTGTCCAGAATAATCCAGAAAAATCTGGTCTATAACCAACACCAACACATTCATGTAATTTTGCAGCTTCAAGTTTGGTTTTGCCATTTGTTTTATTTGTGATGTAACCAACTGAAAAAACTCCAGCCTTGAAAATGAATTTCCCATTTTGATGAATAAAGTTGTTCTTACTCTTTTTCTTTTCTATTTCCAAGTCGTCATGTCTTCCTACACCTGCATCAGCTGCCGGGTGGCGTTTGCTGACGGCGAGGTGCAGCGAGCGCACTACAAGACCGACTGGCATCGCTACAACCTGAAGCGCAAAGTTGCCGACATGCCTCCCGTCACCGCCGAAAACTTCCAGGAGCGCGTCCTGGCTCAGAGGGCGGCCGCCGAACAGCATCTGAACGACGCGTCAGTCACAGAGGGCTGTGCCACCTGCAACAAGAAGTTCTCCAGCGCCAACGCCTACCAGAACCACCTGCAGTCCCACAAACACCAGCAAGCCGAGAAGCAGGCGCTGCTGGCCGCCCAGAGGAAGGTGGAGAAGATGAATGAGAAGAACCTGGAAAAAGGACTTGGCGACGAGAAGGTGGATCACGACGCCAGGAACGAGGCGTTGCAGCAAGCCCTGAAAGAGCAGCAGAGGTCGAGTCTGGCCAAGCAGGGGAAGGCCCAGCAGAAGACGGACAAGCCGGACAAACCTCCGAGGATGATGTGGCTGGAGGAGCAAGCCAAGAGGCGGGAGAGAGAAGACGGAGCCACGGCTGAGGAAGGTAAGGAGGACACATCACTGACTTCACTTCCTCTGAACGTCATCAATCACAATGACCCAAATCTTCCTCACTGTTATACTGCCAACACGGTGTCCAGTACTTTCTAACCCCCCCTCAGTACATCGGCTCCTGCAGAGGACATCAATCTTTCAAAATGACCCACAGACTGTTTAATAAATCACACTGCCGCCTGCTGGTGCAGCAAGTCACTGCAGCTCACGTCTGTGGGTCACTGTAGGAAGTGATGGCATGTTTTGTTTTCTCTCTGTCGTGTTTATCTACATCTGCCAGGTGAATGTGCACCTGCTCATCAGTTTGTGGTGTTAAAATGTTCCCATTAAAAATCTTCCAGAAGAGTGGGAGGACCTCGAGGAGGAGGAGGAGGAGGAGGAGGAGGAGGATGAGATGGAGGAGGAGGAGGAGGACGAAGAGGAGATGATGGATCAGGAGGAGGGAGACTCCACCTCTCTGTCTGACCCCCACCCAGCCGCTCTGCCGGGCTCCATCCCCGTCACTGACTGCCTGTTCTGCCCCCACCACTCCAAGTCGCTCATGAAGAACGTCGCCCACATGACCAAAGCTCACAGCTTCTTCATCCCTGACGTGGAGTTCCTCGTCGACCTCAGGGGCCTCGTCCGTTACCTCGGTGAGTCTGGAGTGTGGATGTGAGGAGCCTCCGGGGGGGGGGGGGGGCTCAGGGCAACCATCACTTGTATGACCCTGAACTGGGATCAGCAGTAGTGGAGCAGGAGTTCAGTGTTGAGAAAGGAAATGAAGCGGGGGTTAATGAGCGGAGGAAATCCTCCCACTGCAGCGTCTTAATGCTGATGATGAGATTGTGTTTCCCCTCCCACACACACACACACACACACACACACACACACACACACACACACACACTTCTGCCTTTCCAGTTTGTTGTCCTGTGTGAGAGGAAGGTTTCTCTTCCGTCTGAACTCTGTGTTGAGATGAGCTGTGTAGTTTGGACGTGTGATGGTGGGAATCGTAATGAAGACAAAAACCAGCCGGACTGCAGCTGAACCCAGAGACGTGTCCTGACACTAACTGATGCTTCTGTTGTTTTTCTCGCCACAGGAGAAAAAGTGGGTGCAGGGAACGTGTGTCTGTGGTGTAACGAGAAGGGGCGCTCGTTTTACTCGACAGAAGCAGTGCAGAGTCACATGACCGACAAAAGCCACTGTAAACTCTTCACAGACGCTGACGCCGCTCTGGAGTTCGCAGACTTCTACGACTTCAGGTAATATAGTGATTTTCATCCAGTCAGTGAGCCGCTGAGCCCGTGTTCAGTGACACGTCTGGCTCACACCTGGTTTACTTGTTGCCTCCAGGAGCAGCTACCCCGACAGGAAAGAGGGGGAGGACTGCGACATGAACGAGGAGGAGCTGCCCGACGACAAGAACCTGGAGTATGACGACGATACGCTGGAGCTGACGCTGCCCTCAGGTCAGAGCTGGTGGAGCAGAAAGGTCCTGCTCTGAGCTGAGACAGTCCAAACTGTGTGGGATGAACTCAGGACGTTAGTCATTTGTTTGAGTTGTGGCTAAAAGCTGTTGTGTGCAGCCGTCAGATCTGAGGAAGCTGCAGTTCTGTAGACATGAAATATCCTAAATGAAAAGTTGGACTGTCTTGTATATAAGGTGTTTTTAATGTTTGCTCTCTGATGCGAAAACACCTTCAGCCTCTCACATTTAAACGACTGGACATCCAGATGTGTGTGTGTGTGTGTGTGGCTCTGGGTTGGAACTGTAACCCGTGTGTGCTGTGTGTCTGCAGGCGCTAAGATCGGCCACCGCTCCCTCATGAGGTATTACAAACAGAGGTTTGGAGCCCAGCGAGCCGTGGTTCTGAGCCACAACAGGAACGCCGTGGGCCGAGTCCTCCGACAGTACAAAGCCCTGGGCTGGGGAGGAGACGGAGGTAAGACCGGACCTGGACCAGGACCTGGACCTGGACCAAACAGAACCCCAGTCTGTCTGGAGTCATTTCATTTATATTTAACGTGACGATGTTGTAGACACATTGCTGTGAAGTGTGAGAATCATGAGTAGTAACAGGAGGTGAAAAGTGCAGGACGACGTGTCATGGTCAGACAGCCTGGACGCCGGCGCCGCCTCGGTTTCCTCCACAAACAGCCAAAGAGATTTTTCCGTTGTCTTTTGGATCAGAACAGGAAATAAACAGGAAGTTTCTGATCTTGGCAGGTTTTGTTCATCTGGATCATGTGATCCTGATCAATCTTTAACATCAGCAGAAAACAGCTGCTGGTAAAGATCCATGAAATGAAAACTCTATCGTCCAGCTTTAATCACTTCATTCATCTGAACTGATGCCTTTTCTCTCTCAGACATTTGATGACTCATCCTGCACTCGAGGGCGTTCCTTCTTTTGCATCCAGTTAAAATAGTTTCATGAATGTTGTTTACGTTCCTGCCCTGAAATATAAATCCTGCCAGCCGCCGTCTCAACCTCTGATATCTGTGACACGCTATAAACCGACTTCACCTCAGTCACATGACTTCACCGTCACCACCGCTGAACGTCAGCCTTCAGATTGGTTCAGCTCCGACCTCCTCTATAAAATCCTCTCCTTCCAAAGAGATCATAAACACAGCGAGGTGAGAGTGAACCTCTGTGTTTTCCTTCTGGCTAAAGTGAGACTTTGTTGTGATTGTTTTTTATCTCTGAGGCCGTTTGTGCTCAACGTGTTGGACGAATGACGGCGAAGTTTTTAAAGAGACTTTATTCTGTGTCTGGTTTAACTTTACTTCCTGTCATGAGACAGCGTTACTGAAGGATGTAGTAATAACTCCCTCATATAAACCAGGAGGCTGTTGTCCTGCGAAATGAATCTGGAGGTGGAGGCGTTATGAGAACCTCCATCACTTGGTGTCGTAGCCGTGGCGACGCTCCACACAGAGAGGCTGCAGGAGCTCGAGCTGCTGCGTTTCCCTCCTCGGTTTGTGCGATGATGGCGACCCTGCAGCGGCGCCTCGGCCTCAGCTCTGATTTATTGTGTTTACTGAAGAGTGTGGGGAGAGCGACCATCTCTTATCACTTCTCAGCCAGCCCGCCTCTTACAGTTTGTTCACTTGTGTTGTCGTCTTCGCTGCGTTTTGACAATGCGAGCGTAAACTTTAATTCAGCTCTGCTTTTTGCAGACGGTGGCTTGAAACTTTGGGCTTTATTGATGAAGCTATTTCCTTTTATCAGTTCCACCAGCTTCTTCTTTCGTCCTTTATTTCTCAGTGGGTGCAGGGACGCTGTCTGTACCACAGGGTGGAGATTTCCTCACAGGGAGTAAACACGGGTCCTGCAAAACCTGGAAATCATCATCAATCATCAATCCTGGAAAATGATCAAATAGAACAAAACCAAAATAGATTTAATCAAATGAACTGTTTTGTGTGACAATAAAGTCCAAAAACACCTGAGTCCACACTGTTTGCTTTCCAGTTTCTCCCAGCAGCACACTAACGCTCTGCCCTTCTCTCCGTCTCTCAGGCAGCGGCTCCTTCCATCAGAAGCAGAGGGACATGCAGTACGTACAGATGATGAAGTCCAAGTGGATGCTGAAGATGGGCATGAGCCACAACGCCACCAAGCAGAAACACTTCAGATGCCAGGTCATGTTCTAACCTCGGTCTGCAGGACGAGGAGGAGGACGAGGAAGAAACGTGTGGATTCAAAGGACGACATGGACCGAACACATCTCTGCCCGTTCCCCCGGCAACGGGACAGAGTGCAAGTACGGATGCACGAGTTGTGGCATCAAACCTGTAGATCACCTCAGATCAGACACGATTAGAGGTTTGATAAGTGAAGTAATCGACCTGACTGATAAACGTCTTCAGTCATAACTCACAGATGAGAAGCAGGTGCAATATGTTTATTTTCCATCTTCCACACATCTGTGAATGAGCTTGAAATTGACTTGTGTGATATAAACCCAGATGCAAAGTCATTAATTAAATCATCTTGTTCATTGAAAACAGCCACAGATAAAGAGCCTGAGTCACAGTTACAGGATGATTTTGTAGTGATGTGGATCATGTCGGAGGAGCAGCTCTTACTGTTCCTACAGACTGATGACAACATGTCGTCTTCATGATTCAGTTTGCTCTTGAAAAACACCCAACGAAATAAATGTGTTTTATATTTATTGGATGTTGGCTCATTAGAGTTATTGTTGTTTTCAGGTGGGAGCCTCTGGTTCAGTGCTAAAACTTTACATTAGTTCTTTAGTTTGTCTGATGATGATGATGATGATGATGACATCTAATTAAAAATGTGAGCTTTGTTTTCTAAGTAGAAAAAGGTCCTTGTTTGTATCGACAGTATATTACAGTGTTAGCTTCTGAGGTTCAGCAGTACTGTGGCTTTCATTAGCGTCTTAGCACTAGCATGTTGTTATCTCTACAGTTAGCTTGTAAAGTTAGCGTGTAAACCTTTAGCCCAGCTGCTCATTAGTTAGCTTCCTAGCATAATAACACTGAGCGTATTGGGACCTGCCACTTAGTTATTTTTATAAAACATCAGCAGTCAGAGGTAAATGCCAGTCAGGGTGGTGTCCTTCAGCACCAGGTGGTGTCCTCGTTTTTTACTTTATCTGTTTTCAGAGTAGTTGTTCATCAGTGCAGCTCTGGAGGATGATGGATTATAAAGCTGTCCTGTCAGCATAAAGTCCAACAACCCAATTTTAAAAGCCCCTCAGTAAGATATTGTCTTTCTTTTCTCATATTTAGTCGTTTCTTTTCACCTGTTATTGTCTTCACAGTGAGAGCTCTGTCTTTTACATATGTTCACTAGCACTTGTATAAACATTTGGCCTGGTCCAGTCCTGCAGGTTTGAGTTGATCCTCATCATCATCATCATCATCACTCCGGTTCTCTTCAGACACGTCAGTCTTGATCGGAGGCCGTGGGCCTCGTGTAGATGATGTCATGGAGAGCTGACCCACCACAGCGGCCCTCCCTTTAATGAGCTCAGCTACTCCATTTGTTTGTGGTCCTCCACTCTATCTTTGGCAGGCTCTCCACTTCCGTTCGCAGGCTGGGAGAGTGTTTGCGGCGCGATGGTTTCAGGGGTTTAGGGCGCTCTGCCCGTCCAGCACGCCACCGCTTGACAGAGTTGACAGGAAAAGCAGAGGAGGGGCTCTGCAGACAGGCCGACGGCAAGGAGACTAATTGATCAGGACGACGTGGGGAGAGAACCAGGCCGAGTGGCTGAGAGGCATTAGCCCTGTGGAAGTCATGGGAGGAGGTGATGGTTGGAAACAGCTCCGCAGTTGGACCAGTACCAGCTTCACAAGGCTGAGGTCTGATCCAGGATGTTCATGTGTCACATCTCCACTGCTCCTACGTTTATATCATCTTTACAGCTTTAAGGTACTTTGTGAAAGAAATGTCACAGGGCTGAAGTGGCAGAAATCAGCAGCTCCCATGATGCTCCTGTGACGCTGCAGATGAAACTGGTTTGACTGGAACCATGTGAGTCACTGCAGCCAATCAGGACCAAGTCTGCACTTAATTTATGCTTACAGTGTAGCTTATTACAGCTGTACATGTTAATTACAAGACAAACTGTTGGGTCAAAGGTCACGGTATAACTCTGTGGCTCGTACGTGACCTTTTGAACTCATTAAATTATCAGCTCACTGAGTTTGAAGGAAATCTTGTTTTCTTATTAATGTCACATGACCTGATCGTATCGCAGGTCTTTAAGATGTGCACTAGGGGGGGGGGGGCGCCGCACCATCAGACAGCAGGTCAAACCCAGAAGTAAACTCAGAGACGTTCCCCGTCGGTCCGACACCGCCTCCCAAACCAGACCATGTTGTAGAGGCGGTTGGCCCGGCCCTCCCTCTCCTGTCCTCTCTCAGCACGAGCCCAGTCTCCCTCCGAGCCCTGGGGACCTGGTATTGATCGGTGCCTCGTAGGTAGTGATTGGACATGAGTGGATAATTTCCTTTGCTGCATTAGAGTCCATTACTGGCCCACTCCCCGGAAAGCGATAGACATCACCCAAAAGAAAAAAAAAAAAAAGAGAGAGAGAGCGTGAGAGGAGAGAGAAGAGTCTTCTTGGAAAAGCAGCCTCCTCTCCTCCAACCAAATGATCCAGCCAGCTCCTTGAACTTCATTATCAGCTCCGTTTGGAGGTTGATTATGAAATACAGGGCGACAGCAAAAGCAAAAGCAGGCCGTAGCAACAGCTGAGACATTTTGAGTCCCAGACCAGTGGACATCTGTAAAGCTGTCGGCCTGAGGGAGACATTGGTCCAGTTGGAGTCAACGTCCTTTCAATCAGCTGTTTTAACCAGAGGAGACAAATCTGAGGCTTGAGCTTCCTTCTCATTTCACCTCAGCCAACATTTGTGATGCTCGGCAAATCATTACTCATTCATGCAGTCTGGGGATTTTAACTGGCAACTTTCCCATCATAGGCCGAGTGGGTATCTGGAAGGCCGATTAGTCAGAAAAAGCAGTCTGAATCCTTACGGCCTGTTGTCACTGACTCATTTAGGCTCTGCAGAGTTGGTCAGACCACCAGGTCGTAAAGACATGGGAGAAGTTTGGGTTATTTTCCTCATGTGAACCAGTAGTGCTCATCAGTCTGACGCACTTCGATTACAACCTCCTTCTTACCTGATATATAATAATATCCAGATATTGATTATAACCTCTACACAACCTGCCCCTTGCTCTTGTAGCTGCTCAGACCTGCTGGATGTTGAGAGGACGTCCTTATAGAGTCGCTGGAGTTCAGACGTGTGCTGACTGAATGTGAGCACATCATATCTTCCAGATGAAGGTCTGGACCACTTCAGGACGTGGTTTCTCTGTGGCTGAAGTCGGTCTGTGGTGGGTTTACCTCCATGTTTCAGCTTCTGAGCAACAGAGACCCAGCTCATGACGCCTCCTCCACCCTGCTGCACCTTTGGGTTGGTGTTTTCATGAGTAATTGAGGGTAAGTTTCTGGTGTATGCCACCTGTGACTCTGTTTATTTCAGAAATGCTAATGTTGGATTGGCGTTTAAGCGACGGTCGTCTTGACCTGCTGCTGTTATGTAACTGTAAACCTCCTTCATTGGTGGTATAGTGAGGAAAGGGACAAAAATCCAGCTTGCATGAAATGCTGTTGGAGGCTTTAGGAACCGTCCATGTGACCTCTGAAGACTGGCTCACTCCACCACCTGAAGTGGTTAAGAAGACTTGTGACTGTGACTCCTCCCACCAGGACCCTGGTGATTTCTGCTGAAACCCTGTGACCTGAACCAGGCGGACTGACCGGCCTCCTCCTCCTCCTCCTCCTCCTCCTCCTGCTGCTGTGGATGTGATGCAGCTCATCCCTCTCCTCCAGGCGGCTGTGCAGAAGCAGTGTGTGCATGGGTCTGGAAAGTTATCTGCTCCATCATATTAATGGGATAATAATGTGATTGATTGTTCGTGTCTCAGGGGAAATGCTCCTCTCTGTTTCCTGAGAGGACTCATCAGACAACTCGCTGCTGCTGACTTCGAGGATTCTTGCTCAAGAGCCCTTCAGCAGGGCGACTACCTGGCCGGTGGGGAAGGGGGAGGGTGGGGGGAGTCACCCCGGGTTGTCCCGTGCAGAAGGTTTTACCCTCCCGCTGCTGTGCAGCTCACGGCTTCCTCGGTGGGGACTAAAGAGGCGGAGGCGGAGGGGGAGGAAGGGAAGAGGAAGAGGGGGAATCCGCCGCTTCAGGACGGTCGAGCCCCGCTGCGATGCATGGAGGCTGCATGGTAACGCTCCCCGGGTCTGCGGAGCGCATGAGGCGGTTTCAGCCGACCGACGGGCCGCAGCACCGAGGGGACACGGCTGCTGATCCGCAGCTCTGCCCGGCTGCCTCTCTGTAGGTTCGGCTCGGTTCCGTATCCACGGAACGGAGGCGCATTCTCCGACAGCGCCGTGATCTGGGAGCCTGAAGGCGGCATCACATCCCCGCGTTGCAGTGGTGCTGGATACTGTGTGTGCAGGCTGGTCGCGGGGCACCTATGCAATTTTATTTCGACTTTTCATTTTATTATGAGCACAGAGGAGGGAGAGGCGGGCCCAGCGTGTGGAGAGGCGAGGGGAGGCACTGCCATCACCCACCGCCGCACCTGGGAGGAAGGCGAACCGTACGGCTCCCAAGGACGTCCGCATCCCGACGATGAGGACGACAAGACGGGGCCGAGACAGGAGCAGGAGGACGGAGAGGGCCGGAGCTGCAGGGACTCATGTGGGGGCACCGCAGAGAATGGAGAGAACAACGGGGGGGATTTTTCTGGTGAGGACGGGGCGGTCGGGGGCTCATCGTGCAAGACGCAGGCGATGCATTCAAACTGCAGCAGCGAAACCTGCATCCCCACTCCCAGCTGCCGGATCTGCTTCCAGGGCGCAGAGCAGGTAAATGTGGCTGTGACACGCAGGTGAAGCTGCTCTCACATCGGTGTGTGTCGCCTCTGATTATACACGTCTTTGTTTTGTGAATAATCGCATTCATGGAAGTGAGGGAACAGTCCTCACCGTGCTGCACTGTGATTGGCTGACAGCAGCAACACAGCTAAATAAAATGAGGTAAACCTGCTGAGTGCGGGGGGGGGGGGGGGGGGTTCACAGGGGTCACACTCTGAACCTGGCCTGATTGGACTGATGCCAATGCTTGTTTAGTGAGGAGAGCCAATCAGAGTGAGTGAACTCTTCTGTTTGACAAACTGAAATCAAAACACCTGTGTGTGTGTGTGTGTGTGTGGGGGGGGGGGGGGGGGGGGGGGGTCACATTTGAATAAGGCCTGACCTTGGTGCAGTGGCTTCAGCACCACGGACAGCGCACACAGCAGCTGACCTCAGGGAACCTTCAGGGGTCCTTGAGGGGCCTGCACACGGGCCCCCAGCACAGAGAGGAACAGTCAACCATCACAAAGTGCCAAGTCACCACTGCACTTTGCAAAACCATGCATCCATCCATCCATTCGTTCATTATGTTGTGGTGTCACGGGCATTTAGGGCAGCTCACACAGAGTTCCCCCCCTTGACTCGTGCACCATCTTGGATTAAGCTGAAAGCAGCTGAGGCTAACGAGCTAACGCAGTGTGCAGTGTCCGTAAAGCTGAAACCACAACGAGCCAGAGGGAGTGTGACCACGACTTCCACTGTTTCAGAGTGATTCTTGTTAGACGTGCAGACCATGACCACTGACCATGGGTCAGGGGCGAGCTGGTTGAAACAAGGTAAACGCTCACTTGGCTCCACTGGGATCAGGATGAACCATCAACATGTTTAAAGAAGTTTAAACTCAGGTTCTAGTCTCTCTGTCTCTAAAAGCTTTGTTTCATTTGTTGTGAATTCAGACTGTTGCTTGAACCTTTTTGTCTTCATGCACTCTAGAGAAAAAAGAGCTGGAGGTGACGTAGATATTTTCTGCTTCAGCAAACCACAAATTCAATACCGGCCTCCTCCTTCCTGTTCCTCTCTCTTCCAGTCAGTTGTAAACAGGGGTCACGTGTCGGTGATTCATGAAAACGCAGCTATTAGCAGGATCACTGGGACCACACTGGGTGATTTCTAAGGGAAACAATGAGTCACTGTTTTTGTTAAGATATAACATTTTCTGAGACTGAGGGAAACTCCTCAGACCTGTGCAGGACGTCTTCAGATCCTTCATTTACACTCAGGATCAGTGTCTGTGTCCTGACGGCTGTAACCCAGCGATGATGGTGTTAAAGTGCAGAGGAGCAGAACAATCTGCTGCACGCTGCGCTCTGCCAGGGTAAACTCTTTAAACTGCAGGTTTTATGCTTTCTACAGCTGATGTGGTGTCACAGATCAGATCAGAGCAACAAGTGCTGATACGCTGTAAAGCATCACAAGCGCTGTTCTGTGTAAATCCACTCCACTGCTTAGCTGTGGTTCATGAATTCAGTAGTAAACCAGAGGCAGAGCTGCCTTTGGATTAAAGAGCTGCTGGCTGTGTCATCAGCTCTTCAGTGTGGGCTTTTCATCAGACCACAACAACAAACAGTAGAGACTCTCAAATGCAGTGTTCCTTAGAACTGATAAGACAACAACAGTAAGAGACACAGCAGAGTTAAATAAAAGAAATCCACAGTAAGAAGATTCATGCAAATAAAAGAAAGGATATTGCATGTCAGGATAGTTTCATTAACCAACAGAAGATGTATGTGAAATCATTTCACTGAAGTTCTCTCAGGCTTCTCAGGGTGAGCCAATCAGAAGAGAGGCAGCGACTGCTTTGCTGTGACATCGCAACGTCACAGGAAGTCCTGACGGCTGGTTTAAAGGCCCAGTCCAACATTGAATCCATCCACAACATGTTGTATTATCAGGGTTTATGTGTGACCAGAGTCAAGCTCCACGATCCGCAGTGTCATCCTATCAGATGTGGATGTCAACGGCTGACTCACAGTCTCCGTGTAATAAACATCAACCTGAAGAAGTAAGTGATGCATCAGTCTCACTGTCTGCACGTCTTCCTGGAGCTGGATGGACACCCATGGACCAGCAGGGACAAATGGACGCTCTGTCCAACCGTGTCTGAAACCTGACACCCTGCAGGCAGGCCTGTTTGCTCCGTGACAGTGCGGCTCGATGAGAGACCGATTCGACCCCCCCCCCCCTCCCTGACAGAGCTCAAAGGAAAGAGAAGGAGTCAGGGCAGTAAAGGCCTAAGTGAATATCCTGTCTCCTGAACGTGGGCTATGGCCTATTAGCAGAGTTAATCTAATAGCTCAGCCTCCGGGTCCAGACTGATATTTGATTTTGACACAGGGCCGCGGGGCTGAGCGAGCTCACCGACTGATCAGCAAAATTACAAGGCAGAAATTCGACACTTTGAATATTCTGGTCTGAGCTGATGGAGTGAGAATGAGGCGTTTATTAAAGAGGACAAAAAGGCCAAATCAGCATCAGCAGAAGGTTTAGACTCCCCCCCCGTCCCCCCGTGGACACCTTGAGTCGATGCCTTTTAGTTAACGATCACTGTTCTTCGACACAGTTATCTCACAGTCAAGGTCCAGGTTTTGATTTGTACCAGCTTCACTCTGTCCAGACCACAAGACGCTGTAGAAATCTGTGTCACCCCAGTGACAGATGGAGTTAACAACAGGTCATGATTGTGTTTTCACTGGTGTGTCTCTGTCCCTGTGGTTCCTGTCTCTCTACCCTGTCGTAAAGAAACAGATGCAGATGATCTAGTTTCATCTCCGTCCTTCAGCCGAGGCCTTGCCGTCCGTCCTGTAGACTCAGGAATCCACTGGTCTTTTGTGGGACGTTTCCGTCAGTGTCGCCTTAGAGAAATCAGAAATGTACTGAAATAGTCCTGGATGTTGGTTTGATCAATCACAGCCTTTGTGCGTAGCTGACCTGTGTCAGTTCGTTCAAGCAAAAGCCTCCGAGGTCCTTTTAAACCCGCAAGGTTAATATGACATGATGAAAAACGAGCTCGCTGACCACTGACCTTAATATACTATTAATATGCCACTCATGGCCCAGCCGGCGGGTCAACGCTGCAGTAATGGCTGCTCGAGGAATGCCTCCAGGAAGGAAAAAGCTAATATATATACGGTTGTAATGATTAATGTCGTGCTGCATCCTGCCGTTGATATCCGTGAGCACTGTAGCTCTGAGAAATGATCATCGATCTGAGCGGCGCTGGCAAAAGCCCTGTGGCCAACAAGTCATGTATTTCTTTGATGTACGACCTGCTGGTAGAAAAAAAAAGTCCAAACTAAGCCCTGAAAACGGAGGTTTGAGGTGATGGGAAATTTGACACAGAGACCTTGAAAACAGATCTAAGATTAACACCAAGGAGACATTTCTGATATTGATCCAAAGGCAGAGAGTTTAGGTCTTTGTTCCTAAAAAAGAAAGGATCCCGAGATCTGATCTGATGTGATCTGATGTGGTCTGATGTGGTCTGATGTGGTCTGCCTCAGGGAGCGGTCCAAATCAGAGAAACACGAGACGAGACGTGAATATCAAGCTCTTGTCCTAGTCATATATAGTCGTAGCTTTGTTGTCTGCAGGTGTGCAGGTTAAAATGTTGGGTCAGCGCAGAAACCTGCTCCATGATTTCAAGACACATGAGAATCTTTGATTTCCTCAACATCGTGTGCAGCAGCAAACACATGATCACACAGAGGTCATTCAGGAACCAGCATGACCACAACATGAAAACACAGACTGTAAAACAGATGATACAGTTCTGTTTTTATTGTTGTTCTACAGTTTAATGGATTTTAATTTGCTTTTATCTCCATTAATACTTGACCTTTGACACTAACCCTCTCTCTGGTCTCCAGGGCGACCTCTTAAACCCGTGTCGGTGCGACGGTTCGGTGCGTTACACCCATCAACACTGTCTGCTGAAGTGGATCAGCGAGCGCGGCTGCTGGACCTGTGAGCTCTGCTGCTATCGCTTCCACGTCATCGCCATCAACATGAAGAGACCGTGGCAGGTAAAACACACGGCGGGCTCTGGTTTAACACCAGACTTTGTTTTATTTTGAAAGGTTGATCCATGAGAAGATCTAAAAACCATCTCACCACGATCCTCTGGTTTGGGAGTTGATGGAGCTGTGTGTGGTGGCGACGGAGGAACAGAGCTCTGGTTGGTTCTAGACACTGTAACATGGAAAAGTTTCAGATGATGACTTCACCCAGTGAAAGACACAGACAGGGTGCATTGTGGGTAGAGTGGGACTCCATCAGCCTCGTTACCCACTATAGATTTGTGAATGTCTTTCTCTTGTGCTCTGATTTCCTCAGTCGTCCTCCATCTTTGTGTCAGAGCAACACCAAATCTTCTCCACAGTGTTGGCAGAGATAATGTCGAGGCGTCGAGCGTCCGGTTTGGAGCGTCGGGTTCCTCCGGAGCTGAAACAGACCGGTGCTCGTTATAAATATCTCCGTCCTGGATCGTCGTCTCTGTCGCAGCAGAACATTTGGGCTCTTTTCAGATCTGTTTGCTCCAGATGGGACTTGAGTCATTGGCAGACTGAGCAAACACACAGCTGAGGCTCTGCTTTCAGTCCACACAGTCTGAAACAAGCATCATCATCATCATCATCATCATCATCGTTTTCTGTTTCCAAGTTATTTCATCAAGCCGGTTCTCTACTCGCTCTTCTTCCTCTTCTTCTTCACTCCTCTCCCATTTCCTGTTTTCTCTTCTTATTGATTTAATCCTGACACACACACATTTCCTCCTCCCTCTTCTCTTACACCCTCTTCCCACTTCTTCCTCTTTGCCACCGTTGCCCCCCTCCCTTTTATTTTTTAGAGAATATGTCGAGCTGTAGCAGCTTCTCAGTCCCGTTCTGGCTGATGAGGTGTGTTCCAGGGGTCAGACTGCTGGCTCACCTTCAACCTGCAGCAGCTGTAGTTCAGAGCTTATTTGTTGCTACTGAAAGGAGGAGATGAAGGCAGAGAACTGCACTGGGTTTGTCGACCAGGTCTGTGAGCTGAGGTGAACTGCACTGTCTATGTGTCAATCACCCTGAGCCCCGCCCACATCAGGCTTCATCACACCACCTCACCTCAGCTGATACTCCAACATGTTGCTCACGTAGAAATGACAGTGAAAAGTAAACACATGTAGCCCAGGAGAGAAAGTGTATGTTCTCCAGCTCACTTCATGTGGTATCTCCTCCCGTCTGTCTGCAGTGGCAGTCCATCACCATCACCCTGGTGGAGAAGGTGCAGATCATCGCTGTGTTCCTGGGCTCTCTGTTCCTCGTGGCCAGCATCTCGTGGCTGCTGTGGTCGGCCCTGAGCCCGCAGGCCGTGTGGCAGCGCCGCGACATCCTCTTCCAGATCTGCTACGGCATGTATGGCTTCATGGACCTGGTCTGTGTAGGTGAGGACGGAGAAAGACACCACACACCTGTCCTCTGAGGACAGTTATACATGAAGGGTTGTTTAATGAGCACGTTATCCTGCGAGCTACTGCACAACATGAACCTGTGAACCACATGTTCATTTCTGAAGTGATCGTTATAAATGACAGAATATCTCTCTTCAGGCTTGATTGTCCATGAGGGGGCCGCAGTGTACAACGTCTTCATGCGCTGGCGGGCCGTCAACCTCCACTGGGACGTTCAGAGCTATGACAAGGCCAAGGACATGGAGGAGACAAGCACCGGCCACTCCTCGTTGGCCCCCAGGACGCTTTGGTTGCCCCTGGTCACCTTCGGCCCCAGCGGCCCCCTGCAGTCCACCCAGCTGGGCCCGCAGCCATGGACCTGCCTGTGTCTGGCCCCTTTCTGTCCCAGCCTGGTGGCCCGGAACAACCTCAGCCAGGACAGTGACTCAGGAGAGGTCGTCATCCGTGTGACATCGGTCTAAACGCTGGGGCAGGGAGGGGGGGTGGGCGGTATTTATGCAGGAATAAAACATCTGATGGTTTGTACTCGGCGGAAACAACCTGAGCTTCGCTGGGATTTCACACAATCTCTTTGTGTTTGTTTGCAGATTTTCTTGTTCCTAAAGAATTTCCCAGAACAAATCAGTTGTTTATCTGCTCTGAGGCCGGTCCTCAAAACAGTCCCAACGGTTCCATCAGCTCACGTGTGGGGTCGGTGCCCTGCTGTTTCCCACACCATGGTGCAGCACTCATGTCATGTGGGATCACAGGAGGTGATGGGAGGGATTCACAATCATTGTAACTGTGAAGATCCCAAGTCATGGTGGTTTATTGTCAACAAATGATGGAGTTTAGCTGATGTATAACATCTGCACTTTGCTTTTTTAGATTCTTAGTTCAATTCAGGTTGAGTTTGTGGAGGTCCAGAGTTTGGGATGTTGACTGGCGTTTGCAGAAGTTACCACATGACATGAATGCAGCATTAAGGTTGATGTGTACGGACACATGTGTTTTAGTAACACTTCCTTTTACAGTGCCATAACTCTCCTATAATTTAAAGGTGGAGTCTGGGGTCTTTGCCCAAAACTAAACACTAGACTTATACAAATGAAATCCAGCTTAATCATCACATATGGGCTTCTAGTCCTGTGTGGTGTGTGACACCTGCTGCTGCTGCTGCTGCTGCTGCTGCAGGGGGCTGCACAGTGGAGAGGAGGGGCCCAGTGTGAATGCTTTGTTTACAAACAGCAACGAACAAACCTCCAGACTCCACCTTTATTTGAATGGAACTGATCTGTAACTGCACAATTCCCAGTTTCCACTTGGTTTCTGTGGGTTCAAACAGATCAGCAACTAGCAACGAGCAAACTCTTGTTGAAATCAGCGTATGTAAACATCCCGTGTAACTTTCTCCTTGTAGTTAGTACCAAATAATCACATTAGCAAACACGTCCTAAGTGACTGTACAAGGCAGCGAAGCCTTCGATTCCCAGAGGCCTGTGGTGCAAAAACAACTTTTATTCATCAAATCAAAAACAAAACAAAACAAAAACATCTCAGTGTAGTTTTCCATCTCCTCTCTCAGCTTCTCGGTGTCAGCCAATCAGAAGAGAGGAGGCTCTGAGCCTCTCTTCTGATTGGCTGACTGTTTTCTGAGTCATCCAATAAAACAGAGCAGATTTCAGAATAAAACTCAGTCTCACTCAGAGAAACCAAATCCTGCAAGTGTATGATGGTGGGTCCAGGTGGTGGGCGGGGCTTAGTGTTACTGCTTTGTTGTGACATCACAAAGTGACAGGAAGTTTCTGAATACAGGCTGTGTGCATTTCTCTGTGATACTTTCACCATATTACTACAGAACCTAGAGCTGCTTTATAATCACATTACACATCATCATCATCATCATTTAATCCTCAGTTGAACCTTTACAACATCTCCTTGTTGTTGTTCATCTTGAGGCAAACAGAGGGAGAGTTAATGAAACAACTGGAGCTTCTGCTGATCTCTGACCTCATGACGACCTGTCAGAGCTTCGCAGGCAGGGTAGTGGTTGGACTTAGAGAAGTGCCATATTTCTTTGGTTTATAAAAGACATGAGCAGCTGCTACCAGCGTTTCTGTGCCCACTGATGACAAACGACATAGTGGAAACTGATTGGTCGATGTAAACCAAGAGTTTTAGTTGTCACTGAAACTACAGGTGAGATGCTGAACGATGGTTTACCCACTTGAGGAGCAGAACCAGGAAGTTGGTGTTTCCTTCATATGCTCTGCTGTGTGTTAGAGATTCAAACTGGAGCTTTTTAAAACCTGCTGAACCACATCTAGAAAGACGGACAGAGAGAGTTGTGTCGCTGTTATCATTGTGTTTTTGTCGGGATAAATCTGCTTTGTTCTGTACAAAGGGTTTAGAAGAGCTGTGGGACAAAACACACACACAATGAATAACTCATTAACCTTCATACTTCATGCTGTTTTACTTTCACAGAGTTCGTATCTCCCAGGAAGCAACCGAGGAAGGAGGATGCATGAATCAGCAGGTTAGACAGATTTCAAATGAGCACAACAAACAAACAAACAAAAAACACTGATGTCAGAAAGCTTCGGAGGTTTTCCACACAAAGATGAAAGCAGCAAATATGGACATTTTTGAATGTCACTTTAACTTTGTATCTTGGTGTGTGTGTGTATATGTTGGCATAGCAACATCTGTCCAGAGAGCTTGCTGGCTGCCATCAAAAGGACGGATCCTCAGATGGTTTGTGCCGGTATAAATACACCTGTTGAAAATTGTGGTTTTGATCTGTCTGTATGCCATTCTGTTGAGCTTCCAGGGGCCCTGTGGTGTTTGGGTTGTGGACGGGTTTGGGGCTCTGTTCTCGACTTGGGGTCATTTGGGGTCATTTGATTTTTTTGGTGCCTTAGGAGGCTGGGTGACGACGTTGCAATGTGCAGCACAGAAATAACTTGAATGTGACTTTTGCTGTTGGCTGTATTTCTATTTAGTTTTGAATGTAACATGGATGTAATGTATAAAGAATATTTATATACGCAGAGAGCAGTGTGGGTTATTTTCCTGATGCCAGTCGCTGCCACTACATGTTGCACTGGAACACCAGCGTCTCTTTTCATCCGACACACCTCTGGTCACCATCCAAGGCTAAACATGAAGCCGACATGGAAACACAGAAAACTGCAGATCTACAAATGGCCACTAGAGTGAGTGTCCAGCAGTGAGTCAGTCCAAAGAGCCACACACACTTCACCTTTATCAGGTTGCGTGTCTGCTCTTCATGATGACACATGAGCAATGCCTTTCAAGAAGACTGAAAGGCACCGTCCACTGACACTGACCCAAACACCACCTACAGCTCCGGGACCACGTGCCCGAGAGTGACCGAGGAGAGTTACCGGATAGCACTGAACGCCTCAGCAGTTACAGTCTTATCTAATCTATTGATACTGATATTCATCCTAATATTTGCATTGATCAATAAGTTCATTTATATGTTAAGAAAGTCTGTGCTGAGGCGTTCACTGTCTGCTTGAAATCACAGCACAAAGTGGCGTATTTTGAACCTGCATACAGTTCATTCTTGTCTGCAACTGAGCCACAAATCACCATTATCACTGATCAATCATCAGATCGATGAGAGAGCGAGACCGCAGCCACTTCACCATCAGATACAAGGAAACAACAGTTAGAGTTAAAATAATGAAATGCAGAGTTTTAAAAGATGAATTTGAAGCTCCCTGATGTGTTCATGTTCTGAGGAAACCTCAGCTCTGTCCATGTCGTCCCCGTGGGTCAGTCCCCCTAGAGGGAGGGCAGAGGTCACGGTCCCCCTGTTAGAGGCGGTGGAGGCGGCTGGGCCGGGCCCCAGGAGAGAATGTCAAATACTGTAGAGTCGTCTTTTATTTCACTGTTTGTGCTCGGCTTGTTTTCATAAAAGATTTCTGTTTTTGTGTCTTCACCGACTCCACTGAGATGGACAATAAAGATTCACGCTTCAAATCGTTACCACGGGTTACACTGTGAGAACGGAGCAAGTAAGTGGGAAATGACCAGCAACTCTTCAAAACACGTAGAAACTATTTAAACAAGCATTAAACAGAGAAGAAGAAACATCAGTGAAAACGTCTGCAAACCAAATGTGTCACCGTTTATTGTTAAAATCATCTTTTCAATACATAACACAACTAATACAGATTAAAAAACAACAGACACCAGCACTGTGTGAAGATCCACTGACAGCTGGATGGTTGCGTAGAGAAAAATACAAGATTTCTGTCGTAAGAAGAATCACCATCATTCAGGAAAAACCACCGAAGGCAGAGACTTACAGTATAAAATGTACAGCCACATGATTATATAATATATAATATTTATATTTATATTTATATATATATATAACATTGCACATTATATCAAAATGAAAACCACACAAAGTAAGTGTACAATAATATACAACAAGGCACTGAGGAAACCTGCACATGCGTCTTTGGATGGATCTGCCGCCCGCGGAGCTCCAGTGAAATGTTACACTGAATGAAAAAAGTAGAAGAAATGTCACACTGCAAACGGTCCGACTGGACGAACCATTCAAACCGAGACCTGAGTTAGTTACTGCACCAGAACTCACAGTGGAGTCTGAATGACGGCAGCTTGAGTTGCCCCATGTGATGCTGTGTGACCGACCTCAGTGAAAACGTCTGTGTGTCATAATCAGTGGTCTTTCTAAGTGCTACGCTGCTGCTGCTGCTGCTGCTGCTGCTGCTGCTGCTGCAGCAGAGACATAAACATGCTCCAAAGCACCGAAGAGGGGAAATATCTGCACATCACCAGCAACGTGACGTCACATAAAAACAGCCTGAAATATAAAAGCTGTATAATAAATCCTATCAGTCTGCTGGATGTGGCACGTCTACCCTGGACTCTAAAACCTCAGCTCCTCAGAAACTGATGCAACCGACTTTTAAAACTTTTCTAACTCTACAGCACTGTGACCTTAAAGCTCCGTATGGTATAAAGGTAGACGTATGTCTTAAAGCTCCATACAGATAGACGTCCATGTGTAGTGTGATTATAAAGCAGCTCTAGGTTCTATATTAATACAGTGAAAGTATCAAAGCCTCAGTCCACAGAGAAATGCACACAGCCTGTATTCAGACACTGAGCCTTAAAACCAGCCGTCAGGACTTCCTGTCACTTTGTGATGTCACAATAACCTCTGAGATTGAATGATTTGCACAGGTCGGATGTTGCAGTGAACAAAGAGCATCGGTAGTTAAAGAGATGGAGGGAGCACCTTTCAGATTGTGGCTACACAGGAAGAAGAAGAAGAGTGGCATCGATGCGACGAGATCTGATTGGACGTCGTCCTGCTGCTGTTTGAACAGGCACTTGTGTGACCTTTGTATTAGTCAGCAAACGACTCGAGACGATCAATCGCAAACTTGAAATGTTTGAGACGAGTGCAGCTGCGCATTATTTACAGTGAACAGATCATCCTGGAGAACGTGAATGAAGACGGTCCGGTCCCAGAGTTCGTCAGAGCAGAGAGGAAAAGGCAGAAAGTCCTCACTCAGTGTCTTTTCTCCATCGTCTCTGCTTTTTTTTTTTTTTCTTAATCTTCTCACATTCGGACACACCTCTCTGAAAACACACACTCTTTTTCTCTTCTATACACACACACACACACAAAAACCTCAGTGACAAACACGACTAATCCTGCAGCAACAGTCCTTGTGGCGCTGCAGCACGTCAGCGTCAGGAAGAAATGAACTTATCCAAAACACAACACAACACAACACGACCACGTGTCAGGAGGAAATGATGCTGATTTTCTTTGGTCTGAGAAACACTTGGTGCATTTTTGTATTTTGGTGTCAGGATGTCAGGGAACATGTGCTTCCTCAGGGGATCATTTATAGATTTCATTACCTCATATCATTTGGCTTTAGCGTCGTTTCACGCTCTTTGACTGGTCCTTGGATCTTGTTTGTTCACCTACATTCACTTGATAATCCTTGCAGCGTTTATTAAACTCTGCTCTGAAGCTGTGGAGCCGAGAGCTGCAAGAGACGCTCTGGTAATTAAACGTAGCGTGTCTCGTAGTTTTCATCTCATTTACATACATTTGTTTTTAACTATAAAACACTTCCAACTACGTCTCCTCTACAAATGAGATCCAGCATCACTATTGTTACTGTTTTAATCTTGGACTTGGAGTTAAATGAATCTTCTTAGCACAGGACTGAAGGCCTTAAACTCTCCTTAAGGAAACAGCAGAATTAACTTTTTTGCTTCTTAACTAAGGACAACATTGAAGAGGACTCCCTTAAGGAAATCCCTCAGCTCATGACACGTTCAAGTGTCAGTCTTCAGTAGAAAACCTGAGGTGCTTTGTGAAACTAGCCTCTGGATTTAATTCAACACAGTGATGTGTTTAAGGGACAGTTTTGACTGTGAGGTCACTTCCACTTCACTAAACCTTCATCTGAAGTTTAACTAAGAATGTCATGTGGGCAAATCAAGTACATTTTAAATAATATGAAGTTCGTATTTTTTGGGAACAAATAATCCAAAGGACGTCGAGGCCACGAACGACCACTGAAGGAAACTTTCTAATTGTTTTCCCCAGTTGGAAACAAGCAGGTCCTGTAGGTCTCCTCTGTTTGCTGGCTTTGTTTTCACAAGCTTTTGATTCTGATTCTGATTCTGATTCTGATTTTGATCGAGGTTTTTCATGCTGACGTTTCTTCTTTGTGATGATTGATTAGTAATTAGTGTTTCCTCTGTGTCATGGCAGCAGAGACCTCACTGTTTCCAACCTGTGATGCACAACCTTTGTTTGTGTCGTCCACATCCTGGTCTCCTGTCCACATCCACAGAGCACCTTGTCGACTCTCTGGCTGTGGCTGTGTTGTGTTTGGATAAAAAACAAATAAAAAAAAAAAACGGTCCAACACATAAAAGAATCATCTGAGTTTGTTAACGTTAAGAGCGTCGTGGTTTTTGTCTCCAGCATTCACAGAGTCCGGTGTACGAGCTGCTGCTCTCTCCGCAGCGCTGAGGACGGGCGTCCGTGCACAGACGGCAGCGGCCGGCCTCAACCCTCCTGCCGCGGCGATTCCTCAGCCATAAGGTCACAAGGTTAAAGGGGTGGGGCTTCACCAGGCGCTGCACTGGCTGCCGTGGCTGCTGACGGACTGACAGTTGCTGTAGCGCTTCTTGACGATCATGCTGATGTAGGCCTTCATCAGCTTGGCGATGTCCATGACCTGCAGAGGTGAGGAAGAGGAGCAGATGGTGAAGTCACTGACATTAACCCTGAGGCTTTGTTGGTTCAGGTTTAGTTTGTTTTCTGACAGTTTTGAAGGAGCATTATTTCTGCTGTACGAACCATTTGGGTTTCGAACACCAGCTCTCGGCCCTCCACGGCGATCTTGTAGGCGTTGGGCAGCGGGGCTCCGAAGGACAGGATCTGTTCATAGGGGAAAACCTCCAGGGGCCACGGCTCCCCTCGTTTGTACACAGATATGGCCTCACGGCTCACGCCCAACCACAGCTCGCAGGGGAACGACCCGTCCCGACACTGAAGAGACAAAACAGTCGTTTCAATACAAAAACACGGTTTGTGACTTTGATGAAATAACCTCTCAAAGTAAAGGACGTTCTGGTTCCTCACCTCGACGTTGAACAGCGTGGACCCGTACCCCTGCCACTCCTTCACCAGCGCCATGTACTTGACCATGGCCTGCTCCTGGTTCATCCCCTGCAGTTTCTTCCACTTGTCCATCACGCTGGTCTTCACCGCCGCTGCCTCCTCTCTCATCCACGCCTCCAGGCTGTTCTCCTCCTCCAGCTTCTGCCGACTCAGCGAGCCGCTCCTGAAGCTCCGCCTCAGCGTTCCCTCCAGGAAGCTCGAGCGCTTCCTCTCCGACGTCCCCGAGCGCTCGGCCACCGAGCCGGTGCCCGGTGCGAACGTCTTGGCCGAGTTCTGCACCCGGGCCCGTAATCGTGCCATGGGGAACACCTGGGACATCTCAGGGACGCTGGCCTGGGAGCTGTGATCACCCTGCAGGTACTGAAGCCTCAGGGCAGCCAGGAACTGAAGAGTCTCCTCAGGGGCCGGATACTGACCCCGAATCACAGCTTCATGGGCCTGTGGACGGCGGACACAGCAAACATGAGACAATGACCACATGAAGAAGAGCTGAACTTAACTTGAGTTAACGCAACGCTGCTGAATTAGAAAATGTAGCTACAGACAAACGGTCACTGTCCTGAACAAGGAACCAACAGGTTTGACAATAATGTGTGTTCATTTGCATCACACCTGTTACTGTAGATTAAACAAAAGGATGCAACATGAGCATCAACTGATGATGTGTTCTGCTCTGCAGGACGCCCACCAGGTGCTGCAGGACGTTTCCTCACCTGTTCGAACATGAAGGCAAACTCCACGCTGTCTTTGGGGACGTTGTCTGTGTCCAGGAAGCAGTAGAGCTTGAAGTAAAACTTCCAGCCAGTGTTGTGTTCGTCTGGACTCGCTGAAAGTCTGCAGGCCAGAGCACCGGATATTAACACCCAGAATACACACACACACACACACACACACACACACACAACCACTGTGGCACTTACTTTTCAAACTTGGCGAGCACGTCGGCGACCACCATGCGGCTCTCGATGGCTTTCTCTGTGGTGTCGTTGTGTTCAAACAGAGCAAACATGTTCCTGCTGTCCTCCATGGCCAGGCCGCGGATCAGCTTCTCCACCACCTGACACACACACACACACACACACACATTTAACCATAAGTTATAGTTGTGGGTAACCTGTCCCCCTCCTGTGTCCCAGCAGCCCCGGCGTGGTCCTACCTCTCCGGCTGTTGTGTGTGAGTTGATGGTGATCTTGCAGGAGCCTCCTCCATGGCAGTGGACGGTGGTGCTCATGTCCTGCCGCGCCACAATGGAGCGGATCTCCTCCTGCGATGGGACGTTCTCCCGGGCTCGAGTCTTCCTCAAGGATTCGAGGGCGAAGGCGGCATAACGATCCATCTCTGAGCCGGGGAAGAGCTCGCGAGTCCTGAGGAGAGGGCAAGTTGAAACGGAGTCAGTGCCGAAGATGCAATGAAACATCTGTGGGCTGGTTTAGGGAGAAATGCCCAGTTTGTACCTCTTCAGGTGGAACTTGAGGTATCTGAGGATGCTCCTGGTTGGGACGAAGGTGCAGGACATGCAGGCCAGGATCTTCCAGCTGCACAGGTTCCCCGGGCTTCCCGGCTGCGGCGGTCGGGTCGTCTGCTTGATCAGCTGACAGTAGAGTTCATCCCGCAGAGGTTTGAGCTCCTGGCCGGTCTGCAGGATGCCCTGGATGATTGGCACCGGGTCGGCCACGCCCTCCAGGTGCTGCAGGGAGCTGAACACCTTGAGGGCTTCCTCCTGCAGCGTCGTGTAGCCCCTGTGTCTCTGAGCTGGACCAGGAAGAGGAGACGAGGTCAGTGACCGTCTGTGTTCAACATGCACTGTTTTACCTCACTATTGGCTTCACTAATATATCATTTAAAAAACAGCTCACCGCTGGTGTGGATGTCTCCGTAGGGCAGCGGCAGCAGAGGCGAGTGCAGCGGGTGGTGGCTATAGCGAAGGATGGGGTTCCTCTTGTAGATCTGCTCCACCACCTCCAAGTTGAGACAGTTCTCCTGCAGAGAGAAGAGTCTGGCGTCAGTGTGGGAACCCTGAGAGGTCGGCTGTGGTGATTTCAGGCTGAAGCTGCCTTTAAATGATCACATCATACACTAAGGACTAAATAATCAACGCCTCGTCTCCCACCTTGATGTCCTGGATGAGCTGCTGGGTGGGCGTGTCGATGGGCGCCTTGGTGTCGATGACGTTCTGGATGGAGTTGGCCCAGCGCGTGGCCTCATTCAGCAGCTTACAGTAGAGACGGTACGAGTGTTTACGTCCGTACACGATCACGTTCCAGTAGCCTGAGAGGAAACGACAAAGAGAGACGATCACACACACGGGACAAACATGGTTGAACCAAACAGAACCCACAGCACCTCCTCCTCCTCCTCTCACCGGTCTCTTTGAAGATCTTCTCGTCCGGCTGGACCACGGAGCAGAGGCTGTTCAGCACCAGCGTCCCCAGCTTCAGGGCGTTACGCTCCGAGCTCTTGTAGTAGTCCAGGGAGTTGTGGGTGAGCAGGAACCAGCGCTTCTTCAGCTTCAGCGAGGCCTTGGTGCTGTTCTTCATCTCTTTGTGCAGCCAGCCTGCAGGAAAACACACACACACACACACACACACACACACACACACACCTCATTATTCATGTTCCCCTCCTGTTACCTGAGCTGTACAGTCATAAACCAACATGGAGCTGAAGTGCAGCTGGAAGAAGCTGTGATGTTAGAGCTGCAGGCTGACGGCTCCAGTTTATCTGAACTGACTAAACCTGCAGCCTCCTCTGAAGTTTCCTTTATCTGCCTAAATGCATTCTGGGAGAGACTCCGGCCCGTGGGCTGCAGGGCGGTGAGTGATTGCGTGCCGTCACCTCGGATGATGAACTCCTGTCCGTCGACGCGGGTGTCTCCCTTGGAGCGCTGCAGCAGAGTGATCCAGTGGTGCATCTCCTCGGGCGTGTCGGCGTTGCAGTGCAGCACGCGGTTCGCCGTGATCATGACGAACGAGTTGGGCCTGCGGAGGTTTCAGGGAGGGTTAGTGGTGACGAGACGGAGACGTGAAGGTGAAGCATCAGACGCTGTGGTGCTAAATTCAACATCTCAGTCACGTGGGCGACAGCAGACACACACACTCCTTCTCTCTGGCTGTGTTTGGATTTGATTAAATTCAAAGCTGCACTCACCTCTCTGGATTATCTGACGCACACACCGAGTCGATCATCCCCACGTCCAACGTTCCCTGAAGAGACAGAGGGGGAGGAGATGTGTTCAGTGACATCGTTCTTCGGCGTGCAGTGGAAACGAGTTTGGCCTTCCTCACACACACACACACACACACACACACATATTGAACTCACCACAGCATTCTGGGGGTTGGCCTGCTCGTCGTGCATCTCTCTGATCTCCTGCTCTGTGGAGCTGTGGACCTGACTCAGCACACTGAACCATTGGCTGTAACCATGAACACATCATCATCATCATCATCATCAGGGTACTACAATCATCACATCTTAAATGATCTGTATGTTTTATATTTTAGGCCTTTAAACATTTGGGACGAGGGAAGTTTTGTGTTTTAACACATAGGAGCTGAGAGAGAAGCTGACCTGTAAACACACACACACACACACACACACACAGCTCGTCCTCCTGTCAGGGCAGATATGTGGAGGAAGTGGACAGTCCCTCTGAGAAGAAATCAATGTGTTGCCAGGGGCAACTGGCACCCCGCCCCCCCAATGACAATACCTCCTCCTCATTATACTGTCTGTGACTGTGTGTGTGTGTGTGTGTGCACACGTCGCTGGCGATGAGCTCATTGTTCCAGGTTTCTGAGGATCTCATTAAAAATGCTAACGTGATTCATTTGTGTGATCAGCAGGTGAACAGCTGACTCACCTGGCGTCCTCAGCTGACTCAGCGATCAGGTGGTACGTCCTCTCTGGCATCACAATGTCGATTCCATTCTCCTTCCCCGTGTTGTCAATGATTTCTCTGCATCACAAAAAACAAAACAAAACTCTTTACCACATGATCTAAAAACAGTAAAAACAGGTTTGATATACAAAAGATCAAACAACAACTTTCCTGCAAAAAGAAAAAGTCTGACGAGACCTTTGTCACCATCTAGTGGTCATCTATAAGAACTGCAGCTGAGTCATTATTAGGAAGGTGAACATGCTCTAATGTTGCATTTAAATATATTCATGTCTAAAAATACTATCGAAGCTCTTTAACATCCAGAACCATGTCTTTTCTGTTCCTGCAAAATGGTTCCAAGCCTCTGGTGATTCAACACGTACGAGACTGTTTCTGATTTTGTGTTTGTGTCTGAACTGTGAACCCTGTCAGTCACTGGCACCACCTCCGTCCTGAATGTTTATACTGGTCTGTGAGCGTGTCTCTGGTTAAAGCATCAGCTCCTCCTCAGCTCTCCGCTCAAACACGTACGGACTCGCTCCAAAGGCGATTGCGTCAGATTGGTCCTTACTTGGCGGTGTGCATGTCCAGCACCCCCTTCATCTTCTCCTCGCTGTCGTTCTCGAAGTACATGAGCTTGCTCTGCCGCAGCACGAACCAGCGGCGTTTCCAGTTGCGGCGGGACAGTGTGGACGAGCCCCCCCCCTTCTTGTGCAGCCAGCCCTGCTTCAGAGCCTCCTGCTTGGCCCGGAACCACAGGAAGGTCTCGTCCTTCAGAACGCACCAGCGCCGCTTCCACGTGTTCATCAGGCCTCCTGCAGAGAGAGAAGGTGAGGTTTTCAAATGCTGTTCGATGCCTTAAATCAGCTGGAGGATCATCTTGAATCAGCGGTGAAAACGTCCTGAACTTCTCTGGGACATATATGACCGAGACTGTTCACAGATCTTCCTACAGAAGCGGCAAGTGCTGCGATGAAGAGTTACCTTTGATGAAGAGGAAGCTGTGGAAGTATGGGAGGGTGACGCAGCTGTAGACGGAGTCCCGTCGATACGACAGCTCGTCGTCCGTGTCGAACCTGTCAAAGTCGTCCTCGCTGTCCTCGAACTGGAATAAAAACAACACAGTTCAAGACGTGTGACGTTAGCATTGCTGAACGCATCCTTTGTCAGCGGCTGAAAACGTACAGAACCATTTTCCTCTGGTGTTTTAGAAAGACGTGAGGACGCGGGATGGATGTATAGATGAAGTAGCTTCTTTTTCTAACCTGCAGAAGCATTAACTCTGAACATGTACAACCTCGCCTCAGTAAGTGCATGTATCAAGGCTGTTACTTCAACCTACTGCAGTCATTTCTTCTGTAATCACATCCCATACTGACCAAATCTGATAAAAGATTTATTCCCATCGTGTCCTGTCACAGTGTCTGAAGACAGATGAGGACTGGAGGACTAATGGACCAGCTTGTTAGCTCGTTCTTGGAAACCTCAGGAACAGCAGGCCAGAGAAATAAACAGATTACTGTGAGGGGACGTTGAGTGAAGACTGTTCCTGATACTCACTGAGGACTGAGCCCCCTCTGAGCTGAAGCGGTACGCCCCCGAGCTGTTGTAGGTGCCCATGGAGCCGCGGTAGTCAGGAGACCACTGTCCACTGCGGGGGTTGGAGAAGGCCACGCTGCCACTGGACACGATGGCGCCTTCGTCGTAGTCGTCCTGGTCGTAGTCCGAGTCCTCGTCTGGAGGTATGAGCTCCACCAGGTCATCGGACGGCGCCTCGGACGAAGCCTGAGGATGGCAGTAGGCCGAGTCCCCGCTGGACGAGGCGCTGTGGCAGGGTGGGGGCACCGGTGGTAAAGGCAGTGGCTGGTGAAGCAGAGCGGTTGGTGGCAGGGGTGGGATCACGCCGTCGTTGGCGTACGGGTCTTCTTCAGATGAGTCGTCGCTGGTCCGGATCCCACTGGTACGCTGGCCGTCCGAGTGGCCGTGTTCACTCGGGTTGGGAGAGTCCTTGAAGGCCTCGTCGTCAGCCCCAAACCCTTCGTCGACCTCCTCTTCGTCGTTGCCCCTCCTCCGTCGACTGTCCTTCTCCTTTTCCTCGCCCTCGGAGACTCCCAGCGAGCTCTCGATGTTCCTCACGCACTCATCGATTTCATCGAAATTGAGCGAGTCCAGGAACTGCTGCGCCGCCTTGCAGGCCTCGTCCTCCAGGCGCCTCAGCTCCTGGTCGCGGAGGCGCTGCAGCCGGTTGAGGGAGGCCTCGGTCAGGGAGAGCTCCTGACGCTCCTTCTGCCTCTGCAGCGACTGGATCTCCCGCTCCAGCCGCAGGATCTCCTCCACCTGAGATGCTTCATGAGGACGAATCGCCTCATCCAGAGCTTCCGCTGCCTCCAGCTCCTCCGGGGTTTCTGCTGGAGCTGCAACCGCTACAGCCGACTGAGACTCAGCCAAAACCAGAGAGGTGAGCTCTTCGACACACTGCAGCTCCTCCAGTCGCCTGCTCTCCTCTGCCTGAGGACAGCAAGAAGACAAACATCTCCTTTTGGATCTGTTGCCAGACACTGATCGTTCTCATGGTACCACACTTTGAGACTCCGCCCATCCTCTTACCTCTCTGGCAAGTCTCTCAGCCTCCAGCCTCCGTCTCTCTCTGTACAGACACAGACACAGACACAGACGGTAAGAGACAGGATTTACCAACACATGAGAAATGACATTTCCCGTCTCGTCACAGCGTTAAAATCCCATTCCAGCCATTTAGAGAGCAGGTGCACAGGAACAGACAGAAAATATACATTATCATCCAGAACAGCAAAAAACACCCCAAGCTCTGATCACAATCTGTGTGTTCAGCCTCCATCTTTGATTCTGGTCATTCCTCGCACTACGTGTCCCTCAGAGGGGTTTATGGTTAGGGACCTGTGTCCTGGCTTTAGTATCTGGACAGTTTAACGTGAGGAGGAAATCAACAGAAAACATATGTTAACAGTGGAACAGCTGTTGTAAATGTGAAGAGGAGAAATCACCTGTGTGTTTATAGAGTCAGCGACAGTGTCTCTGTCGCCTCATTAATCACGGTGATTGTCTTCATTCATATTGCAAACTAAAGATACTCAGGGTTCATAGATTCCTCCACCTGCCCCTTTAACTCCATCAGCTCACCTCTCTTTCTCCTCCTCCATCCTCCGGCGCCGCTCCTCCTCCTCCTCCCTCTCCCTCCTCCTCCTCTCCTCCAGCAGCTGGCCGTAGGCCCGGCGGGCCAGCTGGCCTCGCAGCCGTTTCTGGAAGGTGAGCGCCGCCCAGCGGAGGAGCAGGAACTTCCTCCTCCAGTAGAAAGCCCGGTAGTTCTTCTGAATGACCACAATGCACTGCAGCAGCTTCCTGTACTGCTTCCTGCATCGATCAGTGAACAAGAGCGTGAGGACCTTTGGTCGGACTGAACTGTTTGTGTGAGGAGGTTCGTGATGTTGGAGCATGCTTGACTCGTACCTGGCCATGTAGCCCACGACGTGAGCCTGGATGATCATGGCGGCTTTCAGCACCTCCACCTCCCTCTGCTTCTCCAGGCGATGCTCCAGAGACTCACGGAGAAAGACCTGAGAGAGGAGGAGAGGACAAGTAGAGGAGAACAAGTCAGTATATTCATCATAATGGGCGGAGGATGACATTTCACAAGATTTCAAACACCTCTCGAATCGTTTAGAAGAAATGAAAAATGTGAAGCAGAGTGCGTCAAAGCCAGAGGCGACACTTTGTGACCATCAGCTGAAATCTGATTCAGCTCAGAGTGACAAAGCAGAGGAGAGAGATTCTCCACATTGTGGAGCTGAGAGCAGACACTGATCGACTAATTGATTCGTTGATGTAACCACAGGCGACCACTAGAGGGAGCTGTGAGGCGCCACATTCAGACAACCTGCTGTCAGTGAAGGGGTCACACACACAGGGACGTACAGTGAGGAACAGAGCCATGGTGAAATATGAAATTAAAGCTTTAAGACAAAATTAAAATCACATTTTAAAGAAGAGAAAACACAAATCAATGTATTTAAACGTATAAGATGAGGCAGGAAACTGAGGACTGATGAGTCTCAGGTGTTCAGGAAGCTCCTCCCACAGCTGCTTTCAACAGAACACAGCTGCTGCTGAACGCAGCACAGTCGTTACATGTCAGACACACGTGATGAATAAAAGACTCAAAGCGTCGTCTTCTATCCGACATCACCGTGTAACAGACAGAGGAACAAAGCAGCCGACAGGAATCAAACCCTGGACCCTCCTCTCCCTTTGTCCGCTCCACTAAACGCCACAGATTATGGGCAGCCGCTGATTTCAGGGACGTCTCTCTGTGAAAAGAGGCGTTTTACAGGCACTTAGTGCAGCTGCCTGCTGCAGGAGCCGAGCTGCCGCCCATTGATAGGGACCTGGGGCCCGGCGAGGGACGGCGGGGGTTAATCCGATTAGGGAGGGAGGAAAATTAGATATGGGACGTGGACTCGGGCGACAGGAACAGTGGGGAAATGTCACAGTGCTGCATGGAAACAGGAGCAGAATAATGTACCGTGTGTGTGTGTGTGTGTGTGTGTGTGTGTGTGTGTGAATCCTCAGTGGTGAAGCACTGATGAGATTTTCAGGGGGAAATGTAAACTGGTCGGGGTGATTTGGACGTCGCTGATGAGCAGGTTAATTAACAGGGAAACATGCAGTGCATGCCCGAGCACGTGCACCACACACACACACACACACACACAGACAAAGATAAAATGCTCAGAAGCACCAGTGTCTCCCCCTGGACTCAGCAGCAGTGTCTGAGTCTTGTTAAAAATCTGAGCTACAGGAAGCAGCTGAATGATGAAGAGCCAGAGAGGAGTCGCTCTGTCTGAGCTCTGTCCACCTGTTTATTCAGGGTGTGTGTGATTTGTGCACTTACGCTGCTCAAACTCACCACATGATGTTGTGTGGGTGTGAACAGTGTCGGACTCTGACTCCCTGATGGTTCAGGAAGTTTAAATAAAGAGAAGATGTTTGTTGCTCCGACTCTACATCATCACACACACACACACACACACACACACACAAGGCCCAGCGTCACATGAGTCACACATACACAAAATGTGCAGCCTCGTGTACGAGCGCACACATTTGCACGCCAACAATTCAGATGACTAATCCCCTTTAATCATTACTATGCTAATTAGTGCAACAAAAGTCTCGTTAAGCCTCGGTGCACTTTTGCTTCCTGCTGCTGGGAGCGCCGCTCGCTGTGACAGGTCAGGCCCGTGGAGAGAGCAGAACCCCAGGAGACGCAAGCAGAACCACATCACTTCCAGGAAATTAAGTTTGAGGCTGTAAAAAAAAAAAAGGAAAACCTCCCAGACAATAGTGAGGACATGTGCCGCCTGAAAGGAGCTGAGGCCGCTCGGTGTAAATCTCAGAGCGAGAGGCAGCGGGACAAAGTGAGTGAATCCCAGGGAGGGAGACAGACTTGATTTAATGCTTTACAGCAGCAGGAGCAGGTTTATGGTTCATGGTGGTGGTGGTGGTGGTGGGGGGGGGACACTGTCAGGGTCAGAGGTGATGGGACGTTGTTACGAACACTTCAGAAAAGTCTGCATGTAAAACTCAAACCAGTAAATAACAATAAAAAGCTGTCCTTCAGGGGACACATTACGTCACAGCGTCGCAACAACACCTGTCCCAGTTCGAAGGACTTCCCCCACCTGTTCTAGGAGGACACACCACACCTGTCCTTCGTGGCCTCCCGTATCCCAAGACTCCTTGCACGCCGTTATTACTAGCCACCCAGTATGTTAGCTATCAGCAGGTTGAGGCGGCTGTAGCTTTTATATATATAACATCTATCTGTAGTGTGTGTGGTACTGTTGTGCAGCCTGGGATCATAAAGTTGATCTCATCTTCATTAGCTTTTTTGTGCTATTGATACACAGTTACACCACACACTGATGACCATTCATTCAACCAAACACACACACACACACACACATGTCCTCCACTGCTGTCAGCTCCCGCAGCGTCACACGGTCACGCTGTGATTGGGGATCTGTGTTGACCATCTGTCATTTCCCCACAGAAAATTCATTCATCCACCACACACACACACACACACACACACACACACACACAGGACACATGCTATAGGTATATTCTTTCTGATCCGTTGTAGTGGAAGTGAGAGAGGATGGAGACAGGATCCAATAACTGTCAGATTCCATGCTTCAGGTGCTCTGGACTTCAATTATTCATGATCTCACACACACACACACACACACACACACACACACACACACACACAGGGCCTGCGGTCACACAGGTACCTGGGCTCTGAAATGGTTTCATCGAGCAGGTTTGTGGGACACACAAAGCCAAATTAAGGCTGGAGGGGAGCAGGCTAAATGGATAGGTCCACATCCAATCATATTCCATGTCAGCAAGCAGAATGAGGATCAGCCTGTGTGAGCCGGAGGCAGGGGGAGCGGCGGGACGTTCAGGAGCTCAAGATTTGACAGGAAAAAGTCAATTACACCACAGAGACCTGAAGCAGAGTGGAAACACTTCACCGCTGATTGACAGGAAATGTGTTGGTGCTGCACCGAACCATCCAATTACTCTGCTCTGCGCACATCTGCATCAGCTGAGGCCCTGGTTCAGGTCTCTACTTCCTCTGTGTTGATTTCTCAGAGGTCAAACGCAGTCAAACATCAGAGATAAGAAACATCTGGACCTCACCTTGGTCTTGCCCAGCTGCCAGTCTGCACTGTCGTAGTGCTGCAGCAGCTGGACGCAGCGCCCCCTGGGATCATCCGGCATCAGCACACCCCGCATTAACACCTTGTACCTGAAGAGGAAGAAGACGGTGTGGACAGATGAAGACTACAATCCAAAGGACGTGCGGTGGGAGCAAGAAGAGTTTTAGACATTTCTACAGAGACTGTTCTGGTCCTGGTTTATTATGGGATGGACAGTCAAGACAAACCTGGAGCAGAAGTCCTGGAACGGTCTCCGGATGGGAAAGCCGGTGCGTCGAATCTTCACCGTTTCCAACATGCCAGAGTATCTGAGCTGGTTCAGAACCACAGTCTGGTCGAACTGGTCAGGCATCTGGAGGCAGAGGGGGTTGATGGGACTTTAGAATAAAGATGAGGCCGAAAACAATCCCAGGTTTTATACTGAATGTTAAAGCTCCATACAGTATGAAGGGAGACCTTTGTGTTAAAGCTGAGCCTTAAAACCAGCCAACACTTCCTGTTACTTTGTGATGTCACAACAAAGCAGTCAATCCACCACCTGTCCAGAGAAAAGCCTCCTGTCTTCTGATTGGCTGACACCAACCTAATGTTCCTAGAGCTCCAGAGAGAAGCTGAGAGACGAGATGGAAAACTACTCTTTAAATAACTGATAATCAACACTGCAGTAGTGAAGTTAAATATCTGCTGCCAATAAAACACATTGATCTGATTTGCTTCAATCTGGTTTCAATAAATGTTTTAAAAAATCCTCATGTTGTTGACGTTTGTTTCTAAACCATCTCTGAGGGCTGATGGGAAAACGACCAGCTGATGATTTTCACTCTGCATCGACAGGACGTTTCAGCTCCACAGGACATTTCTATCAGTGTTCCTGTGCAGTGGAGCCTCGTCGATGCAGTCAGCCGCTCCCACAACACTATTACAACAGTATTGACAATCTAACACGCCAGTGCACAATGAAATCCAATCATCTGATCTGATGCAGGTGTAATTTTGTTTACAGCTGTGTTGATTGATTCTGGACTCTGCCTGATTGCTGTTTGAGGGCAGGTTTACAGCTCTGAGCGTCGTGTGTTTGCATTCACAGCACCAGCAGGTTTTTGTTGTGGTGCGATCGTGGCCACTGTGGATGTGCCACGGGTTCAACTTCCAATATCTGGTGCTGCCTCTACGCGACTCTCCTCACATCACCAGAACTCTGAGACAAAAGATGATGTGAAATATGTGCGTAAAAAAAAAAAAAAAAAAAATCTCAGATGACGTCTGCAGCCGAACCACACGGCCATCACTTCACATCAAACTGCATACCACTCATTCACGAGCCAGACCTCAGAGGACGGAGGAGATGCGCACGACAGCAACAAATCAAACCCCCCGAAAAACACACTTGGCATTGAGATACCATTATTACTTAGAGAAGACCCCTCTCACCCTGTAACCTCCGTGGGCGTCTGGGGGGTAGGGAATAAGAGAGCGCTTTCATACCCCGCTGTAATGCCCCCTTTATTCTGCACCGTCTCCCCTGATGGCCCGTTGATGGCCCATTGGAGCTGCTGAGCTGAACGGAGCCCAGTTCACCAGCAGATCTTTTGAATGGCGCCCTTTTACCAGCCACTGGCCGCAGAGCTCATTAGCATAACCTTCATTTGCATACGGCCGGAGCTGCAGCGCGACAAAGCCGAGTGGTGTCAGGAAGCTGCCCTCTGCCTCCTGCCTTTCTTTGCCCACCCTGTTTTCTATCTCCATCATTTCCTCTTTTTTCTGTGCTTCTGGGACGTCGACCTCCGCTCCGTTTGGAGGATCTCTCTCTCTTTTGATTTTGTCTAGAAACCTCACAGTTGTCTGACCAACTTACTGAATCAAATTTCTACCTTTGTTTCCTCCAGGAGAAGTTTCACGCTGTGGCATTTTGTCTCTTCTGTTGATGTGACGGACAAAAGAAAATCTTCTTTCACCACGTTTTCTGTCTTTGAAAAGTTCAGTCTCACTCCTCCGTTCTGCATCTTAGCTGTGAATGAATCTAAACTGCAAAAAAAGTGAATGACTGACCAAACTATAGAGTCACATCAGACAATAAGACACATGGACATTGTCTTTTTTGTCCCTTTCAGGCAGGAGCTCATTGTATCAGTTATTCTCCTTGGAGGATCCATAAGATCCAACCATTACATCCATGAATACACTGCTCTCTGGGAGTTTGTATCTTTGGGTGGTGTCGTCAGTTTCCTGGAGTCCAACAGCTCAGGGATGTAAATCAGCATCCAGAGGCAGGACAGTCGGCCTCGGGCCTCTGCAGGGGCGATACAACAAAGGCCTGAAGGGCAAACTCAGCCTCAACCTTCCTGTTAAAAGCCTCAGTGTTCGGGGGCATTCAGCAGCAGGACAAAAGGGGGCGTGTTAGTGAGCTCCCCTGGGGGGGCTGGGAACCAACGGGGGTTGAAAAGACAAACAGGGAAAGACGACCAAACTCAGGATGAGCTGCTTGAAGATACTTCACTGACAGTGAAACGCTCCGACGTCTGCATCTCTTCTTCTGCATCTCAATCATCATTCAACAGGAGAATCACCCATGAGACACGACGCTGGTGTTTTCATCTGAAGCTCAGATGTGAACACATGATGGATGGATGATGAATACTTTCATCTGTTTCCTCCAATCAGGTCTTTAGAGTCACATACAGTCACATCAGCAGCAGCAGCAAGAGAGAGACTGGACTTCAATAAGGTCTGAGACCAGGATCAACATTCCTGCTCTGACTGAGATCATCTCAGATCCTCCAGAGCTCAGAGACCTGTGAAGCATCCAGGTCTGAATGTGAGGGGATTATCACGCTCTGCTCTGTGGGGGTGTGTGTGTGGGGGGGGGTGTCCTCCACTGGGTCTGAACAATGTTCCTGCTTATAGATGGACATAAATCCAGTTTAAATCCCCCGACCCTGCTGGATGTGAGGCTGACCCGGGTCTGTGGAGGACTCCTGTGGGTTTAACACCAGGGACACGCTGCTGAGGTGAAACCAGTGAACACACAGATCAATAAACGAATCTTCAATCAGCAGCAGTTTGTCTCTTCATTTGTCCAATATTCTTCCAGTGAACTGATCAGTACTGACACCTTCAGATCACTTACTGTTTGAGCAACAGTTCAGAAACTCAAAGTTCAGATAAAGACATGAATCAGATCACATTAAGTTTATAACAAACACATGAGCGAGGTTTGAGACGTAACGAGTGTGACCTCACGTCCAATCAAAGATCGATCCCAGCAACATTAATAACTCACCTAATCAGTATGTTGGACATAATGAGAGCTGATAGACGCGTCTCATTAGACGACTCTCTCCTCATTAACATGTCATTAACTAATGACTCTCCTCATTATGTCGTTCGTCTCTGAGCTCGATTATTATCATCATCAAACATTTACAAACCCTCCCTCTCTCTCTCTCTCTTGGCATCGCTTCACCACTGAAAACCTTCCAGTCCAATTAACGAGACGACGAACAGGAACCAACCATCGGACCAGTGCATTATGGGATTACGCCGCAATAAAGGCACTGATGGGTCCAGTTCTACAAACATAACCGTGCATCTCTGCAGGGCTGTTTGGACCGAGTGAGGAACACAGAGTCTGCAAAGCCGGACTCCTTCTCACAGAGCAGCTCTGATCGGCTTTGACAGCTTCCCCACTTTTCAAATCGATCGATATATTGATACTAATAGCTCTTAAATCCTCCTTTAACTCCTAAACACCAGCACTGATTCAATCCGAGTCCTTCACCTCCTGGACAAACTGCTGCACCTCACCTCATTCCACAGCACTCAAAACGCTGCTCCGGACACTCGAACCCACCCCCACACCCCCACACCCCCGTGCAACAACTCGTACACTTGAACGCACCACCTCCCAGTAAAAACGTGCATCAGGTCTCACCGTGCATCGCAGCTCCTCGCACTGCCGCGTCCTTCAGGATTCCTCCGATCAGAGGACCGAACGGGAAAATGACAGAAAACTTCCCAAAGCTTCTGCTGCTGCCTCTCTCTCTCTCTCTCTCTCTCTCTCTCTCTCTGAGTGTGTGTGTGTGTGAGCGCCTCAGTCACACACACACACCACTGAGTCAAACAAAGGCTTTCAAACCCCAAACTCCACTCCCCTTTTTGTGTGGAGAGGGAGGGCTAGCTGTTGCTATGACGATGCGTCTCCTGCTGAGGCTAATTTGTGCAGGCCACTTGTAGGGTCTGTGTGTGTGTGTGTGTGTGTGTGTGTGTGTGTGTGTGTGTGAGGGAGAGAGAGACAGAGCGAGAGTGAGCGAGCAGGCTGTTTACATTCAAACGTTGTGGTGACTTTTGTATCGACCGACTGTGAACTGGTCTGATGAACTGGTGCGACGCCGCCTCAGACTGGCTGAACTGAACACACACACACACACACACACACACACACACAATGATTAGTCTAAGATCTGAAATGACGCTGTTTATAGTTTCTTCTCAAGTTTTAATTTTTTCTTCTGTGAAAAACTAAAATAAAGTAAAATGTCTTTGGAGTCACTGAACTCACTCTGGAGTTTAGACACGATCCATAAAAAGGAAATGACTGTTGCAAACAAAGGCTGTTAGCAGTTAGCAGTTAGCATCGTGTGTCTGCTTATGTGACACGTCAAAGCTCATGATTATAGAAGGAAGACAGTGATAGATCTGAACATGTCACTGATGGTAGTTCACACTGAGAACTGACAGTTAATCACACACACACACACACACACACACACACACAGTGAGATTCAGTTTGTCACACAAAAGAAAAACACAACGTGAGCCGTCGGTGCAGCTTCAGACGTGAAGACAACAACACAAATCAACTATAATCTGTTATTACTGTCTGTCACACACGCAGTCTCCTGAGGCATGGGGTTGCCGTGGTGATGGCCGACTGTATTTGATGAGCGTAGATGATGAGGATGACAGCCTTTTGTTACCATGTGTATGTATGTGTGTGTGTGTGACAGACAAAGGCCCCATCACACCTGCACCATCTGTGATTGATCCCAGTGATCAGCTCACACCTGAATGTATGTGTGTGTGTGTGTGTGTGTGTGTGTGTGTGTACATGGAGCCAACACTCTGCCCACACTATTATAGATTCTGTCAATATATTGATATTTGCCCTCAGACTCCCATCAGCCCCAGTGCTCTTCATCACTGTTACATCACTGATCCCAGAGCAGTTGCTAGTGACTCTAGGGGGTATTGATCCTTATCTTCCTCATCATCATCCTCCTCCCCTCTGACACCTGCTCAGGACCAAACAGCCAGATGACAGGGAGATGCCTCTCGGGGGCTTTTAAGGGGCCACGCGCCTAAGTCTTCCTGACCTCTGTTTTCCCTGGGGGGAAACACACACACACACACACACACACACGCCTCCACCTCCCTCCCTCACTACATTAAGCTCCATTCAAAACTCATCACTGGCCCTTGTTTAACATTGGATCAGAGGAGGAGGAGGCAGACGGTCGTGTTTCGCCTCATAAAGACACACTGGCTTTCCAGCTGGAGAGACCCGGTGTGTGTGTGTATATATGTGTGTGTGTGTGTGTGTGTGTGTGTGTCTCATCAGTGTATCTGCCTGCCGGTCATTAGGCTTGTTTAGGTTTTGCACAGCGCAGCAGCAGTGTAAGTGTGGATGATGCTCTGACTGATCTGATGGTTCAGCACACACACACACACACACACACACACACACACACACACACACACACACGGACAGAGGGACCCTCTGTGTGAGCTGCTTCACATCTGCGTCACAAACCTCCCAGTGTCCACGTCACAGCTGTATGAATACTGGAACCAAACAAACACCCCCCCGTCAGACACATGTGGAAACAAACTGGTTGTGTCACGTCACCTCCTCCAGATGTTCTCACTGCATCTGTACAAAGTTTTGTCCGACTGCTTCGACTGAATATGTTTGAGTCACAGTAGACGGGAAAAATAAAAACAAACACCGTATCATTGTGACTGAAGGTCCTCCGCAGTCCGATCGATCATGGACACATCAGACAGATAATTAGCCTCTGATCACCCTGATGAACCACTGTATCAATAATCACTGACATCAGCGATCGATACGACCGATTCCCTGCTGACCAGGTTTCCATTCTGATGTCAGCAGCGACGACACGGCAGAGAATCATCCTTTCAAAACGCTCACACACGCTGGACAGAGAATCACAAGGTGTCACACCTGGAAGTGGGCGGAGCCTTTCCTCTTCACCTCAGACCGGTCTGATTACAGAGCTGTTTCTATAAAGTCATGATAGATCACACATCATCCAGCTCCGGTCAGAGTCCCTGTGTCATTTGTTCACATCATCTCCACATTCCCCACTACTCCAGCCTGTTGCTAGGCAACCTGGGGTCAAAGGGCAGCAAACAGGGGGCCAGACACTTCTCATTCCTGTCTGCAACTGGTTGGTAGGGAGGGGTCTATGATTGTTAAATGACAAATGATGTGTGTGTGTGTGTTCACTCACCTTGCATGTGTTCGGTTTGATGCAGCGTATAAAGTACGGGTTGGAAGTGCTGAGTGTGGCCATCAGGGAGTGCAAAGAATTCTGGGAGAAGATAAACCAACACCTGTGTTACCATGGTTACTGGCGGACCTTTAGGATTCCTGTTCATTACAGAGAATCCTCACCCACCTTCTCTCCGATGACTTTTGATGCTAAAAATAAAAACGAACTTTTCCCTCTCCTGCTCTTCAAACCCACAAAGGTCTTCGTCTGCACAGTGAACGTCGTGGTCACTCACCTTAAACTGGGAGCTGACGGTGGGCCGCCTGTGCTTGGAGCTGCTCTTCAGTGTGTCCTGTTTGTTTCGGCTCAGTACGTGTTCAAACAGATCGTAGACAAAGTCCAACCTGACAAACAGGAGGAAACAAACACAGAGGCAGGCGGATCACGACCACAGCACAAGAACGTCACTGAAACATGTCTCATACATTGGCCCATGTACATGGGTTTAGACTCTCGCTCCTGTATTTTTGGATAAAACAAACACTGATGCTCTTCAACGGAAGAAGGATCCACATCTTATAAATGATCTGCACATAAATCAGGTCTGACAGAGAGTGGTGGGAGCTGAGAGCTGTGCACACAAAGACAATGAATTAATAAAAGACAACTAAGTCCCCTTTTCTCCTGTTTAATCACTAGGAGCATGAGGCATCGCCTAGCAACAAAACCGAACCAAAAGGTCACAATAAGCTGCTGCACAGACGACAGGAGGAAAGTCACACAGTGTCTTTACAAAAATTCAACTTTCCACTGAGTCGAGCTCCAGAAAGACAGATCAAGAGACGAGGAGAAGCCTGAGCTGAAAACTTCATCTAAATCCACACTGTACATGGATTTATGGAGACTGATGGAGTCTACCTGCTCTCCCTCAGCAGGTTCAGGATGTCGTCTCTGAAAGTGTCTCTGTTCTTCTCCAACATCCCCCTCACGTCGTACACCACCTGCAAACAGCCACAAGGGGGCGTCACATGCCAACAGACACAGGAGCAGCAGCATCTGGACCTACATATACTGTATATCTGTATATATATATATATATATATGTATATATGGTACAATCCACATGTAGAGGACAGGACCCACCTCTCCTGCATAGTGCTTGACTCCAAAGAAGTGCACAGCAACACGTGGTTTCACATAGAACGGGTTCTTCTGCACAGAGACAAATGAGTTCACTCACTTTTACAGAGCTGATCAGCTGGTCGTTGGTGTTATGATGTTCTCCACATGTTGTTGTAAAATCACAAAGTGAGGACAAACATAAAGCACTGAACTGATTCTTTGAGCAAAGAGCTGAGGCTGTTAACCGTCTCTCCACGTCTCTGGTTGAATCTATTCAACAGTTATTTATTTGATCATAATCCTCTTTAACGAGGCTGTAAAGCTTCGCTACGTGCAACAGAGAAATATTTATCATTACGATATTTAGTGCTCAAATTTATTCAAGACATCAGCGTTTAAACCAAGTCAAGCTGTTAGCAACAGACGCTAAAACAACTGCAAAATATAAACCCTGCGATTAAAGTGGTGACGGGTAAAGTCAGTCAGCCAATCAGAAGAGAGGCTCAGAGCCTCCTCTCTTCTGATTGGCCGACACCAGAACGTACCGAGTGCTGACTGTGGAGTTTCTCCAGTAAGGTGTCGTCTGTGGCTTTGGGGAAGTGACTCTCCTCATTCATCAGTGCCAGGAGGCCCAGTTTCTATGGAAACAGAAGGAGACCATCATCATCATCATCATCATCATCATCATGATCAATCACCATCATGTTGGACGTTATCGTTTCTGCTCTAATTAGTGCTTTTTCATGTTTATCTCCTCATGTGACATCTTAATTAAGTTCATGTGCAGCAAGACTTCTCATAGCAGCACTCTTCATCCTCCTCTTCCTCCTCCTCTGGACACTTCCTGGATCCCTCACCTTCTCGATCAGGTCCAGACACTCTCCATTGTCCATCCAGTTGATGTCGACCCAGACCAGCCCCTCCCTGCAGGAAGCAGCACAAGTTTCACGTGATTCAGACGGAGACAGAAACAAAGAGACACCAACTGTTTCTGAAGATTCACTTTGACAGATGATAAAAGGACTCGGAGCCTTCGAGCTAACGACGTCATCAGTGTTTGACAAACATCAGGTAACGATTTGGTCAAAGTGAAAGTAGAAAAACAAAGAAGGCGGATATGAGACGATGTTTGTATATGTGCAGTCTGAGCTCTGAGTTTCCATGAGAACATCGTCCACGTTTTGACTCTGTGTCTTTGTGTCACGTGTTAACGTTCAGAGGTTTTCCTTCCTGACTCTGATTCTGTGTCACATGAAGGACTTGAAATCTTTTCTTCTTTCATCAGTTCATTTTACTGTCAGTCATTATAAAACAACAATCTGCCTCCACTGGTGCCACCTTAAAGCTGTGCTCGCTGCACATGTTGTAACTGGTGGGACTTGATAGTGTACAACATGCTGCCTAATGGCTGAGTTCTTCTTCTTCTTCTCTGCTCTAACTCAGTCGTTATCAGATGCTGTGAACTGATTTTCTGAACGTGTCAGATCAGCTCATGTCCTCAACAATATCAGATACTGAATATAAGTCATTTCCATAAAATAGCATTAGTGTACAATCCAGTATACGTCCGGTTCTATGGCCTGAGTCTGGCCCATGATTATTAGATGCTACTTACACATCTGGAGCGATTACTGCTCACACACACAGAAAATCTTCAGACTGTTAGTCAATAACTATCCAGATGTGGGCCTGATCTGTATCATAAAAACTCATTTCTGAATATTTTCATGTCCAGTTTAAAACTAAATCTGACTCTGACTCTTTGGTGGCTCAGCGTTGACATTAATTAACAGATTTAAAGGTTTTAAAATAAAGAAAAACTTTTTTTTTCTACTTCTACCAGAACCAGATTTTCTCATCCATTTCCCTCCCTGCCCTCAGGTGACGACGACAGCGACGCTGTGGTGTGTTTGTGGCTGAGTGGTGAGACGTCCTCCACCTACTTGTTGTACTCGAGCTGCTCCAGGGAGAAAATGTGCTTGTTGAAATATTCCTGAAGCTTCTCATTTGCATAGTTGATGTTGAACTGCTCGAAGCGGTTGACCTGTGGACGACGTCAGACACAGAGAGGAGATAATGAGCTGGAAAACAGGGAGCCCCCCCGAGGTGTGTTTCCTACTGATTAACGATGAAAAACGTGATTAAAATGCTGAGAGGAGCAGGAACAGAAGCTCGTAGTGATGTGAGAGCACTGAATAAACTTTATTGTTCCTGTCAGGTTCTGGTTCATGTCTCCAGGGTGTTCACATACGGTGGTGCGTTCAAACACACCTCGAAGTTCTCGAATCCAAAGATGTCCAGGATGCTGATGGACTTGAAGTCCTCTCTGCCTCGGATGCGCTCGTTGAGTTTGCGGATGATCCAGTTGAAACACTGAGAATAAAGTGCCATGGCCATGGAGTCTCTGGAGTCGACCGCCTGCACAGGAGCCGGGACACAAACACACAAACTGTGACCCACAACAACAACAACCTCCTCACGACGCCTTGACCTTCGACCTTCAGCTGTGTGTCTATGGTTCTGGTGTCTGGGTGAGATCACCGACCTGTTCCACCGTCAGCGGGGTGGAGATCTCCTCGCCCCTGAGGATCATGGAGCGGTGGGTCAAGACCTCGGCCAGCTGCTCTGAGTTCAGGCCCAGGAGGTCGGCGGCGCGGCTCAGAGCTGCAGACACAGAACAACAACACAACAACTTCATTTACAAACTCAACTCAAAGTTTCTCAAACATTTTAAATCTGAACAAATGAGCTGCTTCTTCTTCTTCTTCTTCTTCATGTTGCTGAGTCCAGTTCCAGCAGGAAGTGAACAGCTGATCACCTCTCCAATGAGCAATAACTGCTGTTAGCACGTTTCTTAAGCCTGACCTTTGACCTCTCATCGCACTAGTGATAAGGAGACCTCCTCATGGGGCCAAACACCTCAAGGACATTTTATTTTGAAAGATTTGTTCGATGAAACACGTTGAAATGTGGAAGAACAAATGATGATGGTTTTCACTGGGAGGAGTGAAGGAGAGCAGGAGGGTTCAAGGTTGTTCCTTCAATAATGTTCAAAAATTAAAGTTTCAAAACCCATTTGTTCATTTGAGGAAGATGATGGTGGTGATGGATTCATCTCTGGAGTCAAAGTCAAAGTTTTTTTTTTTTTTTTTTTAACTAAATCATACTTAAAAGGACCACACGACATAGAATTTGTTTTATTTTTACACTCACACTTACATTAATTTCTGCTTTTAAAAAAATAAAACCCAACTTGTCTCCATGGAGGAGGTTTGTTCCTGACAGTCATACTCAACAGGACCACTAGAGGTCCTCGCCAGGTCAGTGTGCACAAAAAAGATCTCAGCCACTGGGACAAAGACAAAGAAAGAAGGAGGAGGAAAGTTGACAGAAGGGTGGATGTCGAGGGGAAACGCTCTCACCTGACTTGGAGGACACCTGAGCTCCTCCAGCCGTCATGAACTCGATGTTCCCCGTGTGCAGGATCCCGGCCAGGAGGCGCAGGATCTCCCCGATGTTCTCCTCTGTGAACTGCATCGTTCGCATGGCATTCTGGGAAACACGGGGGAAGAGGGGTTGATTAGTCGTGACTTCAGAAATAACTGTGGATCTGAAATAAGAGAGTGTGACGTTCTCTCTACCAGAACATCCTGAAAAGTGCCCTCGTCGTTGATTGTCTTGTCGCTGACGCAGCTGGACTGTCTCAGGTAGTGGTAGGAGTCAGGGTGCGTCAAGGCAAACGCCTCTGCAGACACACACACACACACACACACACACACACACACGTGATCACATGATGAAGTTGATTCAGTCTCCACCTTGTGTTCTGAGTTTTAATGATCTCCTCACCTCTCTGCTGACTGTTGGTTCCTGCTAACAGGGCGTAGAAGATGTGGTAGTTCCTCTCCCCTGGGTTCTGACGCACCACTCGGTTCTGTAGAGGGAGAGAGAACGTCGATCATTATTCATGTTTCCGTGTTTCCTGTTTCCAGCTCCGACCTGCTGCTGGTTCGAAAAGTGCCTTTAAAAACATTGTAGTATAAAGTTTTATGTTGTTGTTCTGCAGTTTATTTATAAGATCATTTATTGGATCCATCAGTGCACAGCCTGCAGGAGGATTATAATGAGGAGGGAGAGCGGGGTGATGAAGAGGAGGAGGACTCACCTTCTCTAAGAGGTCTGTCGTCAGAAAAGTGTCAGTCAAGGAAGAAAACAGAGAGAGAGGACGAGACGACTGCAGTCGTTATTAAACTATTCACCTCTGACAGTTTGTTTGTTAATATTCAAACATCATCATAAACATTATAATAAATAAACTGAGGTGTTGGTGTGTAAACCCTCTGAGTCTGTAGTTCGACTCTCAGCTGAGTCACTTCCTGTCCTTTCACATTAAAGCACAAACACGCCCACAAGATCAGTGTTGTTGTTGTGAAGGATACAGTCGACGATCCTGCCTCCCTGGATGTTTCCCTTCTGGCTGAAGTGCAGCTGGACGAACTTCCCGAAGCGGCTCGAGTTGTTGTTGTAGACGGTCTTGGCGTTTCCGAAGGCCTCCATGATGGGACTGAAAGACAGCGGAGACAGCTCCATCAAGAACCAGCAGAACACACAAACACAACAGGATGAAGATGAAGATGAAGATGAAGAGGAGGAGTCACCTGCTCTCCAGCAGCGCTTCCTCCACGTGGGACGTCCTGACTCTGGACGACAGCTCCAGGGAGTGCTGGCTCATCGCCGACAGGAACTTCAGGATCAGTTTGGTGCTTTCTGTTTTTCCTGCTCCACTTTCTCCACTGAGGGAAAAACACACATCATGTAACAAATAAGAAGAGGAACAAACAGTCTGTGTGTGTGTGTGTGTGTGTGTGTGTGTGTGTGTGTGTGTGTGTTAGACGTTAAATTGGGTCAGACATGAACCAGGAGCTGGAGCAGCCTGGGTCATGCAGCACATGAGAGCATTACAGGAAATAATCTGACCACTAGGTGGCGACATGACACTGAAATGCAGGAAATGAACTGGACTCGACCTCCAGGTCTTAAACATCACACCTCAGGACCAGCATGGTGGTAAACACACACACACACACACACACACACACACACACTCCATAAAAACAAACATGGCGGTAAGACTCGTGTTTAACTTCATCATTAAAGAGCAGAAGAACGGTCAGAGTCTCACTTCCCCCACGTTTCTCTGCATCATTCAGGGTTTGGGGTTTTGGGCGTCTGCACACAAAACACTTGAAACACTTTAGACATTTAAAGCAGCTCCTCCTGTGATGTCACTGCGATGTCACTCGTCACACCTCCTGACAGGCTTCACCATCCTGACGTGTAATCACCACCGTCCTGCACATGCCACTCTCTCTCTCTTTGTTTACAGCCGTCTGACCAATCAATCATTCAGGCTTTAAACTGTCAGGAAGAATAAACAGCGCTCATCAGCGTGTCCCACATTTGTCCAACAATTGCTTGTTGAAATGTTAACAATCGTCAAGTGTCTGAGGGTCAGTGAACTCAACAGGAAACCTGAATTTTTCAGAAACAAACCAGTGGGATGTCTGAGGAGAAACCCCCTGACACAAGTGAACCTGCCAACCCACAGTCACACTGACCGTGTGACATTCAGGCTCACCACGTTAATAATCAACTCTCTCTCACACTCACACACACAGATTCAGTGTGTCACACCAAAGACAAACACAGCACAGCAGCTGAGGAGCCTCAGGTTAACAATGGGACCAGTTTCATTACATGTGAACATATTTCACTGCAGTGAGGACGAACCTGAACCTGAACGCATCACAGCAGGTTTTAATAAACAACCTCTAGTGATGAAAAGTCTGATGCACAGGTAATGATGCATTTACTGGTTTTCAGTCTGTTTGCTGCAGTAGAGACGACGGAAAACAACAAGCAGTAGAGAAGCAGAGAGGAGCCAGGTCAGACTGTCAGAGGGTCACTTATATAAGGTGATGGTAGAAGCTGGTGACTTTGCAGGACGATCCAACAGGACGATCCAACAGGACAATCCTTCATGGATCCAACTGATCACAAGATTCAATGTGTGTGTAATGAAACAACACTTGGCTTGTCTTGGACACAAGCAGGGAGGGCTTCAGGGAAAAAAGGTTGGGAACCACTGCTCTGGAGAAACGTGTCTGGTGTCGTAGAGTAAACTGGTATTAAAACTGGAATGAGGCTCTGTGTCACTGGGATGTCCCACTGAGGCCACCGTACAGTGGAGCAACGGGTTAAACAACTTTAACCAGGTGATTAGAAAGTTTTCCTGTGCAGGATTTTGAACGTTCGAGGCCTCAGCTTCATCTGTTTCTATAAACAAGGGAAATTCAAAATGCAAAAGAAGTATAAAACATGTCAAAGGTCAAAGGTCATCGTACTCCAGTCTAAATACTGCTGCAACAAAACTAACAAAACTACATGAGAAGAATGATCCTGGTCCAGTGGATCATCATTCTCACTGCTCCTCTGGGCTTCTGTAGAAGTGTCTTCAGAGACACAAAGACTCATCATCACTTCTTTTCATCCAAACTGAGCAGCTCTCATTTCTGTGACACGGGTTTAAGCGTCCGTTCACATTAACCAGCGTGGTTTCACCAGTTTCATCAGTTTCCCATCATGCTCTCTGGCTCTGCTGGGATCCGGTCCTTCCTTTGGACGCAGCTCAGTGGAGACGACGACGACGCAGGAAACCATCCTGAAGTCAGAGCTCTCAGGTCTGTTTGTGCTGCAGGGCTTCAGCCCCAGATGCCTGAGTTATTAACGAGGCTGCAGAGAATTGAGACTGACCTCACACTCACCTCAGAGGTCAGAGGTCGGACTGGAGGAGGGAGGAGGAGGGAGGGTGGATGCTGCTGCTGCTGGCGGTGCTGCAGCATAACACCTTCGAGTTCAACTTAATCAGACCTGGACTCAAAGTCAAAACATCAGATCTGAAGGGGGGGGGGGGGCTGGAGGCATTCCAAGCTTCTTCTTCGTTGGTGGTTCAGAACGAGCTCTCGCTGAAATCAGCAGCAAAAAACTCAACAGGGGGGCGAAGGAAGGGGCTGATGGGAGGGGTGTGTGTGTTGGGGGGGGTCCCATTAAAATCCTGTGGCTCAGTGCGGGCAGGTATCTGCATCAGTGAAAATGCAAAGTGGCGTTCATGAGCATTAATGAGCAGATGCCTTTCGTTAGAGCTGACTCCCCCCCCCCCCCCCCTCCTCCTCCTCCTCCTCCTCCTCTTCATCACCAGCTCCTGTTTCATTCTCCTCCGTCTGCCTGGATCTGATTACCCACAATCCTTAAATCCGACCAGAACGCTTCCTGCCTCGCCTAGAAGTGCCAGCTTGCAATTTATAGCTCTTCTTCCTTGCAACCCCCTCCCCACACACACACACACACACACACACACAGTAATATGGCAGGGTGGGGGGCCTGCCATATTACATGTTTTATGAGGGTCTGCTCTAAAATGGCTTTGGTGTTTTTAAGGGACCAATGGGGTGAAATAACCCTGTGTGTGTGTGTGTGTGTGTGTGTGTGTGTGTGTGTGTGTGTGCAGCTGGGCAGGACTTTGACTCAGCGATCAAACGATCTAACTTTAGATCATCAGACTCAGCCGTCGGTCGCAGCAGCTCCTGTTTCACACACTTTCTTTGTTTGAGCTCGTCTCAACTCATTCAGCTCCACAGGCTGAAAGTCCAGGTGAACACACGTCACCTGGCTCACGTTCACCACTTCACACCTGTCCGTCTAATATCCAATGTTTATTTTGGAGCCGTTATTGTCGCAGGACGTCACTGTTTCTTGTTGAAAGTGTCGTGTTACAGTAAGAAAGAGAAAACATCTGTCAAATCCAGATGTCACCTCAAACTTCACAATCATCAGACAAAGGCTCAGTTCTTCTGTGGTCACTTGGTAATATTGATATAATATCATGATAATAAGATGTTATAGATATGAGGTCGAGTCTCAGGCCTCCACAGACCTTCAGTAAACATCTCCATCACCTCCAGCAGCAGCAGAGGAAGAAGCTGCATCACTTCACCTCTGCTTTCACTCTGAGACACTCTGGATCTTCTCTCCAGCTTCTCACTCATCTACTGGATTAAAGGTTCAGGTACGAGAGGAGCTCTGCAGAGCGAAGCTTCACACGCAGCTGCAGCTGGGGTTTTAGTGCCTTGCTCGAGGGCAACAATTAGCAGCTGATTAGCAGCTCAGACGCTGTAAAACACTCAGAAACAGTAAAAGTTTCAGAGCGACACTGTCACTGAGCCCGAGGAGGTCAGACAGGAGGGTCTGGGTCTGCTCCACCTGAGCTCTGAGAGTCACACTGCAGCACTTACACAGGTTTAAGGAACAATCCAGAATAATCCATTACACGTCCTGCTCTGCTTCATTTTCTTGGTTCCTGCTGCACCAGCTGACCACAAAGCTCAAACCGTCCAACGTGAAAAGATGCAACGTTCAACCTCAAAATATCCTGAAGATGCAAAGAATCAGAGTCAGAGTCAGACACTCGAGTCTGACTCTGAGTGTGTGTGTGTCTTGGGAAGCTCAGTATGTCATTTTCTCTATTTTAACAGACAGTGAAGCAGCAGGTTGTGTTTTAGCTGAGACGACAGCTGAAAGGTCACCAGGCTGTGGTCTGAGGAAAAACCAGGCAAAGCAAATGAGTGTTTTTCTTTTTTCTTTGAGGTAAATGAAGTGTTTTCATGGATTCTGAAGTCTGTGTCACAGTGAGAGACACACAGGAGGTTAATAAATGAAAAACAATCTCTGAGAACAAAAGAAGTGTTTGGAGGCGGCAACAATCACATCTGCAGCAGTGAAGCAGAGAATGTGCCGCTTTGTGCAGCTCTGCAAATGTCTCCTACGACAACATGATGTTTGTGTTCACGCCTCGCTGGGGGGATCCTCCCACCGACCAACATCCTGCTGCACAAAAGCTGCTCAGTGCCTGAAGCCAAGGAACAACACAGGCTCAGACAAGTACAGGACCAGCACAGGGGGACCAGCACAGCACTGGCACAGGGGGACCAGCTCAGAGCCAGCTCAGGGCCAGCTCAGGGCCAGCACAGGACCAGATCAGAGCCAGCTCAGGGCCAGCTCAGGGCCAGCACAAGAGCAGCTCACAGCCAGCACAGGGCCAGCACAGGGCCGGCACAGGGCCGGCACAGGGCCGGCACAGGACCAGCACAGGACCAGATCAGAGCCAGCTCAGGGCCAGCACAAGAGCAGCTCACAGCTGGCACAGGGCCGGCACAGGACCAGCACAGGACCAGATCAGAGCCAGCTCAGGGCCAGCACAAGAGCAGCTCACAGCCGGCACAGGGCCGGCACAGAGCCAGCACAGGACCAGCACAGGACCAGCACAGGGCCGGCACAGAGCCAGCACAGGACCAGCACAGGACCAGCACAGAGCCAGTACAGGACCAGCACAGGACCAGCACAGGACCAGCACAGGACCAGCACAGGGCCGGCACAGAGCCAGCACAGGACCAGCACAGGACCAGCACAGAGCCAGTACAGGACCAGCACAGGACCAGCACGGGACCAGCACAGGGCGACCTGCAGGACGCGATGTTGAACTGGGACGGACTTCTTGAGATGTACTTTGTCACCATGGTTACAATAATGAACATGAACTCCTGACATCGCTAGGTTTAGGAGAAGACAATGATCAGGGTTACGATGACATGTTCCCTGAAGTTAAACAGCCTCTGTTGCCATGGTTACAACAATAATGGACTTTGTCTCTTTCAACGACATCGCCACACTATTCCCTTTGCTCCCGTCATCATCACTACGGCCACCAGGTGTCGCCTAGCAACAGAATGTAACTACAACAGTAGACGTGAGTCAGGGATCACATGATGTGTTCAGTTGTCCTGCAGTGAATCTGTTACTGTTAAACATTTCATTCATACGTAGCTGCACATTAAAGCGGTTTATCAGTGATGATGTAAGATCCTGTGCTTCAGTCTGCAGAGCTGGAGATCACAGCTACGGCAACAGAGATGGACATAAACCAACAATCCTCATATGTCGCGTTGTTAAATCTTAAATGATGATTAACAATTAAAAGAAAAGCCACTGTTCACTTTCTGCTTCCTCCACAACCTCAAACCGCTCCGAGTTTAAGAAGGAACACATGTGTCTCATTACCCACGCTGCCAATAAACCAGCAGGGCTGTAAAACCAGCGCCAGCTCATTTTCACAAAACGCAAAAACTTCTGCTTGAATCAGCGAGACGAGAGTGACCGAGCGCAGCCGCAGCTCCCACACTGACGCTTTGTTGTTTTTACCTGATTCCCCCTGAGCACACAACAACCCACGTTCACCATCCTCTTACATCATCTGCTGCCATGACAACCACGTACCCCGGATACCTCGATGACCACGAACACAACGGTTCCCACGGACTCAAACTCAGCAGCTCATCACATACCGGCTGTCAGATAAATCTGGGGCCAAATTAAAATATAAAAATAACTTTTCTTTCCGTGGGGAAGTGAACGTCTCAGTGTGTCTGAACAATGGAGCGACGGCGGATGTGAAAGTCGTCCAGAGAAAATCAAAGAGGAAGGATGTGAGGGGGGGGGGGAGCAGGGGACAGAGGATGGAGATAGTAAGAGTGTGTGTGTGTGTGTGTGTGTGTGTGTGTTTGTCAGAAGTGCAGCCAAACACCCCGGGGGAGTTGAAACTGGATCAAAGTGTTGGACGACTGAGGGCAGAGAGCGACCGAATGAGACACAACGGTTTATTCAAAACGGCCAATTAGAGCCGAGACAGACGTGGATATCCTGACTCGGCACTGGCTATTTGGTGACTCAGCAAAAGTCAGGAAACTCACACTGAGTTTGATTAAACTCCAAAGACAAGAAAAAAAGAAACAAAACAAAACACCAGCAGCAGCAGCAGCCTGCGGTCGCCCACCTGATCAGCACACACTGGTTCTGCAACCTCCTCCACAGCGAGCGGTAGCACTCGTTGGCCACGGCGAAGATGTGCGGCGAGATTTCACCGAGGTGGTGTCGGCTGTACAGCTCCACGGCCGGCCGCTCGTACAGGCCGGGCAGCGGCTGGTAGGGATTCACCGCCGCCAGGATGGAGCCTATGTACGTCTGAGGAGAGAGGAAGAGAGGGAGGAAGAGTCAGACATGTTGGCAGGAGAGAGAAACATCAGAGGTTCATACTGTGCTGATATAATATTACCACACAAAGTGTTTTTTTTTGTTACTCTGCACATATTCAATAAGCAACAAGAGGGGAGACAGAGAGGGGAGACAGAGAGGGGAGAGAGGCTGCATCTAATCCAATTTATCAGACAAAATCACAGAGTCATAAAACCCCCATTAGACTCCCAGGGCAGTGGTGGAAAGTGAACGCAACACGTGGCCTCAGTCAAACATGACCCCTCCTTCAGCAACACAACGTTCACCGACCCAAACCACAGGTCCTGCTGCACCCCGGCCTCACGTTTCAAAGTTTGAAAGCAAAAACAAAGCAACACACTGAAATAGGAGCTGGAGGAGGTGGAGGAGGTGGAGGAGGTGGAGGAGTCCTGGCAGAGGCCGTGGTGCCTGCGGTGGTGACTAATGAATAAATAGAGCTGGAAAAAGACGACACATCAGCATCTGTGAGAAAACATGCGACCGGTCTGAGAGGTCGTAAAGGTCACGGCAGGAAGAACGTGACGCTTAAAAGAAACTGACCGGTCGAAACAGTCGACCTCGTTTCACCTCCTCTCATTCATTTTCTGTGGGAAAAACGTTTGCTGCTTCTTCTTTCACAAACATTCACCAACGCCTAAACACAGCAGCGCTGTCAGCTCCGGTGAGTTTTTAGGAGGTGCAGTAAACAGGGTGAGAGAGGTTTTCCATCTCTCAGGACTCGTTTATGTTTCAGACAAACAACACATTGATCCCGTGAAACAGGAGAAGAAGAGTTGAGAGAAGGAGAAAGTGAAGTGAGAACCGCTCAGACGGCGCTCTGGACACAAGGACAGGTTTCTGTATTCTAAAGCTTGGAGCCATTAGAGCCGAGCACAGTGGTCCCACAACCACACACACGAGGAGCGAGCGCTGCCTGGACGATCAAGGATGAGAACAAGAGAGGGGGACGTTCGTTTCCATCTCAGCTCCGCTGTCTCTAAAAACACAGGACGACACCTGACACCACACAGATGACCCCCCCCCCCTCTTCCTCCGACCATATATATTCTTTAAGTTCTGTTTATTGTTGTTGTTGTTGTTGTCGTTACCGAACGTCCTCCTCAGGTTTCTCATGTTAAGACTTTGACCTCCAACTAATACAAGCAGAGAAATTAAAAGCAGCAGCTTCAGTCAGAGAAAGTTTCCAAACACTGTTTATCTTGGATGATGGAAAAGGAAGAAGAAGAAGAAGAGGAGGAGGAGGAGGAGGAGGAGGAGGAGGGAAAAAAGGAAAGGAAAGAAAGACTAAACGGCTCTTGAACGCAGCCTGCTCTGCCCGAGGTGAAACCATGTTCAGCACTCTGAAGTGGAGAAACTCAAATTACAGCCATAATAACAATAATTAGGTTAATGAGCAGAGGGAACACACACACACACACACACACACACACACACACACACACACACACACACACACACACACACACACACACACACATCATGATGAAGAAAAGAACTGATCTTATTATTGATCGTGTATTTAACAGATGTGTATTGATTATTGATGGTTATTTTACTGCTGCAACAACTATAACTCCATTTCCATCCAGTGCTGTCATTGATTTATTGATCAGCTGACGTTGTCTAAATCCTGAGCAACAACAAAACAAGAAGTAGAAATAAATAGAATCAGTTCAGATCTAAACTGAAACTGATCTCTGACACAGTCTAATGAGTTCATGTAAATACACTGTCTAATAAACACGTCACCTTTGAATCAGGGTGTGTGTGTGTATGTGTGTGTGTGTGTGTGTTACGTCCTGGATCAACATCCTGTTTACACAACACAGACACACAAACACCGAGTTACAGAAGGACGACAAGTTGCTGAGGAGGTGGTTTGTTCAGGGGCCTCTGCTCCGTACACACGTCCTTATCACCTTATCACCTGCCCCTTGTTGCCCATTAAACCCCTTACACTAATCTGACCCCCCGCCACCCACACACACCCACACACACCCACACACACACACACCAGTCAGACAGCCTACTGACTGACTGACCCACATTCAGCCTTCATGCAAATAACATTTGAATGGCAGTTGAGGTGAGAGTATTTACACGACAAGGACGAGCTGCAGACTGTCCTGTCTGTGCAAATCAGCTAAGAGAGTGTGTGTGTGTGTGTGTGTGTGGGGGGGGCACAGTGGGTCATAAAGCACCAGTGTGTGTGTGTTATCTCTCTGAGTGTAAACACAGCGAGGCTCAGGTGGAGTTGGTTCAGGGGCATCAGAGCAGACGTGTAAACAGTTTACAGTGGGAGAGATCTCTGGCTCTGAGTGTCTCTCAGCCCCCCCATGCCCCCCCCCCCCCCCCCACTGAAGGAGTGTCTTGTAAAGTTTAGGATTTTTCCTTGACTCCTTGTTTACAGTGTGTGGAGAAAGTTGACTGAAACCTTTTACACCTTGTAACAGCTGTAAGGGTGGGGTGTGTGTGTGTGTGTGTGTGTGTGTGTGTGGGGGGGGGGGGTCGTTTTGACTGTACATCACAGCTCTGCTGCTGGAAAGCGCCAGGTCCTTAAAGATCCCTAAAGGTTTATTAATTTATTGTAACTTAAAGACTTCCTTATTTTGCAGCTCTAGGTTCTAAGTATCAAAGCCTCAGGCCAGAGAAATGCACACACCTTAAAACCAGCCGTCAGGACTTCCTGTCACTTTGTGATGTCACAACAAAGCAGTCACGCCAAGCCCCGCCCACCACCTGGACCCACCATCCAACAACTTGCAGGATTTACTTTCTCTGAGTGTTTTATTGTTCTCTAAATCGCTCAGAAAACAGTCAGCCAATCAGAAAAAAGACTCAGAGCCTCCTCTCTTCTGATTGGCTGACATGGACGAGAGAGAGGAGATGGAAAACACACAAATACATCTTCATGTAACGTGAAATAAAACCATGTAAAAGTGTGAAACATTGGACGTCTGCTGATTCAGAAGCTTCTTCAACTGAATCTTCTGTTTGAGTCAAACTCAAACTGTTTGTGTTTTTGCACTTGAAACTTAAAGTGTGGACAGAACCCCCCCCCCCCAAAAAAAGACCATGGTGAATCAGTAACACCTGAAGCTGCTTCTCAGGGAAAACATCAGGAGAGCAGAGTCACGTTTGCTCCCCTAGTCCTGGGGAGGGAGGGGGTGGTGGTGGTGGTGGGGGTTCACACGAGACCAAGAGTGTCTCAATGAGTGAAACAGAAACTGCCCCGGGGTAAAGTCGTGCCTGCCCCTTAACTCGATGAATTACAACCATTTGGACTCGATTAGATCTCGCTGTTGCTCCGACCTGGTAACAGTTTCCACGGCAGCACCTTGGCTGAGCTAAGTGGCTGTGACTCCCATCAGAACCCCCACCACCACCACCACCTATCCCCCCCCCCCCCCCACCCCCCATCGCCTGATGTGATTAACCGTGGCCCCTCGTCCTCCATGTGTGGTGTCAGATTCTCTGCATTTTGCCGCCATACCACAGAGCTGACGCAAGAAACGTGATATTGAGACGAGCTGTGTTGATCTGAACGTGTGTTCTGGCGGCGCGTGGGACAGTGGACCTGTTCTCACGTTTTCACGTCTAAGCCACCGACAGCAAACTGTGGTTCTTTACTGTGGTGGAGCATCATTTTATTTTTGTTTGTGTGAAATCAAAGTGTTAATAATAATAATAATGTGTGTCCCTCATGTGACCAGGCCAATGCTTTAACTTCCTGTATCACTCCTTCAGATGCACAGTGGTATGAACCATGTGAACTTTATCACTCACTGAGTCAGTCAGTCACAGACATTCATATCTGTGAGGCCGGCTCTGCTGTTACTGCCAACAACAGGCAACACAACTGACAGACTTTTTTTCTCCACAGCTCCCCCTACAGTTTCAGAGTGCATATTTTACAAACTCACAGCTAACCCTCCTCCCTTGTTTTCAACGAAGCCGGCGAGAGGACAATCCATGGAGCGATGTCTACTGAGGTGGGAAACAGTAACAAGAGATTACAGATTACCAGGTGTATAAAGCAGTCCATGTTTCTGATGAGACCAGATCTGGGACACTGGGTTGGAGGCTCTCTTGTTTTTTAGGCCTCATTGCAGCTTTTTAGTCGATGTTCAACAGAATGTGTGAGATATTTACTATAATCTTCTTTCATCAAAATGAAACTTAAACAGGCATCTCATTTCCAACACCTTCATCATAACATGTGATTTTCTGTGAGCCTGCTGAAGCCAAAAAACAGGACAAATCTTGTTTTATACTCAGTCGTACTCTCTTCATTATTTCCCTGTTTTGCCAGACACAACAGCTTCTCAAACTGCTGCTGCAGCATAATCCTCTTCTCCTGTGTCCATCTGTACTCTGCACTACGTTCCAGTACAGTCGCCGTGCCAGAAGATGACAACACTCAGTGCTTCTGTTTTTGCAACACTGCACTTCTCAGACCTGTGAAGCTTCGCCAGGAGCAGCGAGCTTCCCCACACTTCAGCCTGATGGGATGTGGAGGATCTTAATCCGACAGTGACAACTCGTCACCAGAAGCATCGAGCTGATTGGAATTAACTGGACAAAGAAACTACAGACTCCACAGGGAACGAGTGTGAAGTGGACTCACGTCACTTTTCATTGTTGCATACCCTGACACTGAACACTGAGCAGAGAGCGGCCGCTGACAAACGCCAGATATCTGTGTGAATCTTTAGTTTGACGACAGCTCGGGCGCTTCGAGCTGCAGCGACTCACATGTTTACAGAGAGGCGTCAGTGGCTGTGGACGGTGTAACTGTAGAGCAGAGGGAGGCAGGCAGGCAGGAAGAGCCGGCCAAAAAATCAGATCTCTCTAAGACGGCCAGATAAATGCACTAGGAGGGAAATGAAGACCAGATGGAGAGAAAAAAACCTGGAGGATCAGAAGCAAAGCGCCGGCCAACCTGCCTGAGTGACGGCAGGAAATGTACAAGAGAGGGGGGAACATGCAGCAGTCACTGAGTTACCGTGTCACCGAGACAAATTCCTGCACATTTGTTTGACTTGGCGTCGGCAGCGACTCTGATCTGCTGTTTATGTTTAATATTCAGATCCCACGTCGGTGAACGTCCAGCGGTGGAGGAGAGGACCAGGCTGATTTCCCCCACGATGCCCATTCGTTGTTTAAATGATGCAACGGCAGTTCTGACAAGAAACTTTCTCTACACACAATAAATTGAGGAAGGCTTTGCTGCACCTAAGAAAATAAATGAAAGTATATTAAAGAGCTGTTTTTGTTTCCTGACCAGAGGATGGAGTCGTGTTACAGACGTAACAGCAGCTACTATACAGGTCCCAGGTAAGACTCGTGATCTTCACCTCTTCACATCCTGGTCTGGAAGGAAAACACTTTATCTAGAACCAAATGTGGCTCAACAATGCAAAGTCAATGCCGAGTCAGTTTTATAGACAGCTCAGATGTTCTACTTCCTGTTCGCACAAAGTCAGGACCACATCTGAAGTCTGTGGATGGGTGGATGAATCTACAGCAGGTGTATATATGTTATTGGTTAGGTAGGCTACGTAAATGCATGTTACCTAGTCAACGTAACCTGCACGGTGCCATCACAACGTCATGAGCGCGCCGAGCAGCAGAGAAGAAGGTCGTGCCATCGTGGAGAGTGAGGAGACTTTTTGAGGGCCACGCAAGCACCTTTTTCAGGCCGTATGCACTGACGTATCTAACATGTATTTAATACTGGCAGGGCCGGGTGTGAAAATAGATGCAGTGGTGCATTTAATAAATGTGGGCCCCAACCCATGCATCACCAGTTTCTAATCACCTGTGTAATACTGAGTTTGGTTCAGGTGATGAACTCCTCACCGGCTGCAGAGCCTTTAAAAACATGGAGTTTCCTCAGGTTAACTGAAAAAATAACAGGCAGTAAATCTGCTCTGCTCCAGGATGAACACACTTGTTCCTGCAGCCGACTGAGCTCAGGCCAAAAAACCAACGTGTGTGTGTGTGTTATTAAGATCAACATCAGCCTTCTGCCATCATCAGCAATAAAAGCCTGTTGTGTTTGGGAGCTGACTCCAGATCAGAGGAACAAACCAGAAGCCTTCAGACTGTAAAGGTCTGATGAAGGAAACACTGGTCGGACTGAAGCACTTTCAGATAATTAGGTCGTCTACTAACGACGGCTGTAAATCCTAAAAGTCTCAGATTCCTCTGAGTGCAGCGTCGTTTCACTGACGACAGATGCTTCAGTAACGTCTGCCAACTTTTAATTAGCAAAACCAAGGAATGGAGAAAACCCAACACATGATGCATGATGCATGTGTCGCGTTCCTCAAACACGGAGCTTCCTCAACAGAGTCGAGTTCACCTGCGACTTTCACAGGAAGTGACACGAGCGCACAGCAGCGTCTCAACACAGGAAATGACATCAGTGAAACTTCTTTGTTGGCTGGAAGAGGATTCCTCCACATCTGACTGTGATCAGGACTCACACACTCACACACACACACACACACACACACACACACACACTGCTTTTAATAAAAAGGATGAATGTCTTTCTTTGCGTTTCCAGTGTGTGTCCAAAGGAATGTGTGTGTGGTCTGCAAGAGAGTGTGTGTGTGTGTGAGGTTGTTTATGTATGAGGAGACTGATGAGGACTCCAAAACCAGATCTGGACTGTGGGACAGAGCGCGTCCTGTAATCACAGTGAACGATGGTGATATTTCATACAGACAGTGAAGAGTCTGAAACTTTACATCATCGCTCGTTTTTCAAACTCTGAGACGTGGGTTTGGGTCAAAAAAGCAGCGTTTCACAACATGAGTGCATCGATCTGCTGCAGCCTGTCTGCTCACCTTCAGTCCGGACTGATGCAACAGATCAAATGAGGTGATTAGCAGGCTGATCATTCACACGGGGGCGATAGGTTTGGCCTGTTGTAATCTTGCTGTTGACCTTCCTCTGCATTCCAGGCCAAAGCAGCAGCAGCAGCAGCAGCAGGAAGAAGAAGAACAGCAGGAACAGCTGGCTGTTACCGTCTGTCAGCGATGGCCACTCGTGAAAATGAACTGAGACTGATTCTGGTCTGAGCCAAGACCGGCTGACCAGAACCGGAGAGTGATTTACATGTTTACTGTCTGAGATCCTGTGTGAGGCACCAAGCAGCTTTAACTTAGCGTCTATGCTAATCTGTGCTGAGTCATCTTTAGTCTTTGCACAACAATAGGCCGTTTGTGAGCAGCAGCTCTAAAATGACTGATCTCCAAACTCCACGGTCCAACGTCGGTTAAAGCTCCATGTCAGTGTTTTTCCTGTGTTTTATTTTGTTGATCCACAGAAGATAAATCTGTGGTTTTGTAAACCAGAACCATCTCAGTGTAGTTTTCCATCTCTTCTCTCAGCTTCTCTCTGGAGCTCTAGTAACAGCAGGTCAGTGTCAGCCAATCAGAAGAGAGGAGGCTTTAATGCAAACGTCCACCTGGTCACACAGGATCCAACATCAGTCTTCGGCCTCTTCTGTGGGGGGGGTTCAGGTCTTCATCTGGGGGGGTCAGACCCCCTCAGTTCTCTGCATAACTCAACCCTGATTCTGACTGACCTGCTAATGTTCATCCGTCTCAGATTTGACAGAAGAAAACGATCAGATCTGTTTTAATTCCCTCAGGTTCTTGTATTATCTGTGGGAAACTATGTGACCTGTTTTTTCCCTCTCTTTCCAGCCACCTGTGGTTCAGTGTGTGTGTGTGTGTGTGTGTGTGTGTGTGTGTGTGCTGAGGTTATTCATCATCATCATCCAAATGTTCTAACAAATCCACCCTCACCTCTAAACATGCATCAGTCCTACGGCCTCACCAAAGGGTCAAACTGTCAAACTGTCCCCCGAACAACAAGCAGCAGATTGAGAACACGTGGATCACACGGACCGTCACACGTGACGCCCGACTGTGCATCTTCAAGTCTCTGTGTAGTCATCAATTGTCTTTTTAATGTCATCTTGTGCCTCTTCTAAGCCATTCATGTCTCTTTGTAGTCATTTGATTGACTTTCCAATTCAAGATGTTAACAGTTAATTAAACCAGTTGCCGTGGCGTTGGCGCCGTGGTGATGAACCTGCACTGCTGGACGACGTCCTCCTCTTTGTGTTCACTATGCGATCAGTCACAACAGTCTCACACTATCAGCTGCAACTTTCTTCACAGACGCACACGTACAGAGAAATCCTGCCGCGTCAGGAAGTCTGAAACATTTAGTCGACCATCAAAGTCACGTTTTAAAAATATCATCTGTCGTCCGGTTTTAGAGCAAATGATGAAAACGATCGATGCAATTAACCAACGAGCACAGAGCTGTCTGAATGTAAACAGAGACAGGACACTCAGCGAAGGAATTTCCTGCCATTAGATGACGTTATTCTATTCTATATGTTCTTGTTTAAAATATGAGACACACACACACAGACACAGACACAGACACACACACACTCACACACTCACACACTCACACACACACAGACACAGACACAAACACACTCACACACTCACACACACACTCCCTGGCTCTTGATTTGACCGACCCCCTGCTTGGACAAGAGAGAGAGGAGTGGAGGTGTTGACAATGGAACGTCCAGAGAAAGACTCTGTGTGTGTGTGTGTGTGTGTGTGTGTGTGGATGTGGGGGAGTTCAGGGGAAAAATATTGATGGGGGTCAGATTAAAGAAGAACAGCGTGTGATAGAAAAATGAGTGTGTGTTTATGAAAGAGAGCAGCGGTGGGGTACAGGACGTACGAGTCAGAGATTCCTGAGAAAGACAGAGAGAGAGAGAGAGAGAGAGAGAGAGAGAGAGAGAGAGAGAGAGAGATAGAGAGAGAGAGAGTGTGTGTGTGTGTGTGTGTGGTGCACGCTTAAACTGGAATCTGCAGAGGAGACGAGTGAGGCCACCAGTCGACAGCACAGCTGGTTACAATCACAGGAGCTAAAGACTGCGCACACACACACACACACACACACACACACACACACACACACACACACCAGTATGGTTGCCTCTGGGCTAAATTCCCAGTTCAGCTATGTAATGCCAACACTACAGCAGAGTTAGCGCTGAAGCTAGCTAGTTCCCCAGTTTGTCTACAACTAAAACATTTTCCCAGGAAAACAAGCAGAAACCAGAGTGAACAGTTGAGGAGCCTCGAGTTCTTCACGCTGAGTTCACGTCCTCAAAAATGTTCGGCATGAAAACTAATTATAAGAAAACGCTGACTGTCGCAGTGTGAATTACAAACATGAAATTCAGCTGTAACTTCTGTTTTAACTGGTGTGATATATCTAAACCTGTGGCTGTGAGTGGATCACAGGGATGACACAAGCTCCGCCCACATTCATCATTCATCCATTGAAGCGCCTACACAGACGCCCACGGCTGCAGCTTCACTTCATCATCCTGCAAAGATCAAGCGAAACTAAATAAAGAGACGAGATTAAAAGCTGCTTCTCAGCGACACAGTCAACTCGTTAATTCTCCCTGGAAGTCAGCAGGGGGGGCTTTAAGAAACTCAGGGGCCTCCGACAGGTTGTGACACGGGGGCCCCCCTCGCTCTGATGCATCTGACTTCATGCATTCATGCACACTTCACCTTCCTCTGCCCTGTTCTCACCGCAGGAACTTTTCCAGGAACTGAAGACAGTTCTCACCTGCAGACTTGAAGTTATTTACTGTTCCATCTAAATCCTGTCGTTTACATCTTCCCTCCACGTTGGTCGGTGCAGCGCCGCCTCATCCGCAGCTCTGTGGTCGCAAGAGCATGTTTATTCATCCAAAAACAAAATGTCCTGACAGGGCTGTCACTCTGGATGTTTCAGTGTCTGGATTAACTCACGTCTCAGAGGGCACTGACTCGCCTCACACACACACACACACACACACACACACACACACACAGAGGACGTGACACTCAAGTAAACACTCGTGTCAGAAGTCAGGGACAGATCTCTGGCAGGAATGTCGACGCCATGATGTCCATGAGCAGCAATACAATACAAAACCATGTGGATCTACATATATACAGCACAGAGAAGAAATCCAGAGGAAGGCTTTGATTGCTTTGTGTGTCTCTGTCTTGACGACCCGGACAGAGGAACTCACCTGCTGTGAGCACTGGTGCGTAACACAGAGCAGGGAGTTTCATTTAAAATACAACTTTAAGCTGTTTAACATTTGATCCCTGGTGTCTCTGAGCAGCTTGTTGTTGGCCCTTTGGCTTCATCAGTGTGTTTACAGCCTTTCCCTGTTGGTCTGCCACGACCCACTCCACCAACAACCTCTTCTCTAATTTTCCCTGTGTGCAGCTTCTGGCCCAAAAAAGAAGGAGAAAGAAGAAGAAGAAGAAAAAAGCGCCGTGAGTCAGGGTGGAGACTGGGGCGGCTGTGATGAATTGATTGGATAATTTCGACCATACGGGAGCATTCAGTTGTGATTAAAGTAACGAGATGGCATTTGTCAAAGGTTAGTGTGGGTAATGCGTGGAGAAAACACAACGATGCCTTTGTCGTCGGCTTGTTTTGCTGGAGAAAGTGCTGGGTCAGGTTTGTGCACGGTAATGGTCAGGAGCCATTTGTCCTACATATCTCTTTGTTTTTCTCCACCAAACAGCAGAGGGTCGCCGTCTCCTTTACCGAGGTCAGCAGCAACAGAGCTGCTTTGTCTGCTAATTAGCTCGCTATGTGAAGCAGGACAGTGTGGAATTAATCACATGTGCTTTGTTAGCTGTGTGAGAACAGGAAAGCTCGCCAACCTTAAGCGTCTCTGCACTGCGGCTAACATCATGCTAACCTTTGTATGTTTTGACAGTCAATATTAGCATTAGCAGCTAACAGTGAAAACGTTGAGTTTACTTTTGAAATGTTTTCGAGGTGCTAGCCTACATTTCCAGGGCGGACTAGACACGACAGCAACTCCGAACCAGGAAGTGATGAAATGGCTCAACCGACCTGGAGCTAGCTGGTTAGCATGCTAACTCCAGCAGGATGAAAGAAGTGATAGAAATGAAATGAAAAAGAAGATAAAAGGGCTGCTAAAGTGAACCTCAACCTGTTTCATCTGAACTGATGAGCAAACAGCTGTTAATGCTAAAGTAGCTACGTAGCAATAGCAAAACGTGCAAAGAGCTCCTCGACTATTTTGATTATCAAACGACTATCAGTGTAAATCAAATCACTTATTGTGCATCTTTTGTGATAAATGTCTTTGTTGTTCCCTCAGGAACATCATGTGAGTCTGTTCGTGCTCTCATGTCAAGGTCGTCCAGAAATCTTCAGAAACATCTCAGCGTGCAGAACTCCATGATGAAACGTCCTGAGGTAGAAGCCAGTGGTATGGGGGCGTAGCCATGAGATGTTTCCATAATGATTAGACTGTATATCATGTTAATCTTCAGTATAAAACATGCATTTTTTTTCAGATTCATTGTCTTTTCTCCTCCAAAGCTAACATGCTCTTAACTGCTCCGTCTCACAGCCTGGACGACACGGTCGCTAACAGAACCGAGCCAGGGCCCATTAGCTCCCGCCAAAGCTCCCACTGAGGAATACCAGCCTCTAAAACGAGCGTCAAACCAAACAAACCCAAACTCTAATCATCCTCCCTCTCCCTTGGCACAACCCGTCACTCTTGGCTGCCAGACAAGGAGCTTCGTTCAGCGGTGTCCAGGCTCCAGCAACCTGGACCCAGAGAGGCTGAGACCCTCTCTACTGGTTTGGGTTTTAACCACCTGTGCTTTTCATCACCCGCAGAAACGAGCTGTGCTCCGGCAAACCTGTAAACCTCACCAAAACACAGGGAAAACTTCATGCACAGAAACACATCTTTGATCTGTTCGCACTGATTAAAATAAATTCACTTTACAAGAGCTAAATTTATCAGGGGTTTTTATATTTGTTGTCATTTTTCTTTGTACCTTTGTGCTTTAGAAATACCCCAGCTGCACAAACACTCTGTTATTCAGTGTAATTTAGTAAGAATTTATCTGTTTTGGGAAGAAAAGCGACACTTTTCTTTCAGTGAGATCAGACAAGAGCTTCTGTCCTTGGTTTTTCAGCTCAGGCTGAGAAATGTGATTCCCCCTGTGGTAAAGAATAGCAGCATCTAAAATGACTATTGGCGAAGCTCGTGGCTCAACCGCAACAAGAGCTCAAAATAGAGACGTACTTTTATACTCCTGCTTTTTTATGTGGATGGAGAACAATCTTCTTTTTCACAGAGGACAAAAAGTGAAAGAAGGAAAGAAGCTTAAGGCCGATTTCAAAGCCTAACCCTAACCCTAACCCCTGACGACCTGAGTCGGGTCTGAAACTGAGCCGTGAACACGTCTGTGACCCGGAGCGTGGATCTGTCAGAGGCTAATGAGAGGTCGTCCTAACCACTGGATCACAGTCTGTGTGAAGTCAGGTTAGGATGTGTTAATCTTGCTAAAATCCATATGATGTTTTCAATTTCATTGGTGAAAATGAACAGTCAGTTAGTCGTTAGCATTAGCACAAAACTATGTCAGCTAATGGCAGCTACAGGTTATCAAACAACATAAAGAACAGATGCTAACTGTGCTAACTGTACTGTCCGCTGGTCTCCTGACCATTGTGACCCTCTCTGCTCTTTCACCTGTGAACCAGGTGAAGGCAGGTGGTGGGCGGAGCCAAAGGCAGGATATATATAAACAAAGCTGTATGTTTTCAGATATTTATGTCTTATATTTTCTTCTTTTCACTTTGTTTTTTCTTCTCAGGTTGACTGAGTTGTACTCAGTTTGTCAGTTCTTTAGTTGCATATAAAAAACATGAGGAAATGAAGATTACTGAAAGTTCTCCATTACTGTGTTAACTCTGCTGAAGTAGCTTTTCCTAAGTACATTCAGTATAAGGAACTCAAACACATTTCTCTCAGACAAGTAATTTGATGTCAGTGTAGACAGAAAACATCTCTAAGCCGTCAGACCGGTTCCTACTGTGTAGACCCACCGGTTAATAACCTGCTGCATCAGTGTGATTTAACTGAGCACACTTAAACACACCTTTCAGTCAATTTCACACATTTGTTTCACAGCAGCTGTTTGTGATAAATCTGAGGCAGAGAGCCAAACCTGTTCTGACAGGAGCTTCAGGGGGAACAGCTCTGTAATCACTGCATACCACCCTTTCTGACATAAACTCTTCATGTCCACGTTAAAACCAGTACGAAGCTCCGACTCTTCCTCCTATCTGTCTACGTCTGGACGATTATCTCTGCTGTTATGTAACAACTGAGCAACTCCAGCTCTTCATGGGAGATTCCTGATCTTTAAAAGAAGGCAGCGAACCCTGAAACGCCCGAGCTGTGAACGAGATCACTGATACCGCAGATAGAGGAGAGTTTGCTTTGGGCTCTGACGTCGCAGATTCTGATCTGAGGTTTTCCATCAGTACGAAGGGAAACCTGACGTTTGTCGGTGCTGATGTTGACGTCATGGATTTCTGATTGAAACCTGATCAAGAGGCAAAATAACCTGTTGATCTGCCTGCATTTGTCTGTGCACAGGTCATTTGACCCCTGAGATCAATGTTTTGTTTCTTCTTTTGCTTCTTTTTCTTTAGTTTGAATCTGTTAAAGGTGCTGAAGGTAAAACATGTTTTCTCCGTTGTGTCTTTACAGCGTCTGGTTTATTATCCGTTCTCTCACTCACGCTGCCGTCTCTGCAGGACGACTGTGTCCACATTTAACCTTCGTTCAGTAAGAGTCAGTCATTGTTAGAATCACTTACATAGATGTGTCTCTGCTGGTAGCGCAGGAAGAGGTTGTGCATGATGGCTCCGTCGTGGAGGTCCTCCAGCGTGGCCATGTCCTCCACCCCTCTGATGCTGCTGTGGTGCATGGGCTGCACCTTCTGCCTGGTGAGGGCATTCTGCTTGTAGGTGTAAACCTGGAGCAGAACATGGGAGAAACATGGAGATGTCATTAACCACAAGCTTCAACCAAAGCTTCTCTTTGGAGCTTTAAGGCCAGACATGGACGTTAGGCTACCACAGGTTTTAAATATTCACTTCAAATCAGCCTCCTCCCTGTTTGACTTGGTAATGAGCAGGTGAGCTGCTCCAGAACAGATACAGCTGAGACCACCAGAGATCTTTTCACAAACACAAACCAGACCTAAAACCTACAGAGATCCTGTCAAAATCCTGCTCATAAACTCCCAGGATTCATTTCCCTCTTAAGAAGAAGATGAGCTGCTCACATACATCACACACAAACACGATAACCACCCAGCTCATATGTTCATGTCACAGTGATGATGATGATGGAGAATATAGAAAACAGCTGGAGAGAGAATCTGGACCCAGACAGAAGAGACTGCACTCTGCTAATATGCTGCTAACATGCTAACACCCACTCTCCTCTGTGTGTGTGTGTGTGGTGAACATCCTGACTGACAGACTGTGTCTCATGTTACATAAGGAGGAGGAGGAGGAGGAGGAGGAGGAGGAGGATGATGAGTGGATGAAGGCCCTGAGGCAGGAGCTGAAAGAGGAGACGAACCAGGACGGCTGATCGAGTTTAACGGATCAAAACACTACAACAATAAATCTGTGGTGTCCACAGTGATTACATCACACATCCACAGGGGGCTGGACCACGGGCTACACCTGGACAGGTCAGGTCACCTGATGTGCATGTGTTTGTTCTGTTGGAGGAAGCTGAGGAGAGGCCGCAGGGAGAACATGCAAACTCCACAACAACAGAAAGGCTCCAGGATCAAAGGGTTCGAACCCAGAGTATACTGAGGTGACAGTGCTAACCACTCCACCACTGTGACGCTCAGTTAGACTGGAACATCAGCTCTTTAGTTTTCAGATCATTTAAAGACGGAGAAGAAGAAGAAGAAGAAGAAGGGAATAAGGAGGGAGGGAAGAATCTATATATCTTCTCATCTCTCTGTGTCTGTCTGCTGCTCTCTCAGTGACTCAGTGTGAGTGCAGCCATCAGATAAAAGTGCTGATGGTTTATTTCCCTCTCAAATGAGCTGCACGAGCTTCAGTAAAATAAAACCTGAGGTCCTGCTCCTGCAGCTGGAAACAACAGACGGGATTCATGTGGAGAAGTTCAACAGATTTCTGACGACCTGTTGTGGTCTGACACAACGTGACCTGACCTGGTATCACCCTCACACACTGATGAGATGAGCCAGTGTCTGAAGGTCTTTACAGTTTTGACTTGAGAAGCCGTTCGGCCTCCGACGCTCAGATGATAAGGAGTCCAGGGTCACGTTTACCTCAGCGCTCTGCAACGTCACTGAGGAGAAATTAAACACAAACATGAGCTAAATGTTCTGTTTCCTGCAGGTCGGACACCGTCCCTGGTCCAGGTGTCCCAACTCCACTAACAGCTGGAAGATGTCACCAGACTGGGACGAGGCTGGGCCACAGAAGCCTCTTTAACCGTCTGACCTGCTTCGATGACCTCTCGGACCACAGGGCGCTCCGTGGTGAAAAGGAGGAGGCGGAGAGGTTAATTAAGAGCAGATCTCAGGACGCTCAGCACTCTGCAGGACGTCTCTGAGGTTGAATTCCTCCACAGACAGATCAACCTCTTCTCTCCTGGAGCGACGGTGGAGATAAAAACCATCTCCCTGCCTCACCTGATGCTCTTCTTTAAACCAGGTGTCGTCCGTCAGACTCAGGTCGTGAATGTCTCGTCAAAGTTTCTATTGACCTGGATCTAGTGAATAAAATGTTTCTCTCTTCTTCCTTTTTCCACATGTCTTTGTTTCTTCTTTTAACTGTGAACGTGTGACCACACTCTGAACTCTGAGGTGGTCTGTGACCGAGCAGCTCGGGGCGATTTCTCCTGAAGAAAGCCAGGCTCTGTCCGAGGAGTCAATCACATCTGACCCCCCCACCACATGCACACATTAACACAAACAACCCCCCACACACACAGTATCCTGCCGGGCCACGTTTCTCACATTCCTGAAACTGGCCGTCACAGAAAATGTCTTTCAGAAGCTGCGTTAACAACCAGCGTGTTCTGGTGGGTTTGTTACTGCTGCAGCTTGTCCAGGCGATGAAAACCAACCAAGAGTAAAACTGAGCTGAACCGAGCTGAGGAGCGAGATTAACGGCTCCTGAGTCGCCACAACCCGAGTGTTTGTTTTACAGAATGGACCAGTTGGACCAGAGCAGTGTAAACATAGCTCAGTGTCAACAGTCAGACCTGAAGCCCTGGTACAGTGCAGTTAGTTACTGTAAACACACCTTCACCTGGCAGCATGACCTCACCTGTCAACGTGTTCCTGATGCACATGGACCTGGTTCAACCATGTTCTTCAAATTTTAAAAAAGTGATTTGCATGGAGTGACATGTTTGGACGGGGAGACCAGTTGACTCATCATTTATTACTGTATTGATTAAAGTACAAAGCAGTTTTTTTTGGCCCCCAGTCAGAAGCTGAAACCATTCAAGGGCCTTTGTGTGCAAAAGTCAGGGAACATTCAATCTAATACAATAATTTCCCTTCAGCTAGTTAGCCTTCGCAAATATGCTGATACTAAAGAATCATTATGTGTTAAGATGTTCACTTGCTGTCACACGTTTGACTGTGTCCCAATTCAGGACTTAACAGAGTGATTCCTCACTACGTAGGCTCCACCTGTTCTTTCCACACGCATCTTTCTTGAAAACGGCCTTGTCGCTCTGCTGTGATACAATCGGTCTTCAACTGCAGCCTTTAAAAGGTGAAACCCTGAACTGACACATAGCTCGTGTGAGGCTACAGCTAGCTGACGGTTAGCTTAGCTTAGCATCAAAAACACAAAGCTGGGGAAGCAGCTAGCACGGGTCTACCTCAAGGGTAAGAAAACCTGCCAACCTGAGCTCTTCTACAGCTCAAGAGTCAAAACAAGAGGTCTTTGATTTGACGACTGGTTTAATTAATCCATGTTATTTCCTTAAACTAAGTGTCCTAGTTGTCTGAACCCTACAACACATGAAACACAAGACTAGAGCCCTGGTCTGAACTGGATCGCGCTCTAGTTCATCCCAAAGCCGTGTGATGGCTTTGTGCAATGGGAGGTTGTTCTGTTGAAGCAGCACAACAAACCCAAAACTGTTGGACGCTCACTATTGTCTAAAACCTCCATATATCCTGCACCGTCACGAACTCCCTCTGGCTGTGGACAGGACAGGTCGGCCTCGGACTCTGACCTAATTAGGCTTCTGATTGGTTCTTTTGTCGAGATGAGGAGGGGTCGTCCACAGCTCTAAAGACAAAGCCGTGGGGCCCCGGGCGCTAAGCCTATAGCGACAGATGCTAACCGGAGTAAATCTCCGGGAAACAAAGCCATTAGTCGACATGGCTGCAGGGGGAGGTGGGAAATTACTGCTGTACCCCCCCCCCTTCATCAACAGGCTGTTCCTGGATCAGTGGGGATAAAAGTTTGTTGTTCTTACTTACAGGGATCAGGAAAAAGTGAATTCACAATGAGGTTCATGCAGTCAGATGATTCTGGTCCTGGGAAGTTAAACTGAGGAAGAGTTCAGCTGCTGTGGGGCAGAGGTTTTACAGCGTAGACATTAATCACCAATCATTAACCGTTAAATGCTGATTTATATGTGAATTTGACTCTCAGTGTATCATCATCATATGAAGGACTTTAATGATCCAGATTCTTCACAACTTGATTTTTTTTTTAATTTGTTCATCTATAAACTTTCTTTTATGTGTGAAATCCAAAATCTGTATCAGAATGTTTTCAGTCCACTTTGTTTTAAGTTTCAGTTACTTTCTACTTTCTATGACATTTAACTGTAGCTGTCAAAGCTCCATATGTGCTGCCGGGGGGCGGGGCTTGTTGGCTGTTTTGTTGTGACATCAAAAAGTCACAGGAAGTTCTGATGGCTGGTTTTGAGGCACTACACATGGATCTACCTTTATACTGTATGGAGCTTTAACAGAAACTTTTCATTATCTATAAGAGTAGATGAACTGAGCCCCCTCTCTCCACCCTCGTTGAACAGGTAACCCTGTGCCCACCTCAAACCTCACTTTATCCCTCCATCAACATCATCATCATCATCATCATCATCATCATCATCATCATCATCTAAAGCAGCAGCTGCTCTGTGAACGACCGCCATTCATCTCCTGCTGTATTGTCCTGCAGTCAGTCCTCAGGAGGACGAACCTGTCTCCACCGTCAGAGACAATGAAACCTGAGCAAGACGAGACGAACCCTGAGACCTCAGAGAATAAAGACACAGAGCAACTCTGCTCATGATATGATATGACTATTATTATATTTGTGCAAAAACACATTCAGCTCAGAGATCAGGGATGATCAATTATGACATTTATAATGATTACAAATCAGGCTGAAGAGAAACCCGATCAAAACCTGTCACCGTTCTATAGTAGAACTGTAGCCCATTGAGGATAAAGGAAAGGTCAAAGGTCACCAGAGTCAGAGACAACATAATATCCATGCACATGCACGCGCACGCACACACACACACACACACACACTGAAGTGGGTGTGACATGTGGTAAAAAGCTTCACTGATTGGTCGACACTTCCTTCCCTCATAAAGAGAAATATCTGCTCTGTAGCTTAACAAGTGACGTCCATCTCCAGTTACACACACACACACACACACACACACACATACACTATCCTCTCAAAGCACACAACTGAATGTGTGTTTGCACAAACATGAACAAACGAGACACACACACACAAATTAAACAAAGACTCAGATGAAAACAAAGAGTTCAGGTCTCAGTGAACAGCTGGAGCTCAGTGTGTTGCTCAGGGGCACAGTGTACATATGACCTACTTCAGGAATCGAACCTGTGACTTCTGTCGCACTGACACTCAGCTCATTGTGGAGCGAGAGGAGGAGGAGAGGGAAGGAGGAGAGAAAAGAAACAGTCAAAAAGAGGATGGGACACACAACGACCTCCCTCCACCCTGAGTGCTGGAGTCATTAGCTCCTCAGTCAGTCAGTCAGTCAGTCAGTCAGTGTGGAGCAGCCTGGAGATAAGAACGTCTTAATCTGCCTCTAAAACCTTCAGGACAATACGCCGGCTCAACATGAGCCTAAATCCTTCAGCGCTCACATTTACAGAGCGTCCTCTGAAGTGACCCTCCGCTGCCCAGCGCCTGCACAGGAAGTCTCTGCTGGAGCCGCCGTCCACTCTCACACCATCTGTGTCTGTGTTTACAATAGTGTGTCAGACTGAAGTGAACTGAACATACTGGAGTTCAGATGAAATAAAAGACATCAGAGGACGTCTCTGTTAAAGACGCTGTCTCCTGTCCAGGCTGCTTCAGATTAATGAGACTTTTATTTTGAAACCGCTGTATTGATATACAACTCCAGGTCTCTTACTCTGGAGCCTCAGTGTCCTCGTCCTACAGGTGTAAGCGACAGATCTGTGATGTTCAACACCTCCAAACCAACTCTGACGTGTCCTCTCAGAGTGTTAAAGGAGTCATAAACTGCTGGTGAAGACACATACATCACATGTCTGTCAGTTTCCCTGTCACTTCGCACTTTCATGTTTGGAGTCAAAGCAAAAGCATCAAAAAAAAAAAAACAACCTTCACACAGTGTGAGTTTAACACCTCACACAAGAAATGACACGTTCCCTGTTAAATCTACCTGAACCGTCGCCTCATGTTCATTCTTAATGATCAGACCCCCCCCCCCTTCCGATGACCTGAGTGTCCTTCACCTCCTCTCTTTCTGCTGTTTTGACAACACGTGGATCAAAGAGATAATAGAGAACCATATGGGGATTAGGGGATTGGCCCCATCTTGAGCTGATCCTAAATTATGAGGAGACCTCTTTAAGCCTTTGCTCTCTTGAAGGTTTACAGAAAAAATATATAATCTGTCTGCGCCACAGGAGGTTTGGGGAAAGTCGGGGAAATCTCGCTGTGAGTGGAGCGGCCCCTGTGTTTCTCTGGGTCTCTCCTCTCTGAGCCTGAACTCCCTTTGATGCATCGATGTTTTAATATGTCAGATCCGTACGATCTGTTTTATTTTCCAGAGCGGTTCTCACCTGGCCGTAGTCTGTGGCAAAGACGACAACACCTCCAGAGCAGGAGGACACGGTGCTGGGAAGATACTGCTCATCCTCCCGTAGCCACACCCGGTCACCCTGGAGACAGAGAGAGGAGAGAGGAGGTCAGTCAAAAGGACATATGGAAAATGACCCAGAAAACCCTTCATGTGCCATCACTCTGACCTCCAAACCAATCCCACTCATTTGGTGATGTGAGTGTTTTCTCTCCTCTACACAGGAGCTTGATTTACCACATGGTGAAAACACAGCTGCACAGTGGACAGTTCACATAATAATCACCTGACGTGTGTGTGTGTGTGTGTGTGTGTGTGTGTGTGTGTGTGTGTGTGTGAAAAAACAGCAGAAAACTGAACCTGAACAGAAAATAAACACCAGGAAGTCTGCAGCTCCACAGAGGTCACAACAGAACAGGCAGAGATGATGTTTCAGACGCAAACATCAACAGTTCAGGTTCATGTGTCAGCAGCAGCAGCAGCAGCGTCTGTCCTGATGGAAGCTAACAACCGCTCGCACAGTTTTCATCCATGGAAGTAAAGAGCAGCATTCAATGCGCATTAAAGGAGCAAAACAAGGCAGATGCTCAGGGTCCATGAGCAGGAAAGAGGCCGTACAGATTAAAGCTCCATACAGTATAAAGGTAGACGTTTGTATTGAAACTGGGCCTTGAAACCAGCCATCAGGACTTCCTGTCACTTTGTGATGTCACAACAAGGCAGTCACCAAACAAGCCCCGCCCACCACCTGGACCCACCATCCAACAACTAATCTGCAAGATTTACTTTCTCTGAGTGTTTTATTCTGAAATCTGCTCTGTTTTTATTGGCTCACAGAAAACAGTCAGCCAATCAGAAGAGAGGCTCAGAGCCTCCTCTCTTCTGATTGGCTGACACCGACCTGTTGTCACTAGAGCTCCAGAGAGAAGCTGATGGAGGAGATGGAGAACTACAGCTACTACGTTCTTATCATCATACCATCAATAACTTGACTCTCTGAGCTCAGCTTCATTTTTTCACTTTTTTTTTTTTTTGACAGAATCAGTGAAGAAACCTTTTTGGAGAGTTGAGCTGCAATCAGGCCTCATTTATTTATGCCATGTCATTACTCTGTAATCTTGCTTTTCAGGTCATGTGGTACTATATTTAGCTCTTTGCTAATGGCACAGGCTCTGATGAGAAGACATATTAATCTCCATATGGTGCTGCCGTGGTGTTACCAAGGCACCGAGCTCTCCGTGGTCTCAGGTGTCCAGGATACAGGGCGGACTCTCTGGGGTTGAGTTTCACTGGTTTCTACCTGCAGCCTGTAAACTGTGTGTTTACTGATGCTTTTCCTTTTTCTTACTCAAAACACTGTTAAAACGGTCGACTGGTCGACTTTACTGCTCCTGGTTGCTACAGTCTCTCCCACCCACCAACACCTGGATTTATACTCAGCAGTTTCCTCGCTCTGTCGTGTTCGCAGAGAATTTGGAGAATTTAGTCGGAGTCTTAACTGTTCGTTTAGATTCTTCTGTCAGAGGCTCTTCGTTGTTTTTGGCTCCGGATGTGACCACAGAAGAATAATAAAGGCTGAACATTTAGAGTAGTGTTTTTTCTAACAGCACTGACTGTGATACCAGCAGCACTAGACTCTGCAGAGATCCCCCCCACCTCCATCCGAGGGGCCCTTGAAGTGGATTCCCTCTTAATCGCGTAGCCACATGTGCTGCTGCTCATTAGCGTGACCAGCTAATGCTAATGGGAAAAACAAACGCTGCACTTTTTATGAGACGGATCGACTGAGTGCCCTCACCCTCCCCCCACTCTCTCTCTCTCTCTCTACACACCGGGCACATGAACGACCTTTGACCCACAAGCCCTCATTCTGACTGGGCTGTCTGGCCCAGTGTGGTGGAGGGGGCCACCTGGCTGGGGTAAACCCTGAGAGTCAGCAGTGAATCACAGAGGAGCTGAGAGTTGATCTAAACCCCGGTCGTCGTCTCTGGGGGGAAAAAACCACAGGATTCAGAGGTGATGTGAAAAGTTGTTTAACATTTCTCCTGCACTTTTCTGCTTTTCTGCATTTTGCACGTTTGCCTCGTTACTGAATCAGGACGACACGGAGCAAACATCACGACACTGTATGCACTGACACGTTTCAAAGTCTCTGTCTTTGCTGCTAACGCTAACTGGACGTTTCACGGTGTCTTACACCTCTTAGGGTCAGAGCTATGTCTCCACTTGCCTCAGGAAAAAACTGACTCCATCCAGTATGTTGTGTCTGATAGATTAAGTAAAACAAAGTACATATCAGTTATAGATCAGTTAATAATAGACCCGATCATATTGCAGATGTTTCTAAGCATCAGTACATTATATTAAAAGACTAAAATCAACTGAGTGAAGTCTGATATCATCCCTCAGTTATACTAACAGAGCTCCACTGTTTCCACAAACCATTAAAAACTCATCAGTGATCCACACTGTAGTTTGTTTTGACTCGGTCACACACATGTTGTCCTGCTGCGCCACATCCACCGCTCAAGATAGTCCCTAACAGAAAATGTTTGATTTCCTCCTGTTGGTTGTTATTGAGGCTTCTTTTGTAAAAAATGAAACTGTAAATTCTTGATCAGGTTTTCAAAGTCAGTGGAGACAGAATACAAGCAGCATGGTATAAATAAACCAGACGTGGAAGCAGACAACAGACCCCCCCCCACCACCACCGCTCAGATGTTGACGTCTGGCTCTTTGATGCTACAATAAGGCACCAAACAAAGGAAGATGCTCCATTGTAACGGCACAAAGACGAGGCGTGTGCTGTTTTCCAGCTGAGACCAGAGGAATCTGACGCTGCACCAAGTTTGACTGGAGAAAGAAAAGAAAGAGATGGGACCTGCCCCCCCCGCACCCCCCACCCACCCACAACAGAGGCACACTTTTCAAGGCTGCACACATGCATACAAACACACACACACACACAAATCCACATGGTCTCTGTGGATAGCGTGTGCCGCTCGGCCTCTCCTCTGCTGAGCGGAGAGAAAGAAGCATCAGACGGTGGCACACTGTCTTATTGTGCTTCCCTTCCCTCCTTAATCCACTCCCTCTCTCCGCCCCTCCCCTCCCTCTCCACTTCACACACACACACACACACTTACTTTGACCCACAGAGCTACTGGCCCATTTCTGCAGTGGGGCTCTGAGCCAAAAAGCCTCTGCTTCCCCTCCCCTCCCCTCCCCTGCCTCATTCATCAGCACTGATCGCCTCAACCCTGAACATCAAAGCTCTGGTTTGTACTTCCCGAGGTTCACGTCTCCGCTAATGGATGAAAACCACAACTCCTAATAGAGGCACATTTCCCAGACAGCAAAACATGGGGGTGCCTTGAAAGCATCATGGTGTCACATTCAGTCCAACACACTGAGGCAGGACACAGGAGAAGATGGAGAAACTCTCCATGCACCTTCAAAGAGGACGTGATCGTCCAGGTTCTGTCAGTGGATCTGATCGACACCTTATCTAAACCAAACTGAGATCCTGCTCTCACTTCCTGAGTTATTAATGCTCTTCAGTCTAACACACCCTGTCCAGATGTCCTGCAGACCATCTGAAGCTCTGAGCTTCACCTGCCTGATCTTCATTAACCCACAGGAACCTCAGCGTTTTCCAGCTTCACGACTGAAGCTGAAGAAATGAAATAAAAAAACGTGGCGGCGCAGCAGCGACATGAAAGGTGTCCGGGCCCCCGGGGGCCCCTGGAGCCGAGCTAATGTCAACACATGAGAAGGGCTGACGCTACACAGTCTGGACTGGGAGCTGTGGATCAAGGCCCAGCTGTTGCACCGGTTTAGACCCTGAGCCAGCAGAGAAAACTCTCTCACAGTCTGAGGACGACACACAGGAAGGTCAGACTGTTGTTAACATGAGAGCAACAACTGCACCTGAGCAGGAGAGTCAGTCTGGGCTCATCTGGCCTCACAGTCACCTGCTGGATTCGTTCCTCTGCTGGAAATATTTTGACCTCTAATGAAAATCTGCTGATGTTCTGTTCATCAGTTCATCGGTGAAGGTTCCTGTTTCTCTGTGTGGATGTGGAGCCTGAAACCTCCAGCACCTTGTCATCCTTCCAAACTCATAAAGAGTTGGACGTGTGTCTGTTTTGCTCTCAGGCCTTTATCTCAGTCCTGACACCTCCTCCCAGCCTGAACCACAACACCAACACCTCCCACCCCAGCCTCCCCTGAAAGCTTGAGTAGTAGTCCACCCCCCCCCCCCCACCCACCCTGAGGCGGTGACCCGTCTCCTGCGTGTATTTTCCCTCCGTCACCTCGACATGTGTGGCTGATGCTCTCTCTGCAGGATGCCGGGTGTAGAAACCAGGATCTGTGGGAGCAGCGAGCGTTCGGACGCCGCCGGGGTCGAGAATGAGCAGCTGTCTGGTTTCAGAGATTCCACTTCCTCCGCCGGGACAAACGGAGCGTTGTGTTGGAGCACAGCCGCTCCCTCTATCGCTGCCTCAATGGGAAACACTGTGAGGACCTCTCTCTCTTTAAACTGTGACTCGACACAACTGCTGGGACGCTCCTCTGAGACGACGCTGCGCTGCAACATGCTCCAGCATCCAGGAGGTCCAGGTAGAGAGCTGGCAGCTCTTGTCACACAGATGTCACTCTGACATCATCGTCATCATCATCATCCTCATGTCGATGTAACCCTGAGCTGTGCAGCAGGAGTCTGGGTGTTTGCTATGAAGGAATCTGACCTCCATGTTGTCGACTGCAGCAGTTGTGCAGCTCATCAGCAACAGCTGCAGCTCTGTCAGCGTCGCAGCAGCTTGGAAACTCTCCTTTCTGTCGTCCGTCTGTATCTATGTGAACTCTGCTGCAAAACTGATTCCCCTCAGAGTTAACCTGACCTAAATGACCTTACCTGAACCTTAACACACCAGGCAGCTGTGGTCGTTTACAGGAAAGATAAAACGTCCGCCTTAACAGGAGAATACTGTAACCATGACAACAAAAGTTCATCTCATCTCATAGGAGGTACTGATTTTAACCCAAACTACGATCTCTTCCCAAACCTGATCCTGTTCCTTTAGCTTAGCTGCATGTTTACTGTTGTAACCGTGGAGACCAAGGTCGAGCACACCTGCTGCCTTAAGGGCGCTATTTCAGGAGCTGCTCTGAGGGTCGTGTCAGAGGGTTGAGACGACTCAGGACGGACTCAACACAACTAGGGATTCTTCAGTCCAAATGCTGATACCGACACCTGGGTCAGTGTATCGGCCAATACCTGATACCGATCCGATGCCACTGTTGATTTCATGAACTGTACACCTGGCCATGTGGAGGACAGTGAAGGCATCAGGTTTTAGTTGAAGCTGGTCTGACAATGACATCTTATTGACACAGAACAGAACAAAAACAAAGTTTTCATCGTGTCCTCGTCAAATCCTCCTCATCCGAACGAGGCCACAGGTTGTTTCATGTGTACACTCTACACACACTCTACACAGACTGTTGACACTGAACACAGTGAACAAGCAGTTCCTGGAAGTTTGGGACTCAGGTGTAGACCCCCCTCCTCTCACCTGCAGAGCAGCAGGCTGAATTATAAACAGGTGAAAGAAAGAGTGAAGCAGCTCCCAGTGTTTATGTGATGTTTGAGAGCAGAGGTGTGTGACGGAGGTTAAACTGCCCGTGCACAGGTCTGTTTGGCTCCTGACCGTCTGGGTGCAGGTGTCCTCTGTTTGTCTCCTCACACACCAACCGTTCAGACCCTCTTCAAGAGTCGTCATGTGATTTCAGAAACCAGCTCATCACAGAGGAATAATTCAGCCTGTGAATATGCTGAGGCTGCCTCCTCACTTCGGTCTGTGATACTTTGACCAGACGACAAACACAGACGCCTTTATCACCTGCGGAGGTGGAGGAGGTGGAGGAGGTGGTGGTGGGGTTCCTCCATTGTTGGAGTCACACACTAACGGTCAGCACCAGGCCTTTGTCTTGTTTTGTTTTGCCTTCAGGAGATAAGGACATGATGAATTAATCTGACAGATTAATGATTAACGCTGAAGGGGAACTGTGTTTTACGACCCAGGTTAAAGTGTGTAAACGTCTCACCTCACTGGTCGCTAGTGAAGCCTGTGTTTCTTTTTGAATAGAGCGAGAAGCTAAAGAGCTCTGCAGAGTCTGAGAGGCTTCCCTCTTTGACTCCAGGACAGAGGGCGAACATGTCGTTTTCACCGCTCAGAGGAAATTTATGGCTGAAGGCGAGACTTAGCTGTTCACATTTCTCAGCTGCTGCAGGACAAATCTCACAGCCGATTGTTAGACAGCAGAAGAATTTGAGTCTTGAGGGGAAAAAGAAAGAAAGAGAGAGAAGAGAAAAAAAGAAGTGAAAGTATTCAGTGTGCTCCCCTGTGATGACGGTGAGTGACAACACAATAGAAACAATGCACACAGCAGCGTTCAGGGAGATACTGCTGTCTGGGAAACGCAGCCTGCAGGAAGTCTGGGAGAGCAAATTGACCTTGAGGCTTTGGCAGCATGTGGCAAATCAACCAATCGGCTCGCACGCGGCCTCTGTGGACGACCAATCAGCACGAGCCGAGCGGCAAAGGTTATTTAGATTTGAATGACTGGACACACACAGAATGAGAGCAGGGGATTGTGGGAACTGATAAGCTCTGATGTATTGATGTTTGGAAAGGTCTGGGAAAGCCTCTCTCACACACACACACACACACACGCACACATCAGCATGAACTCATTTATCTATAGAAAACAGACGCACACATTTCAGCAGGTCTCACGCTGACATTGTGTCGACACACAACACTACACAAACATGGACACATTCAAAACACATGAAATAAACCAACAAAGCAAAACAAGCATGACTGTTCACACACTCAAACACACACACACACACACACACACACACACACAACAGACACCATTTCAGACCACACACACACACACACACACACACACACACACACACACTATAAGAGCAAGACACTAACAAGAATGTGCACAAGTGCAGTGCACATTTGCTAATGATAGTGCAGGATTGTGAGTGGGCAGCACATGGACAACACTACAGCTGTGTTTATCCTGACACATGGGCTCAGTGTGTGTGTGTGTGTGTTGCACACATTCAGGCGTAGGTGTTGATTTACAGCTCAGCATCAGATTTCTCTACAGATCATCTGTGGAGCTGTCGAAGCTAACGGCAAAGTGTTTAGGCTACGTCAAACTCCCCAGCGCTGTAAATCAGACAGGCTATGTCAAGTTTGCTCACAGAAATATTAGCACATAAGTCTTATTCCACATCAGTAGCCATACGTCTCATCACACCCACAGGCTAATGGTGCTCTCCAAACACTTGGAAGTCAGGATTCCCGAGCTCCGAGGTGAAACTTTAATCTTGAACACCCCCTGAAGTTGGACGAAGTTGGTGCAGATTTTTAAAAACGTTATAACTTGTTTGTTTTGAAATCTAAACATTTACAAGTATGAAATCGTTAAATTTTACTTTCTTTATATTAATTGTCCATTTTTCCAACTTCCATGTTTGTTTTTTCAACTGAAAGCGCTCAAGTCGGAGGTGACATCACTCTGAGCTCTGATCTTCAATGCAAATGAAACACACCATCACAAAGGACGATGTTAACATACTCCAACTTTGATGTAGCATTAAAAAATCAGCATCTTAGCATCCTCCTTACCATCTATCATTTGCAAAATTAAGTTGCAGCGCGTTAGCATAAGCAACTGTAGCACTGTAGAGTTTAAAGTGCAGCTGCTTCCTGTTTCGATCACCTGCATCTCAAACATCTGACATCTGAGATATTTCATATCTACCAGCACAGCGGTACTGCTAACGCTAGCTATTTGTAGCACGGCTAAAAATATCACTTTTGTTTCCATATCCAGTCTGTTCTCATTATGTCGATGGGTTCCTTTGAAGTGCAACTTTGCTTTAATGTTTTTCCAACAGTCTCTCTTTCATTCTTATCTTTTGGAACCAAACACTTAGATGTAGATTGTCAAACTGAGTTAGGGAGGTATCTCTGAGCTGGATGCAGCCTGATTTCTTTTCCAGTTGCAGTTTTGCTGGAGGGAAGACGACTCAGTGTCAGCTGCTTTAGGTAAAATATTGATCGGTGCCTACTTTCTTGGAAATCTTGGAACCTCTCATGACATCTAAGACTGAGGCTGCGTCTACAGCGAACACACATCATCCGTCATAGTAACTGCTGCCTTCACTTCAGCCCCCTTATTGAATTTCCAGACTTTAATACCCCTTAATTAGACGTTATGTACCTCTAAACCACCGCGCTCTCTGAGCACGGCCTCGCATTATTCTGCTCCAAACAGCGGACGTCTGCTGCAGCCTGGAGCTCATGATACATGACATGTCATGTATACAGTACATGTCAAGGTTTTTCCAAACTCTCATCTGAATGAGCCGAGGTGGTGGCTTACAGGGGTTTGTCAGAAGGCCCTCGCAGTGCTGCAGACAGACAGCGCGTGCAGAAACAGCACATCAGAAACAGTCATAGGATCATCATGTGTGTTCTGTAGAGTCAAACTGCATTTTACCATAAAAACCTAAACACCAAAAGATACAGATGTTTTTTTTAATTCAACAATACAGCAGTGGGCTTCACCTGTGTTCGGTCCTGTAAGAACAGAAGCCTTCGGTGTAGATCATCATTAATGCCCTGAGCTAGTAAAGACTTGCAGTTCTTCTGGTGCCGAGTAAAACCCTCTCATCTGAGATGATGACAAAACCAAAACCAAACAAACCCTCTGTCATCTTGGAGAAAATGCTCCACAACAACAGGAGGGGGTGAAGTGAGCCGTTCAACAGGCGGCAAGAGGAGACAGATTTCACACACGGCGGCAGGAGTTTCCTCTCCTTGATGTGGCAGCAGAACAACGGAGCCCGATCACAGCCTTAATCACACCCAGTCCACCCGTAAGTGAGACCCAGAGAAGCTGAATTCCGGCTTTTTCTGATGCAGAACCGAATGTGAAACACGGCTGTCGGCTTGTTCAGGGTTAAATGAAACCATGTGTGCAGCAGGAGCTCTGCTGCCACATCCGGCCCAAAGACGTCTCCCTCTGAATATTCAGGCATCTTTTCAATTTCCAGTGAAAGGTGATTTCTCTCTCTCTCTCTCTCTCTCTCTCTTAAAACATGATGTGAATCTGTTATGGAGCAAACCTCTCACCAAACGTCACTGTTCAAAGATCGCAGAAACATCACACCTATGAAACTGTGAAAGGCTCTCCAGTGTTTGGAGGATGAACAGTGACTCATTGTGTTGGAGGAGAAAGGAGGTCAGTGGTTGGCTGGTTGTTGTGGAGCCTGTTTCTGGGCCGAATGATGATGATGATGATGATGATGATGAAGGACTGTGGTTATCTCTCTGAAGTACAACAACACACACACACACACGCTCTATTGTGGATGATCAGTGACTAATTGCTGTCACATGAACATGCAGAGCAGCGGCCTACAAAACACACATGGACCGGTTCACAGCAGCCAATCAGCAGCAGCGAGGAGCTGCTGAACACACTGACCTAGGGTTAGTGTTGTTGATGAGTTTTTTGGTCTCTGTCCGGATGAGGCTCGGTTTACAGGGTGTTTATAGAGCTGTTGCACGAATGTTCCTGTTTACACACAAACACAGTCGGACGGATGAGCCTCTGGTGTTCAGACTCAGACCCTGACCTCAGGCCTGCTTCACAGTTAGCTTGTTCTCAGACGCTGAACGTCTTTTTTCCTTGTGCACACACCGATTGTATTCACTGCCGGAGCTAATAACTGATTGATTTTTACATTTTTTAGATATGACACACTGAAGCTCTGGAGATGAGACGGAGATAAAACCAGAGAACAGTAGGCTCTATTCAAGTTCTCCTGTGAGGGTCTTGGATCAGAACTGACACAGTGAAGCAAAGACAAATGACTGGGCCCAGGTTTTATGACTCTGAATCCTGAAGCCGGTGTGGGGAAGATAACCTGCTACTGCACTAATAAAGCCAGTGAAGAAGAAGACTGGAAACTGCTAAACATACCAAACACTGCACGAGCTGCCAACATACAGTCTTGCAACAGCTTTCGATCTGAGACCTGAGGTTCATGTGTTTAAATCATTGCTGCTCGGACCAAATGTAGTTCAGTAAGTGTTCAATATGAATGACCTGTTATAGACGGTACTTGGCTGAGGGACCAACTCTAAGTATGGAGGTGTATAGTATCCACAACTGGAGTCCATCAGAGACCAGCTCCGACAGAGACGACTGCTGAAGCCCATTTGTTCGGCTGCATCTGGTTCCCACAGCGAGACATCTCGCCCTCTACCCCGGGAAACGTGAAATGGAAAAAATAAATGACAGTGAAACTTAGTGACTCTTTCAAAAACAGTGAAAATGTTGAGCAAACAGCTTCAGTTACAGCCTCCACCGCTGACTCCCGCCAAACCGTTTCAGCACTAACGGTCGAACCAAAAACCAGAAACGAGACCTGAAGCCAGGGACAGATGTTTTAACCCGGTAACAGAACGATTCCACCATATGAAAGCCATATGAACCCCCCCACCACCACCACATACGCACACTCATTTCAACTGGAGACGTTTTTAGATCTCCATCATGACTTCAGCTGCTCTAAAACCTACTGGAGACAAAGCAGAAGCTGGTGGAGAGCCTACTGTTTCATCTTCATGTTACAGACACAACTGCACTCATTGAAAAGGTTCAGTATCACTCATGAACATCAGCTGAATCCCCGAGGTGTTTCCTCCACAGAGTCAGAACCCCTACAAAAAAAAAAGGGAAACGAACAAAAGGAACTCTGTTTTGTAAAACTCATCCAGAAACTTTGAGCCTTGGCTCCGACCACAGGATCAACTTTTAACAGCACCCCCCTCCCCTCTGCTTACTTTATACTCCTGCGCCTTATTTTACTGATGACGACTTAGGACTTGGGAACATTAGCTCACAGGCTCTGTGGTCGGAATATATTTAGAGCCCAGACTCAACTTAGAGATGGTCAACATTTAGAAAGTAAGCGTGTGGTTGAGGTGGTGGTGGAGTGTGGACGGGGAGTTCAGGCTGGGACAGGACAAGACGCAACGGCGGCAGCTCGTCGCCAAGGACGAGAAAAAACATTTATGATCATTTTTACATTTGTTGTTTGAGAGTACATTTTCCGATACCGAGTCACTGTGGCAGCTGCGCAGGATAATGTGCAGTACTATTTTATGTAAATGCAACAACAGCTTAAACGTTGGCAAAGACTCTTGAGTAAACAGCTGATCATGCCGAGGTTAGCGACATAGCAACGCTAAACTCAAACAGCTCATTTACACTGATATACTTAGACTGATATGTGACAGTACAAATAGCTTCTTTAACAGCTTCTTCCATCTTGAATTTGTACACGGCTTCTACTGGATTTTGTGCTTTTGTGTTGCTGTTTAGTATTTTCATGTTACCAGTCAATGTGGACTGATGGCCACATGAAACACTGAACAAGTCAGAGCCATGAAAAACTATTTGGGGAAATAAAAATGAATGAAAACTGTCAGACGTGTAGCTGCTCTGCTCCACACACAGCAGCACACATGGAAAGCTCTCAGTCAACCACGAGTCACTCTGCTCTTAAAAAATTAACTTAGTACAAGCTCAGTGACACAAAACACCTGGTAGGTTTGAATTATTAACAAAGCAATTGCAAGGAGAGGTCAGAGGTCACGTGTGTGTGTGTGTGTGGGGGGGGGGGGGGGGGGGGTGGCGGCACAGGTGTTGACTGGAGGCTCCAGAGGAAGCAGCTGCTCATCGGCCGATCGTCAGTTATCAGGTGATCGGGATGCACTGAGCAACAAAGGAAGAAGCACCAGACAGCAGGTGAGAAGAAAAGAGAGACAGTGACTGAAAGCGAGGGCAGTGTTCAGGAGATAGGAGGTGGGTTTGTCTGTGTGAATCCCTTTAAGCCTTTAACAAATGGAGGAACAACGCTTTCCCACGCTGAAGTCTCAAAACTTCAGAGACATCACGTTTTGGGAGATGGGGCTCTCAGTGTCCTCCTCAGCTGCTTCATGGATAATTAAAAGGCATGTTGTTGTGGATCTGGAGAGCAGCTGTAGGGTGGATCCATGTGAGATTGCAGCTGACTCTGGGAGAGAGAGAAGGAGACTTCGAGCCTCTTTTGGTTGGACGACAATCAAACCGTCAGGGGGAAAACACAAGCAGGCAGAGAACAAGGAAAAGGTCCGGCCCTGGAAACGAGAGACGGAGAGCAGCGCCACAGAGGAGTGGTGTGACAGCGATGACGAGCTACACGGCTATAAACACACTTAAGCTAATGGATTGTCCACACATTAAATATATTTACTACGTTACAGGCCTGATTTACTGCCGTGGCACTGAAATAAACTTCTGAAGAGCCCTGGTTTAACTACAGATCAGGTTCTCAACTGTTTCGGTCTATATAAAGCTAAAGGAGCTCTATTTGTTTGTGCTGTTGCTACCAAGCTAATGTTAGCATCATTAGCTGTGTGATTACAAGTCTTAGCAAGAGTTTCAGCTGTCATTATTCACAGAAGATTCCACATCAGGAAGTGACATGATGGGTTGAGGCTAACTGGCTAGCATGCTAACATCAGAAGAAGAAGGGAAGCGATAGAAATGTCACCCGCAATGTTCCTGCTACACTGGCAAGCTAACAGCTGCTAATGCTAACATTAGCCAGAATGTATGACAGTTTAGTAACAGCCCAAATGTAGAAGCAAATCCACCCAGTGGCCTTATAGCTTTTTCCATGTAGGGTTACAGGAGGGCGGGGCTACACCTGGACACCTGAGATAAATGTTAATCACTATAAAAGTGATCCCAAGTTCCTCAGAAGTTTTTCACTGGACATTTGCAGAAACATCTTGTGTCTCAGCTGTTTGACTAAATGAGTTTTCTCATCTCACTTCTGTCCAGCACCGACAGCCAGACCATGTGTCTCCACCCCCAACACGTTCACTCTGAGCTCTGACCAAGAAGCACGAGGAAATTTCACAGTGACTTAACATCTGGAATCTCCAGATTGCCCCCCCCCCCCAGTGTGTGTGACTACAACCATCAGCTACACAACATCGTCTGTATCATATAACTGCTCAGTTGCAAAAAGCTTCCAAATCGGCAACAAGCTCTCAGACTGGGTTTCACAATTTTGAAAATAATCTAATGCAGACTTGTGATCTGTGAACGCCTCTTACTCAACACTGAGTGTCTGTTCTCACACAATCCGACTGTTGAGCGGTCCATGAACGCAGCTCCAGTCCGGACATGCCTGCCTTGAAAAGTCTTTCTGGACGGATCTGGAGATGAAACCTGGCTGAGTCAGCAGGGCGTGTGAGGTTTCACCTGCCGAGCTGGACTTTAACCTCGGGATTAATAAAACCTGGAAATACCAGAGGGCTCATGAGTCTACAGAGGGAGGGGCTGTTGTTTATGTTGTTGTTTATCTCTCAGTGTGACCGTGATCTGCCCGTCGACACTCTGTGGCACAATCATGAACGTGACGTCATTTTATGTCCAATATTCAATCTATGGAAACTGTGTATGGAAAGTATCACACAGTGGAGGGACTGACGTGCTATTGACTAACAGTAATATCACTATTACTGACTAACAGTGTCTCATTAGAGCATGTCACGACCTGTGTGAGATTATAACTGTGTCATAAAGTCAAACACTGACGCTGGTTCATTACGGTGATGCCACTGCAGTGTGGTTTTTAATATTAACAGTATTGATTATAGCTTTTGATCTGTAACTTCATTAAAACACAGAACACAGACTCACACTGGTCAAAGGTCAGGACTGCAGTTTCTATCACTGATTTGTATTATACCTCTGTTTCAATAAGTTCTCTTTTGTATCGCAAAATATAAAACATAATGGAAATGTACAAGAATAAAGAACAAGACATTTAAGAAACTTTCCCGGAACTGAATTACATATCTTGTCTATTCTCGTGTCTGCTTTTATATTTATAGATTATTGATCACTTTAAGGAGAAGCAGGAGCTCTGATTGGTCCACTTTCAAAGTCTGACACCAATCACCTAAACAATACAAACACACCTCCTCCTCCTCCTCCTCCTCCTCCTCCTTGTTTCCATCGTTGGCCACGTTTGTCCATGAGAAGCGGTTGATGAGTTCCTGATGACAGCAAACATTTGTTGTGCTGCAGATGGGTCTGTTTGAGTCACTGTGTCTCATTAACTATTCAGCAGCTCTCATTATGTTTCTGCTGGTAACTCGCTCACATTACTGTCACAGTTCATGACTCAGCTGTTTCTGCAGCGCTGTAAATAAACTGAAGAACAAAAGGCTCCAGAAAAGGATCAATTCATTACGACAGCTTTAGTGTCTGACATGAAATAGCTTTTTTTTTCATGTGTGGGAAATTCTTGTTAAGGAAGAAAAGAAAAAAGCAGCAAAACAACATTGTTCTTGGTTTAAATGCAACGAGCAGCTCGGTCACCTCCAGGTGAGCTTCAGGTGAGGGAGGAAAGAGCAAAAGAATAAAAGCATGATCATGGAAAGAGCATGAAAACTGAAGGTACATGAGCAATGACTTGAGAAAACAGGTGATAGATCGACACTTGTGGAGCTTCAAAAGGAACCTGCATATATTAAAGACCAAGAGGACTTCATTGTTGCTGCTGGTGCAGCCACCTGCACACTGAGACCTTTTGCACCTTTGCTGGAGCTCTCTTGGTTTTCTTTGAATTGGCTCGACACCGACACATCGGTGCCAGCACCTGCTCGCTGGCCCGGCTACAGACGACCACCGCGAAGATGCTTTTGGCTCAGGGCGGCCACATGAAACAACACGAGGGTGAAAAAGCAGAAAGAAAGACAGAAAAAATACCTCGAGCTCTGAGACATTTTCAACCCCCCAACTAGAAGATAAACACTTCTATCCTGTGCATGCGAGAAGGATGAAGTTCAAAAGAGATGAGAAGAAGCCCTTTGAAAACAAACAGCTTTGAAGTGAAGAACTTCTGACTGGCTTTTTCCTGCCCGGACCCATGGCTTTGTCAAACGCCTTCCTGCTTTTCACTGGGAATATTTTGCATGTAGGCGGCGGCCATTTTTGATTCTCCCGGGGCACAGACGTGTCCGAGCTTGGAGAGGGTAACAAGTGTGGCTCCTGGTCTGATGGATGCAAAGTGAGTGAGTAAAGTACAGGTTTACAGGTGTGAAGCAGCAGCAGCAGAGCGAAGATGGAGAGCAGGAACGCCGTCGACACGGAGTAAAAATAAATTCTCTTCTTCATGTGTTTTTCTCTGAATGAGGAGGCGCTTTTCAAGCTGTTTCTGGTTTACAGAACAAAGCGACAGTGAATCCCACAGGCCCAGGCTGTAATCTCAGTTATGCTTGCAGAGCAGCTTCCTTGTTTTCTCCTCACTGAGTCAAACATGCAACATCCACAGAAAAGGCCAGTGGTGTTTTGTCTGACATTTTTAGTCAGGCCGTTTTTTCTTTTTCTGGATGGGGTGGATGGGGTGGAGGGGGTGGGAGGGTGGGGGCTCGGTGGCTTTAACAGAACCAGGACTGGGGACCTGGTACTTCAGTTTCAAAGGAGAGCGGCGGCCGTGTTTGTATGTTTCTATGACACCTTTTCAGAGGTGAAACAATAAAGTATTGACCGTTTTGATCGTTATTGATGAATGTTGTGAAGCTACAGAAGCAGTAAATGACTGATGAGTGAATCCCTGACTTCACTACGACTGTCCACTCACGTTACCTGCACTAAGCTCCTCCCACCCAACGTTCAGCGCCGCCGTTCCTGTGTTTACCCCATCACCGACACTGAATATCACCAGTATTTATGTGTTGTCTCCTTCAGCTTGTAACCGCACATATTATACTTTCCAGATTTCATGAAGCCAGACCACAGGAAACCCGGCTCGTGATTAAATAAAGCCACGTTATTTCCCCGTCCAAGAGCTATTACTGAAAGGAAGATCAATGCTGGCCTGTCTGCACGATGGACTGCAGGGTCTTATTATTATTAAAGGGCAAGAAAAGTTAAAAACAGAGAGAAAAAGATCCGTTTGGGTTTGAAGTCGTTAAATGTCAACTTTTAAAACGTTGACTAAAACTAGTTTCTAAATTAAACACATGTCCGCTCTGTGACTCGTTAGTCGCCACGAGCAAACGAGCCAAAACAAAAAAAACACAACAGAGGAGTTCTGCATTGAAAAGAAGGAAAACAAACTTCCTGCGGCTCAGGATCAATGATGACCTGATGCTGAACCCAGCTCAGACCAGATTCCACCACTAAAGAGGGAAATGACCAAACTCCCCTCACTTAAAGCCCACCTGACCTACTTTCTTCTGCCGCATGTGTGTGTGTGTGTGTGTAAGTGTGCATGAGAGAATGTGAGTGCACGTGTAGCACATTGTTTGTGTGAAAGCGAGGGTGGTAAAAAAAAAAAAGGGTGTGCGAATAGAATTACATGTATTAAGTGCTGTGAGGAGGTGTACTCACAGGATGTGGGTGTGTGTGTGTGTGTGTGTGTGTGTGTGTGTGTGTGTGAGAGGCTGGCAGCTGAGGCCGGAGCTGCCATGTGTTGCCCAGCTGTGGTCGCCTGGCGCTGGCTGTGCAGACTCGTAGCAGAGGGAACGGGCAGAATATAAATACTGTCTTCCTCCTCTCTGCCTTTTCTTGTGGGACGAACAACAGACGCCTTGTTGTACAACAAAAGGGCCAGTTTCACCCCGAGAAACTCAGTGTGTGGCTGAAACAAATTGAAGCAGTAGCTCACTGTGACCTGAAACTATCCAAGTAGACATGGTGTGAAAGTCGGGCTGCGTTTAAAACCTGTCAGACTTTTCTAAACTCAAACTAACAAATGTTAAAACTTCAGCAAGAATTAGCTCCGACGCTGGAGAGGAACCTTCTTGTTTTGCTTCTATTGCATGCTAACCAGCTAGCCTAGCACAGGTCGGCCCATCCCCTCATTTTCTGATACCGAGTCACTGCAGCGTCCAGTGTTTAAACCTCTTGTGACTAAAGAGAAGCGTAAGTAAACAGATGCTAATGCTAACTTTGCTTTGTAGCAATGGCAGAGATTCAGTAATGTCTCAATGCTCCAGCTCCAGGTTCAGACTGCACAACATGCACAAAGATTGACAGGAAGCTAGTAGCATGCATCAGCACTGACATCACTCCAACTCTTTGCTGTTCACTCTTCTAACATCCGTGTCCAAACTGTGTCACGTTAAAGCTAATTCAAACCAAACCATTCCCCCTGCTGCTGCTGCTTCACATTAAAAGCCTTCAACCTGGCTTTTAATGTGAAGCAGCCACAGGAAATGCTGACAGACAACAATGCTGCCGACGCTGAAATCACTGTTCTGTGGTGAAATCTGCAGCGAAGCTTCTGTGAATATAAACACAACATTGCCGTGTCGTCACTGGCCAGCCGCTGTAAAAGTTTTACTATGAAGCACCAATAACTTCCTGTCGCCACCGCCGCTGCTGCTGAGGGACGTTAAAGATCTACATAAAGATGTAGTGTGGGCGGCCATATTGGAAACGTTAATCCATGGAAACTATTTACACCAATGCTTCAGGATAATCCACCACTGAGCCTCGAGATGTTGGAAAACGTGCAGCTTGAATCTCAGGCCTCGTGCATGACCCCCCCCCCCACACACACACACACACACACACGTTGCTGCCTAAATTCACATTCACTGACCTACATTTTCACATTCTGCCTTTAATTTCTGAAATGACCTCTTATCTCCGTCTGATCTGAGTCTTGTGGACCAGGCCTTGATCTTCAGGTGGAAGCTGTCCCTTTGAAGCGGCTCGACCCAGTAAGCTGCACAGATAACCTTGTTTACTTTGTCTCGGGCTGTTTGCTGACTTCAGAGTGAGAAAGGCTCGATCCCGGGCCACACTTCAACCCCTCAGAGCTTTCAACTCCAACTAACGACTTTATGGCTTTTTTGGAAAAGTGTCAAGTCACTGAGTGCACAAGACAATCTAATAATTCTGCTGGCTTGGCCGGAGAAGAACCGGGCTAAGTGGCAAGGCGAGGGAGGAATTCAATAAGATTTACTCTGCAGTGCATGTGTAAACAAAATGAAAGGCTGTGTTTTATCATTGTGGACCTAGAAGGGTGTTTAAACCACCATATTTCACACAGTGTAATGAGGGAGTTGTCCTATGGGATATAACTCTGCAGCTACTACAGCTCCTGAAGTGAGTTCATGGACACTTTGGTGGCGTCAGGATTCACTAGAGCTGATTTAGAGTTGACTTTCTAATAGAAAGGCAGGGTTGAATTAATCTTAAAATACATGATGTGACCGTCGTGAAATCTGGTTTTGTAATATTCAACATGTGGTTCGGTGTTGAGAAGATGGTTTCATGTTTAATGGAACGGAGATAAAGTGTATTTTCACTTCAGGAATCATTTGAAACCGATTCAGGCTGCAGGCGTCCAGAGTTTAATCCAGCAACCCAACAAAAACCAAGTGTTGATTCACCAGCCAGAGTTCCTCCTCACGCCAAAACACAAAACACAGCGACAACACGGCCAGATTCGTCTGATTTACAGACCTGCAACATGCCAAATGTCTTTTTCCCTCTTTGTTTGTAATCTGCTCAGCTCCAGAGGTTACACACTCAAGCTCTTCTGTCTGAAAATATCTGCATGGGAGAGATGTGGTTAAGAGTTGAAAGTTTTTTGAGATCTGGGTCATTTCACAAAAACATTTTTTGATGCTCAAATCACCAATTTAGAGACCTCTTCATTTCTAAACTCTACTGCCAATCACAATCCCTCACTTTATACGAGTCTGCATGGGCTGAGGCCGAGGTTTGGAGCTGAGGAAACAACATTCAACCCTCCTTCTTCATCTGTAGCCAACATTGGACCTCATTGGGAAAATGAGGCGTTCACAGACCAGCACAGACTGACGGCGGTGGGCGTGACAGGCAGATGAACATCTTTCTCTCTCTCTCTGCAGCGAGTCTATCTTCACAAAGAACTGCTGCTCATTCACTGAATCTTTTTGTTCAGAGCAACTGAAGCAAAGCTGTTGGTCGATCTCACTGCTCACTTTCTGATAAAGGACACATCGCTAACGTCTTACTCACCAGGGGGAAAACAATCCAGTTTCGCAATAACATAACTGTGGCAACTCAAAGATGAGTTTGTCTTCATTAGTCACTCATAAAGGTATGTGAAGGACTTAAGGAATAGCTGAACTGATGACGGTCAGCAGTGAAGTGACTGTAAACATCAGATGGAAATACACTGGTTGCTTCACTGTGTTGCCTGTGTTGCTTCACAACAGATCAGAAACGTGCAGAGACACTGTAATAACTCTGAGTGACTGAGACCTTGAAGTCTGAGGAGCAGCAATGCACCAATCAATCGAGATCCTTAATGACCCGACTTTTTATCTTCCTCTAACAGCCAGAGCACAGACAGTGAGATGCACCGTCCTCTGAGGAGAAGACCTGCACTCTCTCTCAAGGTAAGTGGATGGCATGAGGAAGAAATAATTAGTGGAAATGCATGTTTGGTTTTGTGTCTTGCCTTATGTTGTGTGTGTTTGTGTGGACGGGGGTTTCCAGGAAGCTGCTGTCAACACAGATCCAGGATCAGATAACCTCCCTCCTACTTTTCTCTTTTAGATCTGATCAGAAACAGAGCTGAGACATTAAAACCCTCACTGAGCGGACCAAGAAGATCTCAGAAGAACCGAAGCAGTGTCAGATAAAAACTTCTGATATGTAACGACATCAGAAGGTGAAGTGAAGTGAGGGTGAATGTTGGACATTTAAAGCTCTTATTGGACACAGACGTCCCCAAGTCCAACACTGGAGGTGGTGGGGGAGGGAACCGAAACATCTAGAACATCTCAAGTTATTCAGACCTGAAACACAGGTCTGGAGTCAGTCTGGATCCAGCACTAAAAAAGATGCAGAGACATGTGCAGACAAACCATCGAGAGCTGAACAGGAAGTGAAGTGTGGATGCAATGAACCATTTCATCGTGACTCTTCCTCAGATCTTCACGTTTTCAGACATATGTTCGACCTTAAAGGAACCGTTTTCTGCTGCTCTGGGGAAAAAGACAGACGGCTTCCTTCCTGCAGGTGTTTCCATTCAGTTATTACAGCAGTTTTACAGCCAGGTGTCAGGTTTTGTCGGACAGGTGTGTGTGTCCAATGCTTCTTTTAGGACAAGCATTAACTGCCCTCAGGTATCCTCCAGTCTTGTGTCCAATAAATTACAACTCAACTACTGTTCAACCAGAGTCCAAACACCGATCCGTCCTCATCAGTGACGATAAATCAACCAGGGTCGGACCCAGGAGCGTCCAGTCCTGGTTTTAATTGACCGTTCCAGCAGTGGGGAACCCTGCCGCAGCAGGACGCTGAGGGATTAGTGTCAGGAGAACATCTCAGATTAAAAACCATATCACCTCTGCAGGCACCGATCCAAGAAATGACCTCTCGTAAAGGTTCCTGAGCCGAACACCAAGTCCATACGTCAGGTCAACTCTGCAGACACGTCCCCTACAGCAGGAGGACTGACGGCTTTTGTCATCATCCTAATGGTGTTTCTGCTTTATTACACAAGGACAGGGAGGTCACCAAGAGGCTGGGAGACGAGCTGCGTCTACAACCAAACAAACTTCATACTTTTGTCAACACCTGTACAGCCAAAGACCCACTCCGGCTCAGACACCACGAACCACACACAAACTACTGGGAACTACTGCTCAACTAACAACAACTGACTTTTTTTCCAAACAGGTGAACCTCCACCCCCTCCTCCTCCTCCTCCTGCTGTCATGGACTTTCTCTCTTTAAACTACATCACCACAGGTTTCACTTTGCTCCTGTCATGATCTCTTCGACCACTAGGTGTCGCCTAGCAACAAAATGCTCCTCTGGGTCATAATAAACTGTAGCACAGACACAGACCTGTGTGTTTTTCTTTTTACAGGAGGACAGTGTCACGTTTTGTCTAAACATGCCATTCATAGCACACTGTTAACGAGGAGATGAGATTACAGAGTCCCGACTGAGCACCCATGTGAAGGCAGCTGGAGACAGCGAGAGTTTCTGAAAGTGGCCGGACCTGGAGGAATGTTAGGAGCCGCCAAACGGACAGGAAGACGAGACTTTGTAGAAAAGGCCAGAGGAGGAGAGAGGAAGGTGATGAAACAGTGACAATGACACAGATGTATGGACGGAGGGAGAGAAACGAGTGATGACAGATGATTGACAGTTCCTGCTGAAGCAGAGGTCTGAGTGTCATCAGACTGAAGACCTGAGTGTCTGAGAGGTTTTAACTAAACCATCGAAGGCTGCAATGCACCACTGCTGTTGTATCATACCTCATCAGGGTCGACTGACCTTTCAACAACAACAACAACTCCCTTTGAGGTTTAATCATCAGACTATGATCCATTTTCTACACACAGAACTTCACTTTCCTAAAGTCACATGCTTTTCTTTACCAAGCTCTTCACTGTTTTAGTCACGCTGTGTTTTTCCTTCCAGCTCCACAACTTTATAAAACCTGAGGCTTCATCCAACACACAGGTGTTTGCTTTATCAACGTCTGTCGTCCTGTTTATACGACTGTCAGCTCTTCAGCTGTGTGTTTGAATCTACAGCTGGTGTAGATTTCATTCTAGACAAATGGTAGAGTAAAGTTAGAGTAAGAAAACTGAAAGAGGTTAAAAGAGACATTCAACCTTTTATGAAATGAAAAAGAAAAACAAAGACATTTTTGATCCTGATCCTCAGAACAGATGCGTTGGGCTTGGCCCTCTTCAGCCATGATGGCCTCTTTATCGCCCGCTGCTGTTGAGGAATCTAAATCATGGATTAACCTACAACTGAGACAAGAAGCAGATGTGGACGGACCTGGAGGACGATCTGAAGACCAACCTGAGACACTGCTCTTTATCTCAAAGGGAGCTAATCCATCGGTATGTGAACGACAACGATCTGGAAGCAGAGGAAGACGCAGAGTCGGCCATGTTGGTGCCTGCAGCTTCATCCAAACCAGAACAGCTTAACTCCACAATGCATCATCTGTGCTTCGATTACACCTGACGCCCTCACAGACACACAGGTGATCACATGTTAGATTGACAGCGTGTCTGTGTTTTAATCTGGACCAACAGAGACAAAGACGCTTGGATCCACTCCAGCTCCAATACTACTGCTGCCTTTACACCAACTGACCAACTGCTGAGTACTTCCTGTTTACACCAGCGCGTTGATGGTGAATAGTCATGTGATCTGTGTTTTCAGGTGTGTTGGCATGCACGGAGATCTGATATGGGTGCTGATATCACTGAGACAGCTTATCTTGAAAATGAAAACATCTTCATGTGTGCACCTGAAATACTTCTCTGGATCTAGAAACCAGACGACCAGGATGTTCGACCTGATTGGTTGAGATCTTCTTGTACCTACTTTCCTTCCTGTGGCTCCACGGATCTTGAACTCTTTATTCTTAATCATTAAACTATTAATTATCCCAGTGACTTGAAGTCAGAGACGTTCTCTGCTGAGAGAGGAGTTCAAATACAGAGTGTATGAATGGAATAAGCTGCTCAAGGGCATGGACGGATGTGAACAGTCCAGCTCTTGAAGTCCAGCGTCTCCCGACCCGCTCCGCTCTGCTGCTCATTAAGACAACAAATTAAAACGTGCTCGCGACTGCAGGCGAAGCAGGAAATAAAAATAAAGAGGTTTCCTGTCTGGGCCGCGGGTCTGGAGCTGCAGCCCTGCCCTGGGATCTTGTTTGATTTCCCACAGTCACAGTTGCCCCTCTGCCCCGTATACAGTCGGTTTGACAGCGGTGAAACCGGTTTAAGACGGAGTGCAGGCGGCTCTGGCTCCGGTCCAGACTGTCTGCCTCCTCCACTAGGTGTTTTTATTTCAGCAGCAGCGGACGGAGCCAGCAGCTCTTTTTTCACACCACATTAAAATGACGTGAGAAATGAGACACCAGCTCCACATACGAGACTCTGGAGCAGAAACTGAAAAACCAACACAGAGGTTTCAGAGGCCAGAAGTAAATGGACGCTGCTGAGGGACATTTCTATTTCATAGAAAACTGTTCATTCAGTTTTGCGTCAACAGTTTGTGTTTGGTCCAAAGACGTGGTCTCAGATGAGAGCCCCCCTGAGGAAGGTCATGATATTTGGTTGAAAGCCACAGGAAGGAAGTGGAGTTAGAAGTTCCTTTGTCAAGTTGCTGACTGACTCCAACATCGAGCTCGTCCTCCTGCTTTTAGCCACATTATTGGATCTGGTGATGAGGACAAACAGGAGACACATGACAGTTGTTTGCCTCTGAGATTCCTCAGCCTCTGATTGGTCGCTTTGTCAAGGTGACCTCATACCAGAACCTGCAGACTGAGCAGGAATCCAGCTGGACGTCTGACACAGTTGTCCGGAGAGGACGACCAGGATCAGAGGAGGGGGGGTTTAGAGGTTAGGTTGGGGGGGGGGGTGTCTGCAGAGCACAAAAAGACAAATCTGCAAGCTGTTTAAATTCCTTCAACTCGGCTCCACAGGTGTCGGGTTTCAGCTTTAGAACAAGACGAGGGAGGGAACAGAGCATGAACTGGTCCGTGGTTTAAACAGAGCAGGGCCTCTGTTTGTTGTGGGGAGTCTATTAACGTCTATGATTGGCCTCTTACTTTTTATGGCTTTAATGAGAAACGCAGGCAGCAGAGGCTCATGGGAGGAGCAGAGACTCTGAGGCTCTGTAGCGCTCAGGTTAACGAGAGAGAGCCACCGTCGGATTCTGCCGGGCTCATGTTGGACAGATTAAATCACACAGCTCCCTCCTCTCAAACCTGCAAACCCTCTGATCCACTGAGACGATGCACAGTGACACAGAGTAGGGCTGAGGCCTCCTGGTCACGACTGCAACATCTGGGAGGTTCAGGGGAAACGCTCTCACAGCTCGTCTCTGCCCTGCTGCTCTCTGAACCCTGAGCCAGTGGGTTTGATAACTCAAGTATTAAACCTGGAATCAAAGGCGTCATTGTCAGACGCAGTCAGACCTATAAATCTGAGCGTCACTGTTCAGATCACACACATTGATGCCAGTTCTATGCAAATGTATGTACATTCTGGTTCCATGGGAGCAACAAGCGGCCGCTTCCTGTTTCACTCCACAGTGTGTGGAACAAGAGATAAAACTACTGATCATATCAGTCAGCAGGCTCCAGATCCACTAATACACAAGGCAACCAAACAACACAGAGCAGGCGCACAGAAGAAGAAGAAGAAGAAGAAGAAGAAGAAGAAGAAGAAGAAGATTCAACCCTCCTGATTCCCTCCTGTGTCTTGTTTGCTCAGGAACATAAAAGCTGATCAGCCCAACAGAAGCTGTGTCTGTTGTTGTGAACCTGACTGACACTGTGATCGCTGTAAAACCCCCCCTCCACCCCCAACACACACACACACCTGAGGCAGCACTGCCGTCTGATTGGTGGACAGGTGGAGCTCAGCCTGGCACCACGCCCACCCACCAGTTCAAATAAAAACAAACCCTGTAACCGTCTGAGGGGCTCAACGGACCGACTCGGCTGTGTCAACACACTCACACACACACACACACACACACACACTCCACCTTCAGAACACACTGCTGGTCTCTGCTGCCTCGAAGCATGAACTGAACCACTGCTCCCTGATTATGACGAAAAACTGGAAATCAGCCAATCAGAGACGCCCGCCGACCAGGATCACTGTCTCTCTCCTGCTGCCTTCAGGGTGTCAGAGTGAAACCTGGGAGAAACCTGTCTCATCCTGCCTGCAGCAGCTGGAGACCGGCAGTGTTTGAGAAGCCCAACTAAGAGGGGTTTTTGAAATGCGTGTGTGTGTGTGTGTGTGTGTGTGTGATAAAGGAGGAAGCTGCATCGCATAAGAAGAGATGATTGGTCTGTGTCTAATGTTGACTTTGAGCTGCTACATGTTGGAGAGAACCAGCTGTTGCAGCAGTTTACATCCAGAGTCTGAAACAGGACGAACAGTGAGCGACTCATTCAGTGTGGAAGAAAACGACAGAGTGGTGAGAGGCTGCACTCAGACTCTATTTATAGCTGCTGCTGCTGGACTCTCCCTGGTCCAGACTGTTTTGGCTGCTGCTCAGTAATTAGAGGAGAAAACTCCTGTGTCACTGTCACCGACATATCCACGACGTCCTCTCTCCACTGTGATGCTCAGGTAACACCACAGCAACAACGACGCTGCCGTCTCTGACCTCTGACCGTTCAGACGGAGGTTTCTCCTCTGACAACCAGTGCTGAAAATAACACCTTCCTTCACCAGCGTTGTGTTTGACACCAGCTCTGTTTACACTGGCCACACTCTGCTTCAGTTTGTAGGTTAAACTGTTGCGACGCCTGAAACTCAATCTGCTCGATCCACAGTCTGTCCACAGTCATTAAGGTAAATTATTCCCCACGATCCCTGGGACCTGCTGCTGTGTTCGAACCTGAAACCTGAGGAGGAAGAAAACTCGGAGCCGAAGAACTTCCGCAAAACCACAAGATCACCAAAACATCTGGATGACAGCATCAGTCAGGAACATCTGTACTGGAGTCAAACTGTTAAAAATGTCAGATTAAAACTAAATTCATTTTTCTTTAAACAAAGATTAAGTTTCAAAAGTTGATTTTCACTTGAAATTTAAGGGAAAAAAGTAATAATGACTCAAACACTGGGATTAAATTATATTGTAAACTGCTGGTTTTTAAGAATAAATTCAAACTATAATAATAAAAACACAAACACAGGTTGAATCTAAACGTAAAAAAGAAAACGAAGCAGTAGTTATCAAATTGAAAAAGTTCCCATGATGCTTTGTGAGTCTCAGTTGAGGAGGAGCTGCGTCCTCACACAGTAAATTGACTGAAGGAGTGAACCAGGAAGCTTAGCGGGGTTTTTCACAATAAAAGGGTGGTTAAAGGTCCGATGGCCTTTTCATCAACAGGCTGTCTTTGTCTCTTGACCCTCAGCAGCTCAGCGTGGCTCCATCCTCATCTGAACCGTCCTCACTATAAATATGAAATGCTCAGGCCCCCCCCCCCCCCCCCCCACATTCCTCCTGCTCACAGTGTGCTGGCCGCTGGAAGCTGCTGCACTTCCTCGTCAAATGCCCTTTTCCTTAAAGACTGGGCTCTTTGTTTCAGCTGCGATTAGCTGGCAGATATAAAGGCAGGCAGGCCGATATTTGAGACTATTGTGCACGCCTGCCTGCTCCTGGCACTCACTAATACCCCACCCACCCCCCACCCCCAGCCCCTACCCCCTCTCCCTCTCCCTCTCTCTGCCAGATGTACCGAACACTCGCGTCGTCATGAGACCGAAACAACTTCTGCTGCAGGGGAACAGAGAGAGAGGGAAAAAATACCTCCTCTTAAAGCTCACAGTGTTTGTTTTACTCAGCCTGGACACTCACACAGGCTCCTGTGAGCTCAGTCGGCCTCCTGACCTTTGACCTCTCCTTCGCTGGAGTTTTTAAAAATGCCTGAGCACCAATGAGAGAGCAGGAAGCCTGAGAAGCAGGAAGCAGAACTCAACGATTCAGATGCACACACATGCACACACACACTGTAATGACTCAGGTGTTACCTGGCTGACGTCATCACACACACAGAGAGAGAAGCGTGGCTACACTGGTGTCGTACATCAACCACAATGAGTGTTCATGAGCCCTGAGTCACAACTGGTGACAGATTTACACGACTGCACACACACACCTGAACCTGGATCACCTGCTAGCACACCTGTCGGAGCCAGACCATCAGGGCTGAGGTGTTCAAACTGTTCCTTCTCTCTTTACAGGGAGTTTTCAACACGATGAATAACGATGTTGAAATGTGTAAAGAAAGAAAATAGAGAACATTTTGGAGGATGAATTCCACTTCCTGCCACACAACGAGCAAAAATCTGAAGATAAACTTAAAGTTAAGTTGCATACAGCTTCACAGAGTGGAAAACTGCAGCTCAGCATCCAGAACATTTCCCCACCACAATCTTAATAAAATGATTGCTGCACATAAATGAAGATGATTATTACCAACTAACTTAAAGCAGCTTTCAAAACACTCAGGGAGCTGTGAGCCGAAGCTGCTGCAGCTCCACAAAGTCCAAGACCAGACAAGAACCAGACCTGGACATCCATTCAACAGGCGGCTGTCTGCTGGGGGCTGGCCAGTCAAACCCCCACCCCTACACACACACACACACACACAGTGGGCTGCAGGTTCAGACTGCTATTAATAGCTTTACAGGACTTTTTTTTCTTTACCTCCTCCTTCTTCTTCTTCTTAGAGGAAACGAGAAAAGAGGTGCGGAAATACCACAGATCCACTGGGAGCTCATCCACAACCCCCAAGTCTGACCAGCACAGAGCCTGGGATACTACACCTATAGGGGCTCAGAGTGAGTGTGTGTGTGTGTGGCATCAGTTAGCAGACCTTAATGGCACCCTCACTCCCATATAACCACCGTCATGTTTCAGTCCCACTGATCTGATGCTGACCTCCCTGTGTTTTATTGGAGCCTCTTATAATAACTTTAACTGGAGTTTCTGCTGGGTTCAGTGCAGGATGCTGCAGCCTGAGTCAGCAACGACCAGCACAACTCAGCTCTCCACTGTGTTTCAGTGTGTTCATGTTGATGTGGGTGCAGCAGATGAAGCAGCACGCTGACACTTCTTACCTCTGTGAAGAAATTATCCATCGTCCTCGTTACTTTAATCCCCGGGGACTGACTGTGTGCAAACCGCGCGTCCGGTCGATCCCACTCATGTGTTGATAGTTTGATCCCAAGTTCCCAAAGTTAGAAAAAGAAGAGACACCGAGCAGCTCCCGGAGTTTTCAGACCATTGTCTTCCTCCCTGAGCGTCTGGTCTGCAGGACGGAGGAGGACGGCGGCTCGGCTCGGCTCGGCTCGGCTCAGCGCGCAGCTACAGCGGCGGACTGACTCTTTTGTCTCATGGGCTTCAGACGCCGGGACCTGTGGTTAAAAAAAGAGGAAAGTTTGTGTCCTCGTCCTCCTGGAGCTCCTCCAGCCTCCTGAGTGAGCGCTGCGCCTCTGTGCGTCACCTCCTGGTTCGGTGGTCGCTGGTTTGGGTTGGACGACAACAACAACAGACACCGGGGGCGAACTCACGAGAGGCCGGCGAAACTTTGGAGACGCTCTCTCTCAGTCAGTCACTCAGACCGGTGGACAATAATCCTGAAGCTCCACCTCCGCTCCAGCACCACTCCCCTCCTCCTCCTCCTCCTCCTCCTCCTCCGTCTCTCGGACTCCTCCTGCTGACACACGGAGCTGAGCGGGTCACAGTGCGGGGGGAGTCCGCAGGTGAGAGCTGAGCTGATCGAAGGAAAAGACAAAGAGAGACTTAAGTAGAGATCACCTCAGGTGAACAGTCTGCGGATGAAGACCAGGTGATGAGACTGAAAGATCCAGTCACTTCAAGAAGCCACGCCCACAACAGCATTATTCCACTCACTTTGATTTTACAACATCACAAACCAATAGTTCCCATGATGCACCTGGTGATGGTGGGCAGGAAGAAGTCTCCCTTTGACAGAACCAGACTTCAACATGTAGCTAAGAGCTGGACCAGACTTTTTTCTCAGACTCTGCTTTGTCGTCCAACATTTGTCTTGATGTCAGAGTTACAGAGTGTGACATCACATACTGAGCTGACGTTCCAGCTGCAGGTTAACAACACCGAGCCTGTGTGTGTGTGTCTGGTTTAGCCTTTAACTTAGTCAGCACATAGAATGACCCCTGACCCCAGCCGGTCCCGGCCCCGGGGCCCTGCATGGTTAGCACATATCTGTGATTTTTTTATTTGGGATTTAGCGCCCCCTGCTGCTGACTGACAGGAGAGCAGTTAACCTGACACCTCCTGATACACCCCAGGACCAGGACCAGGACCAGGAGTGGACTGAAGAGTGTGAATCTGAACATTTTTATCCCCCTGCTCACGAGACACAGCAGGTTTGTGAGGTTTGTGTGGAGCAGCAGATGATCTCCATGGGTTCACAGTGAAGCCTTTATACTGAGGTGCTCTGGGCCTGTTTTGAACTTGTGCAACACCAAAACCACATGTTCTGTCTATTTTAATAAAAATCTTCTGACTCTCAGCAGTTTGGTAAACGGTGAGGAGGACACAGTCTGAGTCAGTCATGAGAAGGAGGTGGAGATGGATGGATGGATGATGGAAAGCTGAGCAGCTAATTCTTCACATCCTGGCAAAGGTGCCGCTCAGTGTTGGACTGTAACAGCTTTGAGTTACTGTCCCATGTGAACCTTGGAGGACAAGGGGCCTTTGAGGCATTTGTGTCCAGGGGCCCGTAATCTATAGGCTGGATGAACCTGCCTGCAGTTTCCTGTCACTTTGCAGATCTGTCCGGAGAAGAAGCCGTTGAAGTGAAGTGACATCTCACAGCTTTTGCTGACATGCAACATAGCGGCCACTGAAGAGCAGCTATAGTTTAGAGCACGTGAAGAAAATCTGACATGACTGTAAACCGTAACATCTCAGCAGTGACGATGGATGTTCAAGACACAATGAATTTTTTCTCTTCACCTCTGACGTGTCTTCCACCCATAACCACCCTCCACCCTCCACCTGTCTGGACAATGTCACCTGAGTGACCTTGTGACCTCTAACTCCCGGCCCGCTGACACAAGGTTAAGTAACGCTCATTACCCACAGCCGTGGTCTTTAAGCCCTCGAGGATTCCTCAGTCAGGGTCAAAGTGGATATAGTGAGAGAGGTATAAGCTGAACTCACCTTTACAACAGCACATAAATATGAACACAGCTCCACTCTTAGTCTCAACCTTTGCTGTCAGGGATTTGTGTGAGCTGACAGGTAGGTGTTGAGATGGCGTGAAAGGCTGAGGAGCAGCTGAAACACTCGGCTGTTAGGTAACCTCTGCATGCTTCAGCACGTTCACTCCAACTCCGGCTTCACATCAGGGACGGAGTGAATCCGATTTTCAACAACGTTCAACTCCAAGTTATTTTTTCATGAGTTTTCTGTGTATGGGTTATGAATTCGCATTTCTGCCATTGTCCTCTCTCCCTGTCTCCTCACCTGTCTTCTCCACCTGTCCTCCACCCCCACCTGTCCTCTTCATAGCTCATGTCTGGGTCCTCGGTCTGCAGGGGATTGGGAAGCTTGTTACGATACGCATTTAATAAAAAGATGTTTGTCTACACACAGGTGCTTTTACTTTTTTGCGTCATCATTGTGTGTCTTTACCTGTGGTTCGACCGGTGAGCAGTTTGTGAAAACATGTCTGTTATTTATCTCGAATTTGGCCGAATCACCTTCCAGCGCCATCTTGTTTTTGAACTGGTCTGTTTCCGCTCTCCCGCGTTCTTCCTTTCCGGCCTAATTTTGCCGGGCTTTATGGACCGAACCACTTCAGCGATTTCGGAGGGGGGTGGGAGGCGGGGGTGGAAGCGTCTATTGGATTTATCTCCATCAGTAAGTTTAACTGCGGCGTCACGGCTGTACCACGTGAGGCGTCACGTGTAGTTTCGTACCGAGGATAAAGATGGTCGACATTAAGTGTTCGGTTTTTCCATGGATCTATTATAAGAACTGGATACGGCGCCGCCCCTCAGCCGACACGCCGATTTTTCCCAGTGGCCACTCGTGGTATTGCAAAAGAAAATCCCCATGAGCCCAAAAAGCATTTTTCCCATAGAGCTGTTCTGAGCTAATATGTCATGTTTAACATTAATTTCTCATTAAAAATGCACAAAAGACAGTTGATTGTAATTTATTGCCCATTGTGATTTACGCTCTACAGGTTCGAATCAACTTGTTTTCAGTGTAACATCGTAAATAAATAATAATAATAATAATCAGAACAAGAGATCGTATCAACGAACATAATAAACCTACAATCACACCGTCTTACTTTTTCAACCATTGTCTTTGTTTTCAAGCCCATGTGAGTCTTGTAAAAGTCTTAAAACTCGTTCTTTAAATGCGCTATCGTAGCATCATGAACGCGCAGCGCCAAAACTAGAACGCGCGTTCTCATTGCCCAGAGGAATGATGGGAGGGGCCCAAAGCATCATGGGGGGTGACTCTACTGCGCATATTCAGTGGGCCCATAACGCGGAAGTAAACGCGGAAGTCAGAAACTTTTTCGGCGTAGCGCCAGGCGAGCAACTCCAATTGAAATCAGCGGCGGCCATTTTCGATCGCGGTCGGCATCCAGTTCATATAATACATCCATGCGCATACGCCGAAAGAGTTTCTGGCAGGCAGCCCCCGCGCGGTGACCAGGAAGCGAGGGGGCGGGGGCAGCTGGCCCAAGCCGCTGGTCGCGGTTAGAGCCAGCTGAGCAGTGGGCAGACAGACTCAGGCAGCCACTCCCATTCATTCACCCACATACACGTCACACACGGTGAGGGCAGGCAGCCCCCTCGCGGTGACCAGGAAGCGAGCTGGCCCAAGCCGCTGGTCGCGGTTAGAGCCAGCTGAGCAGTGGGCAGACAGACTCAGGCAGCCACTCCCATTCATTCACCCACATACACGTCACACACGGTGAGGGCAGGCAGCCCCCTCGCGGTGACCAGGAAGCGAGCTGGCCCAAGCCGCTGGTCGCGGTTAGAGCCAGCTGAGCAGTGGGCAGACAGACTCAGGCAGCCACTCCCATTCATTCACCCACATACACGTCACACACGGTGAGGGCAGGCAGCCCCCTCGCGGTGACCAGGAAGCGAGCTGGCCCAAGCCGCTGGTCGCGGTTAGAGCCAGCTGAGCAGTGGGCAGACAGACTCAGGCAGCCACTCCCATTCATTCACCCACATACACGTCACACACGGTGAGGGCAGGCAGCCCCCTCGCGGTGACCAGGAAGCGAGCTGGCCCAAGCCGCTGGTCGCGGTTAGAGCCAGCTGAGCAGTGGGCAGACAGACTCAGGCAGCCACTCCCATTCATTCACCCACATACACGTCACACACGGTGAGGGCAGGCAGCCCCCTCGCGGTGACCAGGAAGCGAGCTGGCCCAAGCCGCTGGTCGCGGTTAGAGCCAGCTGAGCAGTGGGCAGACAGACTCAGGCAGCCACTCCCATTCATTCACCCACATACACGTCACACACGGTGAGGGCAGGCAGCCCCCTCGCGGTGACCAGGAAGCGAGCTGGCCCAAGCCGCTGGTCGCGGTTAGAGCCAGCTGAGCAGTGGGCAGACAGACTCAGGCAGCCACTCCCATTCATTCACCCACATACACGTCACACACGGTGAGGGCAGGCAGCCCCCTCGCGGTGACCAGGAAGCGAGCTGGCCCAAGCCGCTGGTCGCGGTTAGAGCCAGCTGAGCAGTGGGCAGACAGACTCAGGCAGCCACTCCCATTCATTCACCCACATACACGTCACACACGGTGAGGGCAGGCAGCCCCCTCGCGGTGACCAGGAAGCGAGCTGGCCCAAGCCGCTGGTCGCGGTTAGAGCCAGCTGAGCAGTGGGCAGACAGACTCAGGCAGCCACTCCCATTCATTCACCCACATACACGTCACACACGGTGAGGGCAGGCAGCCCCCTCGCGGTGACCAGGAAGCGAGCTGGCCCAAGCCGCTGGTCGCGGTTAGAGCCAGCTGAGCAGTGGGCAGACAGACTCAGGCAGCCACTCCCATTCATTCACCCACATACACGTCACACACGGTGAGGGCAGGCAGCCCCCTCGCGGTGACCAGGAAGCGAGCTGGCCCAAGCCGCTGGTCGCGGTTAGAGCCAGCTGAGCAGTGGGCAGACAGACTCAGGCAGCCACTCCCATTCATTCACCCACATACACGTCACACACGGTGAGGGCAGGCAGCCCCCTCGCGGTGACCAGGAAGCGAGCTGGCCCAAGCCGCTGGTCGCGGTTAGAGCCAGCTGAGCAGTGGGCAGACAGACTCAGGCAGCCACTCCCATTCATTCACCCACATACACGTCACACACGGTGAGGGCAGGCAGCCCCCTCGCGGTGACCAGGAAGCGAGCTGGCCCAAGCCGCTGGTCGCGGTTAGAGCCAGCTGAGCAGTGGGCAGACAGACTCAGGCAGCCACTCCCATTCATTCACCCACATACACGTCACACACGGTGAGGGCAGGCAGCCCCCTCGCGGTGACCAGGAAGCGAGCTGGCCCAAGCCGCTGGTCGCGGTTAGAGCCAGCTGAGCAGTGGGCAGACAGACTCAGGCAGCCACTCCCATTCATTCACCCACATACACGTCACACACGGTGAGGGCAGGCAGCCCCCTCGCGGTGACCAGGAAGCGAGCTGGCCCAAGCCGCTGGTCGCGGTTAGAGCCAGCTGAGCAGTGGGCAGACAGACTCAGGCAGCCACTCCCATTCATTCACCCACATACACGTCACACACGGTGAGGGCAGGCAGCCCCCTCGCGGTGACCAGGAAGCGAGCTGGCCCAAGCCGCTGGTCGCGGTTAGAGCCAGCTGAGCAGTGGGCAGACAGACTCAGGCAGCCACTCCCATTCATTCACCCACATACACGTCACACACGGTGAGGGCAGGCAGCCCCCTCGCGGTGACCAGGAAGCGAGCTGGCCCAAGCCGCTGGTCGCGGTTAGAGCCAGCTGAGCAGTGGGCAGACAGACTCAGGCAGCCACTCCCATTCATTCACCCACATACACGTCACACACGGTGAGGGCAGGCAGCCCCCTCGCGGTGACCAGGAAGCGAGCTGGCCCAAGCCGCTGGTCGCGGTTAGAGCCAGCTGAGCAGTGGGCAGACAGACTCAGGCAGCCACTCCCATTCATTCACCCACATACACGTCACACACGGTGAGGGCAGGCAGCCCCCTCGCGGTGACCAGGAAGCGAGCTGGCCCAAGCCGCTGGTCGCGGTTAGAGCCAGCTGAGCAGTGGGCAGACAGACTCAGGCAGCCACTCCCATTCATTCACCCACATACACGTCACACACGGTGAGGGCAGGCAGCCCCCTCGCGGTGACCAGGAAGCGAGCTGGCCCAAGCCGCTGGTCGCGGTTAGAGCCAGCTGAGCAGTGGGCAGACAGACTCAGGCAGCCACTCCCATTCATTCACCCACATACACGTCACACACGGTGAGGGCAGGCAGCCCCCTCGCGGTGACCAGGAAGCGAGCTGGCCCAAGCCGCTGGTCGCGGTTAGAGCCAGCTGAGCAGTGGGCAGACAGACTCAGGCAGCCACTCCCATTCATTCACCCACATACACGTCACACACGGTGAGGGCAGGCAGCCCCCTCGCGGTGACCAGGAAGCGAGCTGGCCCAAGCCGCTGGTCGCGGTTAGAGCCAGCTGAGCAGTGGGCAGACAGACTCAGGCAGCCACTCCCATTCATTCACCCACATACACGTCACACACGGTGAGGGCAGGCAGCCCCCTCGCGGTGACCAGGAAGCGAGCTGGCCCAAGCCGCTGGTCGCGGTTAGAGCCAGCTGAGCAGTGGGCAGACAGACTCAGGCAGCCACTCCCATTCATTCACCCACATACACGTCACACACGGTGAGGGCAGGCAGCCCCCTCGCGGTGACCAGGAAGCGAGCTGGCCCAAGCCGCTGGTCGCGGTTAGAGCCAGCTGAGCAGTGGGCAGACAGACTCAGGCAGCCACTCCCATTCATTCACCCACATACACGTCACACACGGTGAGGGCAGGCAGCCCCCTCGCGGTGACCAGGAAGCGAGCTGGCCCAAGCCGCTGGTCGCGGTTAGAGCCAGCTGAGCAGTGGGCAGACAGACTCAGGCAGCCACTCCCATTCATTCACCCACATACACGTCACACACGGTGAGGGCAGGCAGCCCCCTCGCGGTGACCAGGAAGCGAGCTGGCCCAAGCCGCTGGTCGCGGTTAGAGCCAGCTGAGCAGTGGGCAGACAGACTCAGGCAGCCACTCCCATTCATTCACCCACATACACGTCACACACGGTGAGGGCAGGCAGCCCCCTCGCGGTGACCAGGAAGCGAGCTGGCCCAAGCCGCTGGTCGCGGTTAGAGCCAGCTGAGCAGTGGGCAGACAGACTCAGGCAGCCACTCCCATTCATTCACCCACATACACGTCACACACGGTGAGGGCAGGCAGCCCCCTCGCGGTGACCAGGAAGCGAGCTGGCCCAAGCCGCTGGTCGCGGTTAGAGCCAGCTGAGCAGTGGGCAGACAGACTCAGGCAGCCACTCCCATTCATTCACCCACATACACGTCACACACGGTGAGGGCAGGCAGCCCCCTCGCGGTGACCAGGAAGCGAGCTGGCCCAAGCCGCTGGTCGCGGTTAGAGCCAGCTGAGCAGTGGGCAGACAGACTCAGGCAGCCACTCCCATTCATTCACCCACATACACGTCACACACGGTGAGGGCAGGCAGCCCCCTCGCGGTGACCAGGAAGCGAGCTGGCCCAAGCCGCTGGTCGCGGTTAGAGCCAGCTGAGCAGTGGGCAGACAGACTCAGGCAGCCACTCCCATTCATTCACCCACATACACGTCACACACGGTGAGGGCAGGCAGCCCCCTCGCGGTGACCAGGAAGCGAGCTGGCCCAAGCCGCTGGTCGCGGTTAGAGCCAGCTGAGCAGTGGGCAGACAGACTCAGGCAGCCACTCCCATTCATTCACCCACATACACGTCACACACGGTGAGGGCAGGCAGCCCCCTCGCGGTGACCAGGAAGCGAGCTGGCCCAAGCCGCTGGTCGCGGTTAGAGCCAGCTGAGCAGTGGGCAGACAGACTCAGGCAGCCACTCCCATTCATTCACCCACATACACGTCACACACGGTGAGGGCAGGCAGCCCCCTCGCGGTGACCAGGAAGCGAGCTGGCCCAAGCCGCTGGTCGCGGTTAGAGCCAGCTGAGCAGTGGGCAGACAGACTCAGGCAGCCACTCCCATTCATTCACCCACATACACGTCACACACGGTGAGGGCAGGCAGCCCCCTCGCGGTGACCAGGAAGCGAGCTGGCCCAAGCCGCTGGTCGCGGTTAGAGCCAGCTGAGCAGTGGGCAGACAGACTCAGGCAGCCACTCCCATTCATTCACCCACATACACGTCACACACGGTGAGGGCAGGCAGCCCCCTCGCGGTGACCAGGAAGCGAGCTGGCCCAAGCCGCTGGTCGCGGTTAGAGCCAGCTGAGCAGTGGGCAGACAGACTCAGGCAGCCACTCCCATTCATTCACCCACATACACGTCACACACGGTGAGGGCAGGCAGCCCCCTCGCGGTGACCAGGAAGCGAGCTGGCCCAAGCCGCTGGTCGCGGTTAGAGCCAGCTGAGCAGTGGGCAGACAGACTCAGGCAGCCACTCCCATTCATTCACCCACATACACGTCACACACGGTGAGGGCAGGCAGCCCCCTCGCGGTGACCAGGAAGCGAGCTGGCCCAAGCCGCTGGTCGCGGTTAGAGCCAGCTGAGCAGTGGGCAGACAGACTCAGGCAGCCACTCCCATTCATTCACCCACATACACGTCACACACGGTGAGGGCAGGCAGCCCCCTCGCGGTGACCAGGAAGCGAGCTGGCCCAAGCCGCTGGTCGCGGTTAGAGCCAGCTGAGCAGTGGGCAGACAGACTCAGGCAGCCACTCCCATTCATTCACCCACATACACGTCACACACGGTGAGGGCAGGCAGCCCCCTCGCGGTGACCAGGAAGCGAGCTGGCCCAAGCCGCTGGTCGCGGTTAGAGCCAGCTGAGCAGTGGGCAGACAGACTCAGGCAGCCACTCCCATTCATTCACCCACATACACGTCACACACGGTGAGGGCAGGCAGCCCCCTCGCGGTGACCAGGAAGCGAGCTGGCCCAAGCCGCTGGTCGCGGTTAGAGCCAGCTGAGCAGTGGGCAGACAGACTCAGGCAGCCACTCCCATTCATTCACCCACATACACGTCACACACGGTGAGGGCAGGCAGCCCCCTCGCGGTGACCAGGAAGCGAGCTGGCCCAAGCCGCTGGTCGCGGTTAGAGCCAGCTGAGCAGTGGGCAGACAGACTCAGGCAGCCACTCCCATTCATTCACCCACATACACGTCACACACGGTGAGGGCAGGCAGCCCCCTCGCGGTGACCAGGAAGCGAGCTGGCCCAAGCCGCTGGTCGCGGTTAGAGCCAGCTGAGCAGTGGGCAGACAGACTCAGGCAGCCACTCCCATTCATTCACCCACATACACGTCACACACGGTGAGGGCAGGCAGCCCCCTCGCGGTGACCAGGAAGCGAGCTGGCCCAAGCCGCTGGTCGCGGTTAGAGCCAGCTGAGCAGTGGGCAGACAGACTCAGGCAGCCACTCCCATTCATTCACCCACATACACGTCACACACGGTGAGGGCAGGCAGCCCCCTCGCGGTGACCAGGAAGCGAGCTGGCCCAAGCCGCTGGTCGCGGTTAGAGCCAGCTGAGCAGTGGGCAGACAGACTCAGGCAGCCACTCCCATTCATTCACCCACATACACGTCACACACGGTGAGGGCAGGCAGCCCCCTCGCGGTGACCAGGAAGCGAGCTGGCCCAAGCCGCTGGTCGCGGTTAGAGCCAGCTGAGCAGTGGGCAGACAGACTCAGGCAGCCACTCCCATTCATTCACCCACATACACGTCACACACGGTGAGGGCAGGCAGCCCCCTCGCGGTGACCAGGAAGCGAGCTGGCCCAAGCCGCTGGTCGCGGTTAGAGCCAGCTGAGCAGTGGGCAGACAGACTCAGGCAGCCACTCCCATTCATTCACCCACATACACGTCACACACGGTGAGGGCAGGCAGCCCCCTCGCGGTGACCAGGAAGCGAGCTGGCCCAAGCCGCTGGTCGCGGTTAGAGCCAGCTGAGCAGTGGGCAGACAGACTCAGGCAGCCACTCCCATTCATTCACCCACATACACGTCACACACGGTGAGGGCAGGCAGCCCCCTCGCGGTGACCAGGAAGCGAGCTGGCCCAAGCCGCTGGTCGCGGTTAGAGCCAGCTGAGCAGTGGGCAGACAGACTCAGGCAGCCACTCCCATTCATTCACCCACATACACGTCACACACGGTGAGGGCAGGCAGCCCCCTCGCGGTGACCAGGAAGCGAGCTGGCCCAAGCCGCTGGTCGCGGTTAGAGCCAGCTGAGCAGTGGGCAGACAGACTCAGGCAGCCACTCCCATTCATTCACCCACATACACGTCACACACGGTGAGGGCAGGCAGCCCCCTCGCGGTGACCAGGAAGCGAGCTGGCCCAAGCCGCTGGTCGCGGTTAGAGCCAGCTGAGCAGTGGGCAGACAGACTCAGGCAGCCACTCCCATTCATTCACCCACATACACGTCACACACGGTGAGGGCAGGCAGCCCCCTCGCGGTGACCAGGAAGCGAGCTGGCCCAAGCCGCTGGTCGCGGTTAGAGCCAGCTGAGCAGTGGGCAGACAGACTCAGGCAGCCACTCCCATTCATTCACCCACATACACGTCACACACGGTGAGGGCAGGCAGCCCCCTCGCGGTGACCAGGAAGCGAGCTGGCCCAAGCCGCTGGTCGCGGTTAGAGCCAGCTGAGCAGTGGGCAGACAGACTCAGGCAGCCACTCCCATTCATTCACCCACATACACGTCACACACGGTGAGGGCAGGCAGCCCCCTCGCGGTGACCAGGAAGCGAGCTGGCCCAAGCCGCTGGTCGCGGTTAGAGCCAGCTGAGCAGTGGGCAGACAGACTCAGGCAGCCACTCCCATTCATTCACCCACATACACGTCACACACGGTGAGGGCAGGCAGCCCCCTCGCGGTGACCAGGAAGCGAGCTGGCCCAAGCCGCTGGTCGCGGTTAGAGCCAGCTGAGCAGTGGGCAGACAGACTCAGGCAGCCACTCCCATTCATTCACCCACATACACGTCACACACGGAGAGGGCAGGCAGCCCCCTCGCGGTGACCAGGAAGCGAGCTGGCCCAAGCCGCTGGTCGCGGTTAGAGCCAGCTGAGCAGTGGGCAGACAGACTCAGGCAGCCACTCCCATTCATTCACCCACATACACGTCACACACGGTGAGGGCAGGCAGCCCCCTCGCGGTGACCAGGAAGCGAGCTGGCCCAAGCCGCTGGTCGCGGTTAGAGCCAGCTGAGCAGTGGGCAGACAGACTCAGGCAGCCACTCCCATTCATTCACCCACATACACGTCACACACGGTGAGGGCAGGCAGCCCCCTCGCGGTGACCAGGAAGCGAGCTGGCCCAAGCCGCTGGTCGCGGTTAGAGCCAGCTGAGCAGTGGGCAGACAGACTCAGGCAGCCACTCCCATTCATTCACCCACATACACGTCACACACGGAGAGGGCAGGCAGCCCCCTCGCGGTGACCAGGAAGCGAGCTGGCCCAAGCCGCTGGTCGCGGTTAGAGCCAGCTGAGCAGTGGGCAGACAGACTCAGGCAGCCACTCCCATTCATTCACCCACATACACGTCACACACGGTGAGGGCAGGCAGCCCCCTCGCGGTGACCAGGAAGCGAGCTGGCCCAAGCCGCTGGTCGCGGTTAGAGCCAGCTGAGCAGTGGGCAGACAGACTCAGGCAGCCACTCCCATTCATTCACCCACATACACGTCACACACGGTGAGGGCAGGCAGCCCCCTCGCGGTGACCAGGAAGCGAGCTGGCCCAAGCCGCTGGTCGCGGTTAGAGCCAGCTGAGCAGTGGGCAGACAGACTCAGGCAGCCACTCCCATTCATTCACCCACATACACGTCACACACGGTGAGGGCAGGCAGCCCCCTCGCGGTGACCAGGAAGCGAGCTGGCCCAAGCCGCTGGTCGCGGTTAGAGCCAGCTGAGCAGTGGGCAGACAGACTCAGGCAGCCACTCCCATTCATTCACCCACATACACGTCACACACGGTGAGGGCAGGCAGCCCCCTCGCGGTGACCAGGAAGCGAGCTGGCCCAAGCCGCTGGTCGCGGTTAGAGCCAGCTGAGCAGTGGGCAGACAGACTCAGGCAGCCACTCCCATTCATTCACCCACATACACGTCACACACGGTGAGGGCAGGCAGCCCCCTCGCGGTGACCAGGAAGCGAGCTGGCCCAAGCCGCTGGTCGCGGTTAGAGCCAGCTGAGCAGTGGGCAGACAGACTCAGGCAGCCACTCCCATTCATTCACCCACATACACGTCACACACGGTGAGGGCAGGCAGCCCCCTCGCGGTGACCAGGAAGCGAGCTGGCCCAAGCCGCTGGTCGCGGTTAGAGCCAGCTGAGCAGTGGGCAGACAGACTCAGGCAGCCACTCCCATTCATTCACCCACATACACGTCACACACGGAGAGGGCAGGCAGCCCCCTCGCGGTGACCAGGAAGCGAGCTGGCCCAAGCCGCTGGTCGCGGTTAGAGCCAGCTGAGCAGTGGGCAGACAGACTCAGGCAGCCACTCCCATTCATTCACCCACATACACGTCACACACGGTGAGGGCAGGCAGCCCCCTCGCGGTGACCAGGAAGCGAGCTGGCCCAAGCCGCTGGTCGCGGTTAGAGCCAGCTGAGCAGTGGGCAGACAGACTCAGGCAGCCACTCCCATTCATTCACCCACATACACGTCACACACGGTGAGGGCAGGCAGCCCCCTCGCGGTGACCAGGAAGCGAGCTGGCCCAAGCCGCTGGTCGCGGTTAGAGCCAGCTGAGCAGTGGGCAGACAGACTCAGGCAGCCACTCCCATTCATTCACCCACATACACGTCACACACGGAGAGGGCAGGCAGCCCCCTCGCGGTGACCAGGAAGCGAGCTGGCCCAAGCCGCTGGTCGCGGTTAGAGCCAGCTGAGCAGTGGGCAGACAGACTCAGGCAGCCACTCCCATTCATTCACCCACATACACGTCACACACGGTGAGGGCAGGCAGCCCCCTCGCGGTGACCAGGAAGCGAGCTGGCCCAAGCCGCTGGTCGCGGTTAGAGCCAGCTGAGCAGTGGGCAGACAGACTCAGGCAGCCACTCCCATTCATTCACCCACATACACGTCACACACGGAGAGGGCAGGCAGCCCCCTCGCGGTGACCAGGAAGCGAGCTGGCCCAAGCCGCTGGTCGCGGTTAGAGCCAGCTGAGCAGTGGGCAGACAGACTCAGGCAGCCACTCCCATTCATTCACCCACATACACGTCACACACGGAGAGGGCAGGCAGCCCCCTCGCGGTGACCAGGAAGCGAGCTGGCCCAAGCCGCTGGTCGCGGTTAGAGCCAGCTGAGCAGTGGGCAGACAGACTCAGGCAGCCACTCCCATTCATTCACCCACATACACGTCACACACGGAGAGGGCAGGCAGCCCCCTCGCGGTGACCAGGAAGCGAGCTGGCCCAAGCCGCTGGTCGCGGTTAGAGCCAGCTGAGCAGTGGGCAGACAGACTCAGGCAGCCACTCCCATTCATTCACCCACATACACGTCACACACGGAGAGGGCAGGCAGCCCCCTCGCGGTGACCAGGAAGCGAGCTGGCCCAAGCCGCTGGTCGCGGTTAGAGCCAGCTGAGCAGTGGGCAGACAGACTCAGGCAGCCACTCCCATTCATTCACCCACATACACGTCACACACGGTGAGGGCAGGCAGCCCCCTCGCGGTGACCAGGAAGCGAGCTGGCCCAAGCCGCTGGTCGCGGTTAGAGCCAGCTGAGCAGTGGGCAGACAGACTCAGGCAGCCACTCCCATTCATTCACCCACATACACGTCACACACGGAGAGGGCAGGCAGCCCCCTCGCGGTGACCAGGAAGCGAGCTGGCCCAAGCCGCTGGTCGCGGTTAGAGCCAGCTGAGCAGTGGGCAGACAGACTCAGGCAGCCACTCCCATTCATTCACCCACATACACGTCACACACGGAGAGGGCAGGCAGCCCCCTCGCGGTGACCAGGAAGCGAGCTGGCCCAAGCCGCTGGTCGCGGTTAGAGCCAGCTGAGCAGTGGGCAGACAGACTCAGGCAGCCACTCCCATTCATTCACCCACATACACGTCACACACGGAGAGGGCAGGCAGCCCCCTCGCGGTGACCAGGAAGCGAGCTGGCCCAAGCCGCTGGTCGCGGTTAGAGCCAGCTGAGCAGTGGGCAGACAGACTCAGGCAGCCACTCCCATTCATTCACCCACATACACGTCACACACGGAGAGGGCAGGCAGCCCCCTCGCGGTGACCAGGAAGCGAGCTGGCCCAAGCCGCTGGTCGCGGTTAGAGCCAGCTGAGCAGTGGGCAGACAGACTCAGGCAGCCACTCCCATTCATTCACCCACATACACGTCACACACGGAGAGGGCAGGCAGCCCCCTCGCGGTGACCAGGAAGCGAGCTGGCCCAAGCCGCTGGTCGCGGTTAGAGCCAGCTGAGCAGTGGGCAGACAGACTCAGGCAGCCACTCCCATTCATTCACCCACATACACGTCACACACGGTGAGGGCAGGCAGCCCCCTCGCGGTGACCAGGAAGCGAGCTGGCCCAAGCCGCTGGTCGCGGTTAGAGCCAGCTGAGCAGTGGGCAGACAGACTCAGGCAGCCACTCCCATTCATTCACCCACATACACGTCACACACGGAGAGGGCAGGCAGCCCCCTCGCGGTGACCAGGAAGCGAGCTGGCCCAAGCCGCTGGTCGCGGTTAGAGCCAGCTGAGCAGTGGGCAGACAGACTCAGGCAGCCACTCCCATTCATTCACCCACATACACGTCACACACGGAGAGGGCAGGCAGCCCCCTCGCGGTGACCAGGAAGCGAGCTGGCCCAAGCCGCTGGTCGCGGTTAGAGCCAGCTGAGCAGTGGGCAGACAGACTCAGGCAGCCACTCCCATTCATTCACCCACATACACGTCACACACGGAGAGGGCAGGCAGCCCCCTCGCGGTGACCAGGAAGCGAGCTGGCCCAAGCCGCTGGTCGCGGTTAGAGCCAGCTGAGCAGTGGGCAGACAGACTCAGGCAGCCACTCCCATTCATTCACCCACATACACGTCACACACGGAGAGGGCAGGCAGCCCCCTCGCGGTGACCAGGAAGCGAGCTGGCCCAAGCCGCTGGTCGCGGTTAGAGCCAGCTGAGCAGTGGGCAGACAGACTCAGGCAGCCACTCCCATTCATTCACCCACATACACGTCACACACGGAGAGGGCAGGCAGCCCCCTCGCGGTGACCAGGAAGCGAGCTGGCCCAAGCCGCTGGTCGCGGTTAGAGCCAGCTGAGCAGTGGGCAGACAGACTCAGGCAGCCACTCCCATTCATTCACCCACATACACGTCACACACGGAGAGGGCAGGCAGCCCCCTCGCGGTGACCAGGAAGCGAGCTGGCCCAAGCCGCTGGTCGCGGTTAGAGCCAGCTGAGCAGTGGGCAGACAGACTCAGGCAGCCACTCCCATTCATTCACCCACATACACGTCACACACGGAGAGGGCAGGCAGCCCCCTCGCGGTGACCAGGAAGCGAGCTGGCCCAAGCCGCTGGTCGCGGTTAGAGCCAGCTGAGCAGTGGGCAGACAGACTCAGGCAGCCACTCCCATTCATTCACCCACATACACGTCACACACGGAGAGGGCAGGCAGCCCCCTCGCGGTGACCAGGAAGCGAGCTGGCCCAAGCCGCTGGTCGCGGTTAGAGCCAGCTGAGCAGTGGGCAGACAGACTCAGGCAGCCACTCCCATTCATTCACCCACATACACGTCACACACGGAGAGGGCAGGCAGCCCCCTCGCGGTGACCAGGAAGCGAGCTGGCCCAAGCCGCTGGTCGCGGTTAGAGCCAGCTGAGCAGTGGGCAGACAGACTCAGGCAGCCACTCCCATTCATTCACCCACATACACGTCACACACGGAGAGGGCAGGCAGCCCCCTCGCGGTGACCAGGAAGCGAGCTGGCCCAAGCCGCTGGTCGCGGTTAGAGCCAGCTGAGCAGTGGGCAGACAGACTCAGGCAGCCACTCCCATTCATTCACCCACATACACGTCACACACGGAGAGGGCAGGCAGCCCCCTCGCGGTGACCAGGAAGCGAGCTGGCCCAAGCCGCTGGTCGCGGTTAGAGCCAGCTGAGCAGTGGGCAGACAGACTCAGGCAGCCACTCCCATTCATTCACCCACATACACGTCACACACGGAGAGGGCAGGCAGCCCCCTCGCGGTGACCAGGAAGCGAGCTGGCCCAAGCCGCTGGTCGCGGTTAGAGCCAGCTGAGCAGTGGGCAGACAGACTCAGGCAGCCACTCCCATTCATTCACCCACATACACGTCACACACGGAGAGGGCAGGCAGCCCCCTCGCGGTGACCAGGAAGCGAGCTGGCCCAAGCCGCTGGTCGCGGTTAGAGCCAGCTGAGCAGTGGGCAGACAGACTCAGGCAGCCACTCCCATTCATTCACCCACATACACGTCACACACGGAGAGGGCAGGCAGCCCCCTCGCGGTGACCAGGAAGCGAGCTGGCCCAAGCCGCTGGTCGCGGTTAGAGCCAGCTGAGCAGTGGGCAGACAGACTCAGGCAGCCACTCCCATTCATTCACCCACATACACGTCACACACGGAGAGGGCAGGCAGCCCCCTCGCGGTGACCAGGAAGCGAGCTGGCCCAAGCCGCTGGTCGCGGTTAGAGCCAGCTGAGCAGTGGGCAGACAGACTCAGGCAGCCACTCCCATTCATTCACCCACATACACGTCACACACGGAGAGGGCAGGCAGCCCCCTCGCGGTGACCAGGAAGCGAGCTGGCCCAAGCCGCTGGTCGCGGTTAGAGCCAGCTGAGCAGTGGGCAGACAGACTCAGGCAGCCACTCCCATTCATTCACCCACATACACGTCACACACGGAGAGGGCAGGCAGCCCCCTCGCGGTGACCAGGAAGCGAGCTGGCCCAAGCCGCTGGTCGCGGTTAGAGCCAGCTGAGCAGTGGGCAGACAGACTCAGGCAGCCACTCCCATTCATTCACCCACATACACGTCACACACGGAGAGGGCAGGCAGCCCCCTCGCGGTGACCAGGAAGCGAGCTGGCCCAAGCCGCTGGTCGCGGTTAGAGCCAGCTGAGCAGTGGGCAGACAGACTCAGGCAGCCACTCCCATTCATTCACCCACATACACGTCACACACGGAGAGGGCAGGCAGCCCCCTCGCGGTGACCAGGAAGCGAGCTGGCCCAAGCCGCTGGTCGCGGTTAGAGCCAGCTGAGCAGTGGGCAGACAGACTCAGGCAGCCACTCCCATTCATTCACCCACATACACGTCACACACGGAGAGGGCAGGCAGCCCCCTCGCGGTGACCAGGAAGCGAGCTGGCCCAAGCCGCTGGTCGCGGTTAGAGCCAGCTGAGCAGTGGGCAGACAGACTCAGGCAGCCACTCCCATTCATTCACCCACATACACGTCACACACGGAGAGGGCAGGCAGCCCCCTCGCGGTGACCAGGAAGCGAGCTGGCCCAAGCCGCTGGTCGCGGTTAGAGCCAGCTGAGCAGTGGGCAGACAGACTCAGGCAGCCACTCCCATTCATTCACCCACATACACGTCACACACGGAGAGGGCAGGCAGCCCCCTCGCGGTGACCAGGAAGCGAGCTGGCCCAAGCCGCTGGTCGCGGTTAGAGCCAGCTGAGCAGTGGGCAGACAGACTCAGGCAGCCACTCCCATTCATTCACCCACATACACGTCACACACGGAGAGGGCAGGCAGCCCCCTCGCGGTGACCAGGAAGCGAGCTGGCCCAAGCCGCTGGTCGCGGTTAGAGCCAGCTGAGCAGTGGGCAGACAGACTCAGGCAGCCACTCCCATTCATTCACCCACATACACGTCACACACGGAGAGGGCAGGCAGCCCCCTCGCGGTGACCAGGAAGCGAGCTGGCCCAAGCCGCTGGTCGCGGTTAGAGCCAGCTGAGCAGTGGGCAGACAGACTCAGGCAGCCACTCCCATTCATTCACCCACATACACGTCACACACGGAGAGGGCAGGCAGCCCCCTCGCGGTGACCAGGAAGCGAGCTGGCCCAAGCCGCTGGTCGCGGTTAGAGCCAGCTGAGCAGTGGGCAGACAGACTCAGGCAGCCACTCCCATTCATTCACCCACATACACGTCACACACGGAGAGGGCAGGCAGCCCCCTCGCGGTGACCAGGAAGCGAGCTGGCCCAAGCCGCTGGTCGCGGTTAGAGCCAGCTGAGCAGTGGGCAGACAGACTCAGGCAGCCACTCCCATTCATTCACCCACATACACGTCACACACGGAGAGGGCAGGCAGCCCCCTCGCGGTGACCAGGAAGCGAGCTGGCCCAAGCCGCTGGTCGCGGTTAGAGCCAGCTGAGCAGTGGGCAGACAGACTCAGGCAGCCACTCCCATTCATTCACCCACATACACGTCACACACGGAGAGGGCAGGCAGCCCCCTCGCGGTGACCAGGAAGCGAGCTGGCCCAAGCCGCTGGTCGCGGTTAGAGCCAGCTGAGCAGTGGGCAGACAGACTCAGGCAGCCACTCCCATTCATTCACCCACATACACGTCACACACGGAGAGGGCAGGCAGCCCCCTCGCGGTGACCAGGAAGCGAGCTGGCCCAAGCCGCTGGTCGCGGTTAGAGCCAGCTGAGCAGTGGGCAGACAGACTCAGGCAGCCACTCCCATTCATTCACCCACATACACGTCACACACGGAGAGGGCAGGCAGCCCCCTCGCGGTGACCAGGAAGCGAGCTGGCCCAAGCCGCTGGTCGCGGTTAGAGCCAGCTGAGCAGTGGGCAGACAGACTCAGGCAGCCACTCCCATTCATTCACCCACATACACGTCACACACGGAGAGGGCAGGCAGCCCCCTCGCGGTGACCAGGAAGCGAGCTGGCCCAAGCCGCTGGTCGCGGTTAGAGCCAGCTGAGCAGTGGGCAGACAGACTCAGGCAGCCACTCCCATTCATTCACCCACATACACGTCACACACGGAGAGGGCAGGCAGCCCCCTCGCGGTGACCAGGAAGCGAGCTGGCCCAAGCCGCTGGTCGCGGTTAGAGCCAGCTGAGCAGTGGGCAGACAGACTCAGGCAGCCACTCCCATTCATTCACCCACATACACGTCACACACGGAGAGGGCAGGCAGCCCCCTCGCGGTGACCAGGAAGCGAGCTGGCCCAAGCCGCTGGTCGCGGTTAGAGCCAGCTGAGCAGTGGGCAGACAGACTCAGGCAGCCACTCCCATTCATTCACCCACATACACGTCACACACGGAGAGGGCAGGCAGCCCCCTCGCGGTGACCAGGAAGCGAGCTGGCCCAAGCCGCTGGTCGCGGTTAGAGCCAGCTGAGCAGTGGGCAGACAGACTCAGGCAGCCACTCCCATTCATTCACCCACATACACGTCACACACGGAGAGGGCAGGCAGCCCCCTCGCGGTGACCAGGAAGCGAGCTGGCCCAAGCCGCTGGTCGCGGTTAGAGCCAGCTGAGCAGTGGGCAGACAGACTCAGGCAGCCACTCCCATTCATTCACCCACATACACGTCACACACGGAGAGGGCAGGCAGCCCCCTCGCGGTGACCAGGAAGCGAGCTGGCCCAAGCCGCTGGTCGCGGTTAGAGCCAGCTGAGCAGTGGGCAGACAGACTCAGGCAGCCACTCCCATTCATTCACCCACATACACGTCACACACGGAGAGGGCAGGCAGCCCCCTCGCGGTGACCAGGAAGCGAGCTGGCCCAAGCCGCTGGTCGCGGTTAGAGCCAGCTGAGCAGTGGGCAGACAGACTCAGGCAGCCACTCCCATTCATTCACCCACATACACGTCACACACGGAGAGGGCAGGCAGCCCCCTCGCGGTGACCAGGAAGCGAGCTGGCCCAAGCCGCTGGTCGCGGTTAGAGCCAGCTGAGCAGTGGGCAGACAGACTCAGGCAGCCACTCCCATTCATTCACCCACATACACGTCACACACGGAGAGGGCAGGCAGCCCCCTCGCGGTGACCAGGAAGCGAGCTGGCCCAAGCCGCTGGTCGCGGTTAGAGCCAGCTGAGCAGTGGGCAGACAGACTCAGGCAGCCACTCCCATTCATTCACCCACATACACGTCACACACGGAGAGGGCAGGCAGCCCCCTCGCGGTGACCAGGAAGCGAGCTGGCCCAAGCCGCTGGTCGCGGTTAGAGCCAGCTGAGCAGTGGGCAGACAGACTCAGGCAGCCACTCCCATTCATTCACCCACATACACGTCACACACGGAGAGGGCAGGCAGCCCCCTCGCGGTGACCAGGAAGCGAGCTGGCCCAAGCCGCTGGTCGCGGTTAGAGCCAGCTGAGCAGTGGGCAGACAGACTCAGGCAGCCACTCCCATTCATTCACCCACATACACGTCACACACGGAGAGGGCAGGCAGCCCCCTCGCGGTGACCAGGAAGCGAGCTGGCCCAAGCCGCTGGTCGCGGTTAGAGCCAGCTGAGCAGTGGGCAGACAGACTCAGGCAGCCACTCCCATTCATTCACCCACATACACGTCACACACGGAGAGGGCAGGCAGCCCCCTCGCGGTGACCAGGAAGCGAGCTGGCCCAAGCCGCTGGTCGCGGTTAGAGCCAGCTGAGCAGTGGGCAGACAGACTCAGGCAGCCACTCCCATTCATTCACCCACATACACGTCACACACGGAGAGGGCAGGCAGCCCCCTCGCGGTGACCAGGAAGCGAGCTGGCCCAAGCCGCTGGTCGCGGTTAGAGCCAGCTGAGCAGTGGGCAGACAGACTCAGGCAGCCACTCCCATTCATTCACCCACATACACGTCACACACGGAGAGGGCAGGCAGCCCCCTCGCGGTGACCAGGAAGCGAGCTGGCCCAAGCCGCTGGTCGCGGTTAGAGCCAGCTGAGCAGTGGGCAGACAGACTCAGGCAGCCACTCCCATTCATTCACCCACATACACGTCACACACGGAGAGGGCAGGCAGCCCCCTCGCGGTGACCAGGAAGCGAGCTGGCCCAAGCCGCTGGTCGCGGTTAGAGCCAGCTGAGCAGTGGGCAGACAGACTCAGGCAGCCACTCCCATTCATTCACCCACATACACGTCACACACGGAGAGGGCAGGCAGCCCCCTCGCGGTGACCAGGAAGCGAGCTGGCCCAAGCCGCTGGTCGCGGTTAGAGCCAGCTGAGCAGTGGGCAGACAGACTCAGGCAGCCACTCCCATTCATTCACCCACATACACGTCACACACGGAGAGGGCAGGCAGCCCCCTCGCGGTGACCAGGAAGCGAGCTGGCCCAAGCCGCTGGTCGCGGTTAGAGCCAGCTGAGCAGTGGGCAGACAGACTCAGGCAGCCACTCCCATTCATTCACCCACATACACGTCACACACGGAGAGGGCAGGCAGCCCCCTCGCGGTGACCAGGAAGCGAGCTGGCCCAAGCCGCTGGTCGCGGTTAGAGCCAGCTGAGCAGTGGGCAGACAGACTCAGGCAGCCACTCCCATTCATTCACCCACATACACGTCACACACGGAGAGGGCAGGCAGCCCCCTCGCGGTGACCAGGAAGCGAGCTGGCCCAAGCCGCTGGTCGCGGTTAGAGCCAGCTGAGCAGTGGGCAGACAGACTCAGGCAGCCACTCCCATTCATTCACCCACATACACGTCACACACGGAGAGGGCAGGCAGCCCCCTCGCGGTGACCAGGAAGCGAGCTGGCCCAAGCCGCTGGTCGCGGTTAGAGCCAGCTGAGCAGTGGGCAGACAGACTCAGGCAGCCACTCCCATTCATTCACCCACATACACGTCACACACGGAGAGGGCAGGCAGCCCCCTCGCGGTGACCAGGAAGCGAGCTGGCCCAAGCCGCTGGTCGCGGTTAGAGCCAGCTGAGCAGTGGGCAGACAGACTCAGGCAGCCACTCCCATTCATTCACCCACATACACGTCACACACGGAGAGGGCAGGCAGCCCCCTCGCGGTGACCAGGAAGCGAGCTGGCCCAAGCCGCTGGTCGCGGTTAGAGCCAGCTGAGCAGTGGGCAGACAGACTCAGGCAGCCACTCCCATTCATTCACCCACATACACGTCACACACGGAGAGGGCAGGCAGCCCCCTCGCGGTGACCAGGAAGCGAGCTGGCCCAAGCCGCTGGTCGCGGTTAGAGCCAGCTGAGCAGTGGGCAGACAGACTCAGGCAGCCACTCCCATTCATTCACCCACATACACGTCACACACGGAGAGGGCAGGCAGCCCCCTCGCGGTGACCAGGAAGCGAGCTGGCCCAAGCCGCTGGTCGCGGTTAGAGCCAGCTGAGCAGTGGGCAGACAGACTCAGGCAGCCACTCCCATTCATTCACCCACATACACGTCACACACGGAGAGGGCAGGCAGCCCCCTCGCGGTGACCAGGAAGCGAGCTGGCCCAAGCCGCTGGTCGCGGTTAGAGCCAGCTGAGCAGTGGGCAGACAGACTCAGGCAGCCACTCCCATTCATTCACCCACATACACGTCACACACGGAGAGGGCAGGCAGCCCCCTCGCGGTGACCAGGAAGCGAGCTGGCCCAAGCCGCTGGTCGCGGTTAGAGCCAGCTGAGCAGTGGGCAGACAGACTCAGGCAGCCACTCCCATTCATTCACCCACATACACGTCACACACGGAGAGGGCAGGCAGCCCCCTCGCGGTGACCAGGAAGCGAGCTGGCCCAAGCCGCTGGTCGCGGTTAGAGCCAGCTGAGCAGTGGGCAGACAGACTCAGGCAGCCACTCCCATTCATTCACCCACATACACGTCACACACGGAGAGGGCAGGCAGCCCCCTCGCGGTGACCAGGAAGCGAGCTGGCCCAAGCCGCTGGTCGCGGTTAGAGCCAGCTGAGCAGTGGGCAGACAGACTCAGGCAGCCACTCCCATTCATTCACCCACATACACGTCACACACGGAGAGGGCAGGCAGCCCCCTCGCGGTGACCAGGAAGCGAGCTGGCCCAAGCCGCTGGTCGCGGTTAGAGCCAGCTGAGCAGTGGGCAGACAGACTCAGGCAGCCACTCCCATTCATTCACCCACATACACGTCACACACGGAGAGGGCAGGCAGCCCCCTCGCGGTGACCAGGAAGCGAGCTGGCCCAAGCCGCTGGTCGCGGTTAGAGCCAGCTGAGCAGTGGGCAGACAGACTCAGGCAGCCACTCCCATTCATTCACCCACATACACGTCACACACGGAGAGGGCAGGCAGCCCCCTCGCGGTGACCAGGAAGCGAGCTGGCCCAAGCCGCTGGTCGCGGTTAGAGCCAGCTGAGCAGTGGGCAGACAGACTCAGGCAGCCACTCCCATTCATTCACCCACATACACGTCACACACGGAGAGGGCAGGCAGCCCCCTCGCGGTGACCAGGAAGCGAGCTGGCCCAAGCCGCTGGTCGCGGTTAGAGCCAGCTGAGCAGTGGGCAGACAGACTCAGGCAGCCACTCCCATTCATTCACCCACATACACGTCACACACGGAGAGGGCAGGCAGCCCCCTCGCGGTGACCAGGAAGCGAGCTGGCCCAAGCCGCTGGTCGCGGTTAGAGCCAGCTGAGCAGTGGGCAGACAGACTCAGGCAGCCACTCCCATTCATTCACCCACATACACGTCACACACGGAGAGGGCAGGCAGCCCCCTCGCGGTGACCAGGAAGCGAGCTGGCCCAAGCCGCTGGTCGCGGTTAGAGCCAGCTGAGCAGTGGGCAGACAGACTCAGGCAGCCACTCCCATTCATTCACCCACATACACGTCACACACGGAGAGGGCAGGCAGCCCCCTCGCGGTGACCAGGAAGCGAGCTGGCCCAAGCCGCTGGTCGCGGTTAGAGCCAGCTGAGCAGTGGGCAGACAGACTCAGGCAGCCACTCCCATTCATTCACCCACATACACGTCACACACGGAGAGGGCAGGCAGCCCCCTCGCGGTGACCAGGAAGCGAGCTGGCCCAAGCCGCTGGTCGCGGTTAGAGCCAGCTGAGCAGTGGGCAGACAGACTCAGGCAGCCACTCCCATTCATTCACCCACATACACGTCACACACGGAGAGGGCAGGCAGCCCCCTCGCGGTGACCAGGAAGCGAGCTGGCCCAAGCCGCTGGTCGCGGTTAGAGCCAGCTGAGCAGTGGGCAGACAGACTCAGGCAGCCACTCCCATTCATTCACCCACATACACGTCACACACGGAGAGGGCAGGCAGCCCCCTCGCGGTGACCAGGAAGCGAGCTGGCCCAAGCCGCTGGTCGCGGTTAGAGCCAGCTGAGCAGTGGGCAGACAGACTCAGGCAGCCACTCCCATTCATTCACCCACATACACGTCACACACGGAGAGGGCAGGCAGCCCCCTCGCGGTGACCAGGAAGCGAGCTGGCCCAAGCCGCTGGTCGCGGTTAGAGCCAGCTGAGCAGTGGGCAGACAGACTCAGGCAGCCACTCCCATTCATTCACCCACATACACGTCACACACGGAGAGGGCAGGCAGCCCCCTCGCGGTGACCAGGAAGCGAGCTGGCCCAAGCCGCTGGTCGCGGTTAGAGCCAGCTGAGCAGTGGGCAGACAGACTCAGGCAGCCACTCCCATTCATTCACCCACATACACGTCACACACGGAGAGGGCAGGCAGCCCCCTCGCGGTGACCAGGAAGCGAGCTGGCCCAAGCCGCTGGTCGCGGTTAGAGCCAGCTGAGCAGTGGGCAGACAGACTCAGGCAGCCACTCCCATTCATTCACCCACATACACGTCACACACGGAGAGGGCAGGCAGCCCCCTCGCGGTGACCAGGAAGCGAGCTGGCCCAAGCCGCTGGTCGCGGTTAGAGCCAGCTGAGCAGTGGGCAGACAGACTCAGGCAGCCACTCCCATTCATTCACCCACATACACGTCACACACGGAGAGGGCAGGCAGCCCCCTCGCGGTGACCAGGAAGCGAGCTGGCCCAAGCCGCTGGTCGCGGTTAGAGCCAGCTGAGCAGTGGGCAGACAGACTCAGGCAGCCACTCCCATTCATTCACCCACATACACGTCACACACGGAGAGGGCAGGCAGCCCCCTCGCGGTGACCAGGAAGCGAGCTGGCCCAAGCCGCTGGTCGCGGTTAGAGCCAGCTGAGCAGTGGGCAGACAGACTCAGGCAGCCACTCCCATTCATTCACCCACATACACGTCACACACGGAGAGGGCAGGCAGCCCCCTCGCGGTGACCAGGAAGCGAGCTGGCCCAAGCCGCTGGTCGCGGTTAGAGCCAGCTGAGCAGTGGGCAGACAGACTCAGGCAGCCACTCCCATTCATTCACCCACATACACGTCACACACGGAGAGGGCAGGCAGCCCCCTCGCGGTGACCAGGAAGCGAGCTGGCCCAAGCCGCTGGTCGCGGTTAGAGCCAGCTGAGCAGTGGGCAGACAGACTCAGGCAGCCACTCCCATTCATTCACCCACATACACGTCACACACGGAGAGGGCAGGCAGCCCCCTCGCGGTGACCAGGAAGCGAGCTGGCCCAAGCCGCTGGTCGCGGTTAGAGCCAGCTGAGCAGTGGGCAGACAGACTCAGGCAGCCACTCCCATTCATTCACCCACATACACGTCACACACGGAGAGGGCAGGCAGCCCCCTCGCGGTGACCAGGAAGCGAGCTGGCCCAAGCCGCTGGTCGCGGTTAGAGCCAGCTGAGCAGTGGGCAGACAGACTCAGGCAGCCACTCCCATTCATTCACCCACATACACGTCACACACGGAGAGGGCAGGCAGCCCCCTCGCGGTGACCAGGAAGCGAGCTGGCCCAAGCCGCTGGTCGCGGTTAGAGCCAGCTGAGCAGTGGGCAGACAGACTCAGGCAGCCACTCCCATTCATTCACCCACATACACGTCACACACGGAGAGGGCAGGCAGCCCCCTCGCGGTGACCAGGAAGCGAGCTGGCCCAAGCCGCTGGTCGCGGTTAGAGCCAGCTGAGCAGTGGGCAGACAGACTCAGGCAGCCACTCCCATTCATTCACCCACATACACGTCACACACGGAGAGGGCAGGCAGCCCCCTCGCGGTGACCAGGAAGCGAGCTGGCCCAAGCCGCTGGTCGCGGTTAGAGCCAGCTGAGCAGTGGGCAGACAGACTCAGGCAGCCACTCCCATTCATTCACCCACATACACGTCACACACGGAGAGGGCAGGCAGCCCCCTCGCGGTGACCAGGAAGCGAGCTGGCCCAAGCCGCTGGTCGCGGTTAGAGCCAGCTGAGCAGTGGGCAGACAGACTCAGGCAGCCACTCCCATTCATTCACCCACATACACGTCACACACGGAGAGGGCAGGCAGCCCCCTCGCGGTGACCAGGAAGCGAGCTGGCCCAAGCCGCTGGTCGCGGTTAGAGCCAGCTGAGCAGTGGGCAGACAGACTCAGGCAGCCACTCCCATTCATTCACCCACATACACGTCACACACGGAGAGGGCAGGCAGCCCCCTCGCGGTGACCAGGAAGCGAGCTGGCCCAAGCCGCTGGTCGCGGTTAGAGCCAGCTGAGCAGTGGGCAGACAGACTCAGGCAGCCACTCCCATTCATTCACCCACATACACGTCACACACGGAGAGGGCAGGCAGCCCCCTCGCGGTGACCAGGAAGCGAGCTGGCCCAAGCCGCTGGTCGCGGTTAGAGCCAGCTGAGCAGTGGGCAGACAGACTCAGGCAGCCACTCCCATTCATTCACCCACATACACGTCACACACGGAGAGGGCAGGCAGCCCCCTCGCGGTGACCAGGAAGCGAGCTGGCCCAAGCCGCTGGTCGCGGTTAGAGCCAGCTGAGCAGTGGGCAGACAGACTCAGGCAGCCACTCCCATTCATTCACCCACATACACGTCACACACGGAGAGGGCAGGCAGCCCCCTCGCGGTGACCAGGAAGCGAGCTGGCCCAAGCCGCTGGTCGCGGTTAGAGCCAGCTGAGCAGTGGGCAGACAGACTCAGGCAGCCACTCCCATTCATTCACCCACATACACGTCACACACGGAGAGGGCAGGCAGCCCCCTCGCGGTGACCAGGAAGCGAGCTGGCCCAAGCCGCTGGTCGCGGTTAGAGCCAGCTGAGCAGTGGGCAGACAGACTCAGGCAGCCACTCCCATTCATTCACCCACATACACGTCACACACGGAGAGGGCAGGCAGCCCCCTCGCGGTGACCAGGAAGCGAGCTGGCCCAAGCCGCTGGTCGCGGTTAGAGCCAGCTGAGCAGTGGGCAGACAGACTCAGGCAGCCACTCCCATTCATTCACCCACATACACGTCACACACGGAGAGGGCAGGCAGCCCCCTCGCGGTGACCAGGAAGCGAGCTGGCCCAAGCCGCTGGTCGCGGTTAGAGCCAGCTGAGCAGTGGGCAGACAGACTCAGGCAGCCACTCCCATTCATTCACCCACATACACGTCACACACGGAGAGGGCAGGCAGCCCCCTCGCGGTGACCAGGAAGCGAGCTGGCCCAAGCCGCTGGTCGCGGTTAGAGCCAGCTGAGCAGTGGGCAGACAGACTCAGGCAGCCACTCCCATTCATTCACCCACATACACGTCACACACGGAGAGGGCAGGCAGCCCCCTCGCGGTGACCAGGAAGCGAGCTGGCCCAAGCCGCTGGTCGCGGTTAGAGCCAGCTGAGCAGTGGGCAGACAGACTCAGGCAGCCACTCCCATTCATTCACCCACATACACGTCACACACGGAGAGGGCAGGCAGCCCCCTCGCGGTGACCAGGAAGCGAGCTGGCCCAAGCCGCTGGTCGCGGTTAGAGCCAGCTGAGCAGTGGGCAGACAGACTCAGGCAGCCACTCCCATTCATTCACCCACATACACGTCACACACGGAGAGGGCAGGCAGCCCCCTCGCGGTGACCAGGAAGCGAGCTGGCCCAAGCCGCTGGTCGCGGTTAGAGCCAGCTGAGCAGTGGGCAGACAGACTCAGGCAGCCACTCCCATTCATTCACCCACATACACGTCACACACGGAGAGGGCAGGCAGCCCCCTCGCGGTGACCAGGAAGCGAGCTGGCCCAAGCCGCTGGTCGCGGTTAGAGCCAGCTGAGCAGTGGGCAGACAGACTCAGGCAGCCACTCCCATTCATTCACCCACATACACGTCACACACGGAGAGGGCAGGCAGCCCCCTCGCGGTGACCAGGAAGCGAGCTGGCCCAAGCCGCTGGTCGCGGTTAGAGCCAGCTGAGCAGTGGGCAGACAGACTCAGGCAGCCACTCCCATTCATTCACCCACATACACGTCACACACGGAGAGGGCAGGCAGCCCCCTCGCGGTGACCAGGAAGCGAGCTGGCCCAAGCCGCTGGTCGCGGTTAGAGCCAGCTGAGCAGTGGGCAGACAGACTCAGGCAGCCACTCCCATTCATTCACCCACATACACGTCACACACGGAGAGGGCAGGCAGCCCCCTCGCGGTGACCAGGAAGCGAGCTGGCCCAAGCCGCTGGTCGCGGTTAGAGCCAGCTGAGCAGTGGGCAGACAGACTCAGGCAGCCACTCCCATTCATTCACCCACATACACGTCACACACGGAGAGGGCAGGCAGCCCCCTCGCGGTGACCAGGAAGCGAGCTGGCCCAAGCCGCTGGTCGCGGTTAGAGCCAGCTGAGCAGTGGGCAGACAGACTCAGGCAGCCACTCCCATTCATTCACCCACATACACGTCACACACGGAGAGGGCAGGCAGCCCCCTCGCGGTGACCAGGAAGCGAGCTGGCCCAAGCCGCTGGTCGCGGTTAGAGCCAGCTGAGCAGTGGGCAGACAGACTCAGGCAGCCACTCCCATTCATTCACCCACATACACGTCACACACGGAGAGGGCAGGCAGCCCCCTCGCGGTGACCAGGAAGCGAGCTGGCCCAAGCCGCTGGTCGCGGTTAGAGCCAGCTGAGCAGTGGGCAGACAGACTCAGGCAGCCACTCCCATTCATTCACCCACATACACGTCACACACGGAGAGGGCAGGCAGCCCCCTCGCGGTGACCAGGAAGCGAGCTGGCCCAAGCCGCTGGTCGCGGTTAGAGCCAGCTGAGCAGTGGGCAGACAGACTCAGGCAGCCACTCCCATTCATTCACCCACATACACGTCACACACGGAGAGGGCAGGCAGCCCCCTCGCGGTGACCAGGAAGCGAGCTGGCCCAAGCCGCTGGTCGCGGTTAGAGCCAGCTGAGCAGTGGGCAGACAGACTCAGGCAGCCACTCCCATTCATTCACCCACATACACGTCACACACGGAGAGGGCAGGCAGCCCCCTCGCGGTGACCAGGAAGCGAGCTGGCCCAAGCCGCTGGTCGCGGTTAGAGCCAGCTGAGCAGTGGGCAGACAGACTCAGGCAGCCACTCCCATTCATTCACCCACATACACGTCACACACGGAGAGGGCAGGCAGCCCCCTCGCGGTGACCAGGAAGCGAGCTGGCCCAAGCCGCTGGTCGCGGTTAGAGCCAGCTGAGCAGTGGGCAGACAGACTCAGGCAGCCACTCCCATTCATTCACCCACATACACGTCACACACGGAGAGGGCAGGCAGCCCCCTCGCGGTGACCAGGAAGCGAGCTGGCCCAAGCCGCTGGTCGCGGTTAGAGCCAGCTGAGCAGTGGGCAGACAGACTCAGGCAGCCACTCCCATTCATTCACCCACATACACGTCACACACGGAGAGGGCAGGCAGCCCCCTCGCGGTGACCAGGAAGCGAGCTGGCCCAAGCCGCTGGTCGCGGTTAGAGCCAGCTGAGCAGTGGGCAGACAGACTCAGGCAGCCACTCCCATTCATTCACCCACATACACGTCACACACGGAGAGGGCAGGCAGCCCCCTCGCGGTGACCAGGAAGCGAGCTGGCCCAAGCCGCTGGTCGCGGTTAGAGCCAGCTGAGCAGTGGGCAGACAGACTCAGGCAGCCACTCCCATTCATTCACCCACATACACGTCACACACGGAGAGGGCAGGCAGCCCCCTCGCGGTGACCAGGAAGCGAGCTGGCCCAAGCCGCTGGTCGCGGTTAGAGCCAGCTGAGCAGTGGGCAGACAGACTCAGGCAGCCACTCCCATTCATTCACCCACATACACGTCACACACGGAGAGGGCAGGCAGCCCCCTCGCGGTGACCAGGAAGCGAGCTGGCCCAAGCCGCTGGTCGCGGTTAGAGCCAGCTGAGCAGTGGGCAGACAGACTCAGGCAGCCACTCCCATTCATTCACCCACATACACGTCACACACGGAGAGGGCAGGCAGCCCCCTCGCGGTGACCAGGAAGCGAGCTGGCCCAAGCCGCTGGTCGCGGTTAGAGCCAGCTGAGCAGTGGGCAGACAGACTCAGGCAGCCACTCCCATTCATTCACCCACATACACGTCACACACGGAGAGGGCAGGCAGCCCCCTCGCGGTGACCAGGAAGCGAGCTGGCCCAAGCCGCTGGTCGCGGTTAGAGCCAGCTGAGCAGTGGGCAGACAGACTCAGGCAGCCACTCCCATTCATTCACCCACATACACGTCACACACGGAGAGGGCAGGCAGCCCCCTCGCGGTGACCAGGAAGCGAGCTGGCCCAAGCCGCTGGTCGCGGTTAGAGCCAGCTGAGCAGTGGGCAGACAGACTCAGGCAGCCACTCCCATTCATTCACCCACATACACGTCACACACGGAGAGGGCAGGCAGCCCCCTCGCGGTGACCAGGAAGCGAGCTGGCCCAAGCCGCTGGTCGCGGTTAGAGCCAGCTGAGCAGTGGGCAGACAGACTCAGGCAGCCACTCCCATTCATTCACCCACATACACGTCACACACGGAGAGGGCAGGCAGCCCCCTCGCGGTGACCAGGAAGCGAGCTGGCCCAAGCCGCTGGTCGCGGTTAGAGCCAGCTGAGCAGTGGGCAGACAGACTCAGGCAGCCACTCCCATTCATTCACCCACATACACGTCACACACGGAGAGGGCAGGCAGCCCCCTCGCGGTGACCAGGAAGCGAGCTGGCCCAAGCCGCTGGTCGCGGTTAGAGCCAGCTGAGCAGTGGGCAGACAGACTCAGGCAGCCACTCCCATTCATTCACCCACATACACGTCACACACGGAGAGGGCAGGCAGCCCCCTCGCGGTGACCAGGAAGCGAGCTGGCCCAAGCCGCTGGTCGCGGTTAGAGCCAGCTGAGCAGTGGGCAGACAGACTCAGGCAGCCACTCCCATTCATTCACCCACATACACGTCACACACGGAGAGGGCAGGCAGCCCCCTCGCGGTGACCAGGAAGCGAGCTGGCCCAAGCCGCTGGTCGCGGTTAGAGCCAGCTGAGCAGTGGGCAGACAGACTCAGGCAGCCACTCCCATTCATTCACCCACATACACGTCACACACGGAGAGGGCAGGCAGCCCCCTCGCGGTGACCAGGAAGCGAGCTGGCCCAAGCCGCTGGTCGCGGTTAGAGCCAGCTGAGCAGTGGGCAGACAGACTCAGGCAGCCACTCCCATTCATTCACCCACATACACGTCACACACGGAGAGGGCAGGCAGCCCCCTCGCGGTGACCAGGAAGCGAGCTGGCCCAAGCCGCTGGTCGCGGTTAGAGCCAGCTGAGCAGTGGGCAGACAGACTCAGGCAGCCACTCCCATTCATTCACCCACATACACGTCACACACGGAGAGGGCAGGCAGCCCCCTCGCGGTGACCAGGAAGCGAGCTGGCCCAAGCCGCTGGTCGCGGTTAGAGCCAGCTGAGCAGTGGGCAGACAGACTCAGGCAGCCACTCCCATTCATTCACCCACATACACGTCACACACGGAGAGGGCAGGCAGCCCCCTCGCGGTGACCAGGAAGCGAGCTGGCCCAAGCCGCTGGTCGCGGTTAGAGCCAGCTGAGCAGTGGGCAGACAGACTCAGGCAGCCACTCCCATTCATTCACCCACATACACGTCACACACGGAGAGGGCAGGCAGCCCCCTCGCGGTGACCAGGAAGCGAGCTGGCCCAAGCCGCTGGTCGCGGTTAGAGCCAGCTGAGCAGTGGGCAGACAGACTCAGGCAGCCACTCCCATTCATTCACCCACATACACGTCACACACGGAGAGGGCAGGCAGCCCCCTCGCGGTGACCAGGAAGCGAGCTGGCCCAAGCCGCTGGTCGCGGTTAGAGCCAGCTGAGCAGTGGGCAGACAGACTCAGGCAGCCACTCCCATTCATTCACCCACATACACGTCACACACGGAGAGGGCAGGCAGCCCCCTCGCGGTGACCAGGAAGCGAGCTGGCCCAAGCCGCTGGTCGCGGTTAGAGCCAGCTGAGCAGTGGGCAGACAGACTCAGGCAGCCACTCCCATTCATTCACCCACATACACGTCACACACGGAGAGGGCAGGCAGCCCCCTCGCGGTGACCAGGAAGCGAGCTGGCCCAAGCCGCTGGTCGCGGTTAGAGCCAGCTGAGCAGTGGGCAGACAGACTCAGGCAGCCACTCCCATTCATTCACCCACATACACGTCACACACGGAGAGGGCAGGCAGCCCCCTCGCGGTGACCAGGAAGCGAGCTGGCCCAAGCCGCTGGTCGCGGTTAGAGCCAGCTGAGCAGTGGGCAGACAGACTCAGGCAGCCACTCCCATTCATTCACCCACATACACGTCACACACGGAGAGGGCAGGCAGCCCCCTCGCGGTGACCAGGAAGCGAGCTGGCCCAAGCCGCTGGTCGCGGTTAGAGCCAGCTGAGCAGTGGGCAGACAGACTCAGGCAGCCACTCCCATTCATTCACCCACATACACGTCACACACGGAGAGGGCAGGCAGCCCCCTCGCGGTGACCAGGAAGCGAGCTGGCCCAAGCCGCTGGTCGCGGTTAGAGCCAGCTGAGCAGTGGGCAGACAGACTCAGGCAGCCACTCCCATTCATTCACCCACATACACGTCACACACGGAGAGGGCAGGCAGCCCCCTCGCGGTGACCAGGAAGCGAGCTGGCCCAAGCCGCTGGTCGCGGTTAGAGCCAGCTGAGCAGTGGGCAGACAGACTCAGGCAGCCACTCCCATTCATTCACCCACATACACGTCACACACGGAGAGGGCAGGCAGCCCCCTCGCGGTGACCAGGAAGCGAGCTGGCCCAAGCCGCTGGTCGCGGTTAGAGCCAGCTGAGCAGTGGGCAGACAGACTCAGGCAGCCACTCCCATTCATTCACCCACATACACGTCACACACGGAGAGGGCAGGCAGCCCCCTCGCGGTGACCAGGAAGCGAGCTGGCCCAAGCCGCTGGTCGCGGTTAGAGCCAGCTGAGCAGTGGGCAGACAGACTCAGGCAGCCACTCCCATTCATTCACCCACATACACGTCACACACGGAGAGGGCAGGCAGCCCCCTCGCGGTGACCAGGAAGCGAGCTGGCCCAAGCCGCTGGTCGCGGTTAGAGCCAGCTGAGCAGTGGGCAGACAGACTCAGGCAGCCACTCCCATTCATTCACCCACATACACGTCACACACGGAGAGGGCAGGCAGCCCCCTCGCGGTGACCAGGAAGCGAGCTGGCCCAAGCCGCTGGTCGCGGTTAGAGCCAGCTGAGCAGTGGGCAGACAGACTCAGGCAGCCACTCCCATTCATTCACCCACATACACGTCACACACGGAGAGGGCAGGCAGCCCCCTCGCGGTGACCAGGAAGCGAGCTGGCCCAAGCCGCTGGTCGCGGTTAGAGCCAGCTGAGCAGTGGGCAGACAGACTCAGGCAGCCACTCCCATTCATTCACCCACATACACGTCACACACGGAGAGGGCAGGCAGCCCCCTCGCGGTGACCAGGAAGCGAGCTGGCCCAAGCCGCTGGTCGCGGTTAGAGCCAGCTGAGCAGTGGGCAGACAGACTCAGGCAGCCACTCCCATTCATTCACCCACATACACGTCACACACGGAGAGGGCAGGCAGCCCCCTCGCGGTGACCAGGAAGCGAGCTGGCCCAAGCCGCTGGTCGCGGTTAGAGCCAGCTGAGCAGTGGGCAGACAGACTCAGGCAGCCACTCCCATTCATTCACCCACATACACGTCACACACGGAGAGGGCAGGCAGCCCCCTCGCGGTGACCAGGAAGCGAGCTGGCCCAAGCCGCTGGTCGCGGTTAGAGCCAGCTGAGCAGTGGGCAGACAGACTCAGGCAGCCACTCCCATTCATTCACCCACATACACGTCACACACGGAGAGGGCAGGCAGCCCCCTCGCGGTGACCAGGAAGCGAGCTGGCCCAAGCCGCTGGTCGCGGTTAGAGCCAGCTGAGCAGTGGGCAGACAGACTCAGGCAGCCACTCCCATTCATTCACCCACATACACGTCACACACGGAGAGGGCAGGCAGCCCCCTCGCGGTGACCAGGAAGCGAGCTGGCCCAAGCCGCTGGTCGCGGTTAGAGCCAGCTGAGCAGTGGGCAGACAGACTCAGGCAGCCACTCCCATTCATTCACCCACATACACGTCACACACGGAGAGGGCAGGCAGCCCCCTCGCGGTGACCAGGAAGCGAGCTGGCCCAAGCCGCTGGTCGCGGTTAGAGCCAGCTGAGCAGTGGGCAGACAGACTCAGGCAGCCACTCCCATTCATTCACCCACATACACGTCACACACGGAGAGGGCAGGCAGCCCCCTCGCGGTGACCAGGAAGCGAGCTGGCCCAAGCCGCTGGTCGCGGTTAGAGCCAGCTGAGCAGTGGGCAGACAGACTCAGGCAGCCACTCCCATTCATTCACCCACATACACGTCACACACGGAGAGGGCAGGCAGCCCCCTCGCGGTGACCAGGAAGCGAGCTGGCCCAAGCCGCTGGTCGCGGTTAGAGCCAGCTGAGCAGTGGGCAGACAGACTCAGGCAGCCACTCCCATTCATTCACCCACATACACGTCACACACGGAGAGGGCAGGCAGCCCCCTCGCGGTGACCAGGAAGCGAGCTGGCCCAAGCCGCTGGTCGCGGTTAGAGCCAGCTGAGCAGTGGGCAGACAGACTCAGGCAGCCACTCCCATTCATTCACCCACATACACGTCACACACGGAGAGGGCAGGCAGCCCCCTCGCGGTGACCAGGAAGCGAGCTGGCCCAAGCCGCTGGTCGCGGTTAGAGCCAGCTGAGCAGTGGGCAGACAGACTCAGGCAGCCACTCCCATTCATTCACCCACATACACGTCACACACGGAGAGGGCAGGCAGCCCCCTCGCGGTGACCAGGAAGCGAGCTGGCCCAAGCCGCTGGTCGCGGTTAGAGCCAGCTGAGCAGTGGGCAGACAGACTCAGGCAGCCACTCCCATTCATTCACCCACATACACGTCACACACGGAGAGGGCAGGCAGCCCCCTCGCGGTGACCAGGAAGCGAGCTGGCCCAAGCCGCTGGTCGCGGTTAGAGCCAGCTGAGCAGTGGGCAGACAGACTCAGGCAGCCACTCCCATTCATTCACCCACATACACGTCACACACGGAGAGGGCAGGCAGCCCCCTCGCGGTGACCAGGAAGCGAGCTGGCCCAAGCCGCTGGTCGCGGTTAGAGCCAGCTGAGCAGTGGGCAGACAGACTCAGGCAGCCACTCCCATTCATTCACCCACATACACGTCACACACGGAGAGGGCAGGCAGCCCCCTCGCGGTGACCAGGAAGCGAGCTGGCCCAAGCCGCTGGTCGCGGTTAGAGCCAGCTGAGCAGTGGGCAGACAGACTCAGGCAGCCACTCCCATTCATTCACCCACATACACGTCACACACGGAGAGGGCAGGCAGCCCCCTCGCGGTGACCAGGAAGCGAGCTGGCCCAAGCCGCTGGTCGCGGTTAGAGCCAGCTGAGCAGTGGGCAGACAGACTCAGGCAGCCACTCCCATTCATTCACCCACATACACGTCACACACGGAGAGGGCAGGCAGCCCCCTCGCGGTGACCAGGAAGCGAGCTGGCCCAAGCCGCTGGTCGCGGTTAGAGCCAGCTGAGCAGTGGGCAGACAGACTCAGGCAGCCACTCCCATTCATTCACCCACATACACGTCACACACGGAGAGGGCAGGCAGCCCCCTCGCGGTGACCAGGAAGCGAGCTGGCCCAAGCCGCTGGTCGCGGTTAGAGCCAGCTGAGCAGTGGGCAGACAGACTCAGGCAGCCACTCCCATTCATTCACCCACATACACGTCACACACGGAGAGGGCAGGCAGCCCCCTCGCGGTGACCAGGAAGCGAGCTGGCCCAAGCCGCTGGTCGCGGTTAGAGCCAGCTGAGCAGTGGGCAGACAGACTCAGGCAGCCACTCCCATTCATTCACCCACATACACGTCACACACGGAGAGGGCAGGCAGCCCCCTCGCGGTGACCAGGAAGCGAGCTGGCCCAAGCCGCTGGTCGCGGTTAGAGCCAGCTGAGCAGTGGGCAGACAGACTCAGGCAGCCACTCCCATTCATTCACCCACATACACGTCACACACGGAGAGGGCAGGCAGCCCCCTCGCGGTGACCAGGAAGCGAGCTGGCCCAAGCCGCTGGTCGCGGTTAGAGCCAGCTGAGCAGTGGGCAGACAGACTCAGGCAGCCACTCCCATTCATTCACCCACATACACGTCACACACGGAGAGGGCAGGCAGCCCCCTCGCGGTGACCAGGAAGCGAGCTGGCCCAAGCCGCTGGTCGCGGTTAGAGCCAGCTGAGCAGTGGGCAGACAGACTCAGGCAGCCACTCCCATTCATTCACCCACATACACGTCACACACGGAGAGGGCAGGCAGCCCCCTCGCGGTGACCAGGAAGCGAGCTGGCCCAAGCCGCTGGTCGCGGTTAGAGCCAGCTGAGCAGTGGGCAGACAGACTCAGGCAGCCACTCCCATTCATTCACCCACATACACGTCACACACGGAGAGGGCAGGCAGCCCCCTCGCGGTGACCAGGAAGCGAGCTGGCCCAAGCCGCTGGTCGCGGTTAGAGCCAGCTGAGCAGTGGGCAGACAGACTCAGGCAGCCACTCCCATTCATTCACCCACATACACGTCACACACGGAGAGGGCAGGCAGCCCCCTCGCGGTGACCAGGAAGCGAGCTGGCCCAAGCCGCTGGTCGCGGTTAGAGCCAGCTGAGCAGTGGGCAGACAGACTCAGGCAGCCACTCCCATTCATTCACCCACATACACGTCACACACGGAGAGGGCAGGCAGCCCCCTCGCGGTGACCAGGAAGCGAGCTGGCCCAAGCCGCTGGTCGCGGTTAGAGCCAGCTGAGCAGTGGGCAGACAGACTCAGGCAGCCACTCCCATTCATTCACCCACATACACGTCACACACGGAGAGGGCAGGCAGCCCCCTCGCGGTGACCAGGAAGCGAGCTGGCCCAAGCCGCTGGTCGCGGTTAGAGCCAGCTGAGCAGTGGGCAGACAGACTCAGGCAGCCACTCCCATTCATTCACCCACATACACGTCACACACGGAGAGGGCAGGCAGCCCCCTCGCGGTGACCAGGAAGCGAGCTGGCCCAAGCCGCTGGTCGCGGTTAGAGCCAGCTGAGCAGTGGGCAGACAGACTCAGGCAGCCACTCCCATTCATTCACCCACATACACGTCACACACGGAGAGGGCAGGCAGCCCCCTCGCGGTGACCAGGAAGCGAGCTGGCCCAAGCCGCTGGTCGCGGTTAGAGCCAGCTGAGCAGTGGGCAGACAGACTCAGGCAGCCACTCCCATTCATTCACCCACATACACGTCACACACGGAGAGGGCAGGCAGCCCCCTCGCGGTGACCAGGAAGCGAGCTGGCCCAAGCCGCTGGTCGCGGTTAGAGCCAGCTGAGCAGTGGGCAGACAGACTCAGGCAGCCACTCCCATTCATTCACCCACATACACGTCACACACGGAGAGGGCAGGCAGCCCCCTCGCGGTGACCAGGAAGCGAGCTGGCCCAAGCCGCTGGTCGCGGTTAGAGCCAGCTGAGCAGTGGGCAGACAGACTCAGGCAGCCACTCCCATTCATTCACCCACATACACGTCACACACGGAGAGGGCAGGCAGCCCCCTCGCGGTGACCAGGAAGCGAGCTGGCCCAAGCCGCTGGTCGCGGTTAGAGCCAGCTGAGCAGTGGGCAGACAGACTCAGGCAGCCACTCCCATTCATTCACCCACATACACGTCACACACGGAGAGGGCAGGCAGCCCCCTCGCGGTGACCAGGAAGCGAGCTGGCCCAAGCCGCTGGTCGCGGTTAGAGCCAGCTGAGCAGTGGGCAGACAGACTCAGGCAGCCACTCCCATTCATTCACCCACATACACGTCACACACGGAGAGGGCAGGCAGCCCCCTCGCGGTGACCAGGAAGCGAGCTGGCCCAAGCCGCTGGTCGCGGTTAGAGCCAGCTGAGCAGTGGGCAGACAGACTCAGGCAGCCACTCCCATTCATTCACCCACATACACGTCACACACGGAGAGGGCAGGCAGCCCCCTCGCGGTGACCAGGAAGCGAGCTGGCCCAAGCCGCTGGTCGCGGTTAGAGCCAGCTGAGCAGTGGGCAGACAGACTCAGGCAGCCACTCCCATTCATTCACCCACATACACGTCACACACGGAGAGGGCAGGCAGCCCCCTCGCGGTGACCAGGAAGCGAGCTGGCCCAAGCCGCTGGTCGCGGTTAGAGCCAGCTGAGCAGTGGGCAGACAGACTCAGGCAGCCACTCCCATTCATTCACCCACATACACGTCACACACGGAGAGGGCAGGCAGCCCCCTCGCGGTGACCAGGAAGCGAGCTGGCCCAAGCCGCTGGTCGCGGTTAGAGCCAGCTGAGCAGTGGGCAGACAGACTCAGGCAGCCACTCCCATTCATTCACCCACATACACGTCACACACGGAGAGGGCAGGCAGCCCCCTCGCGGTGACCAGGAAGCGAGCTGGCCCAAGCCGCTGGTCGCGGTTAGAGCCAGCTGAGCAGTGGGCAGACAGACTCAGGCAGCCACTCCCATTCATTCACCCACATACACGTCACACACGGAGAGGGCAGGCAGCCCCCTCGCGGTGACCAGGAAGCGAGCTGGCCCAAGCCGCTGGTCGCGGTTAGAGCCAGCTGAGCAGTGGGCAGACAGACTCAGGCAGCCACTCCCATTCATTCACCCACATACACGTCACACACGGAGAGGGCAGGCAGCCCCCTCGCGGTGACCAGGAAGCGAGCTGGCCCAAGCCGCTGGTCGCGGTTAGAGCCAGCTGAGCAGTGGGCAGACAGACTCAGGCAGCCACTCCCATTCATTCACCCACATACACGTCACACACGGAGAGGGCAGGCAGCCCCCTCGCGGTGACCAGGAAGCGAGCTGGCCCAAGCCGCTGGTCGCGGTTAGAGCCAGCTGAGCAGTGGGCAGACAGACTCAGGCAGCCACTCCCATTCATTCACCCACATACACGTCACACACGGAGAGGGCAGGCAGCCCCCTCGCGGTGACCAGGAAGCGAGCTGGCCCAAGCCGCTGGTCGCGGTTAGAGCCAGCTGAGCAGTGGGCAGACAGACTCAGGCAGCCACTCCCATTCATTCACCCACATACACGTCACACACGGAGAGGGCAGGCAGCCCCCTCGCGGTGACCAGGAAGCGAGCTGGCCCAAGCCGCTGGTCGCGGTTAGAGCCAGCTGAGCAGTGGGCAGACAGACTCAGGCAGCCACTCCCATTCATTCACCCACATACACGTCACACACGGAGAGGGCAGGCAGCCCCCTCGCGGTGACCAGGAAGCGAGCTGGCCCAAGCCGCTGGTCGCGGTTAGAGCCAGCTGAGCAGTGGGCAGACAGACTCAGGCAGCCACTCCCATTCATTCACCCACATACACGTCACACACGGAGAGGGCAGGCAGCCCCCTCGCGGTGACCAGGAAGCGAGCTGGCCCAAGCCGCTGGTCGCGGTTAGAGCCAGCTGAGCAGTGGGCAGACAGACTCAGGCAGCCACTCCCATTCATTCACCCACATACACGTCACACACGGAGAGGGCAGGCAGCCCCCTCGCGGTGACCAGGAAGCGAGCTGGCCCAAGCCGCTGGTCGCGGTTAGAGCCAGCTGAGCAGTGGGCAGACAGACTCAGGCAGCCACTCCCATTCATTCACCCACATACACGTCACACACGGAGAGGGCAGGCAGCCCCCTCGCGGTGACCAGGAAGCGAGCTGGCCCAAGCCGCTGGTCGCGGTTAGAGCCAGCTGAGCAGTGGGCAGACAGACTCAGGCAGCCACTCCCATTCATTCACCCACATACACGTCACACACGGAGAGGGCAGGCAGCCCCCTCGCGGTGACCAGGAAGCGAGCTGGCCCAAGCCGCTGGTCGCGGTTAGAGCCAGCTGAGCAGTGGGCAGACAGACTCAGGCAGCCACTCCCATTCATTCACCCACATACACGTCACACACGGAGAGGGCAGGCAGCCCCCTCGCGGTGACCAGGAAGCGAGCTGGCCCAAGCCGCTGGTCGCGGTTAGAGCCAGCTGAGCAGTGGGCAGACAGACTCAGGCAGCCACTCCCATTCATTCACCCACATACACGTCACACACGGAGAGGGCAGGCAGCCCCCTCGCGGTGACCAGGAAGCGAGCTGGCCCAAGCCGCTGGTCGCGGTTAGAGCCAGCTGAGCAGTGGGCAGACAGACTCAGGCAGCCACTCCCATTCATTCACCCACATACACGTCACACACGGAGAGGGCAGGCAGCCCCCTCGCGGTGACCAGGAAGCGAGCTGGCCCAAGCCGCTGGTCGCGGTTAGAGCCAGCTGAGCAGTGGGCAGACAGACTCAGGCAGCCACTCCCATTCATTCACCCACATACACGTCACACACGGAGAGGGCAGGCAGCCCCCTCGCGGTGACCAGGAAGCGAGCTGGCCCAAGCCGCTGGTCGCGGTTAGAGCCAGCTGAGCAGTGGGCAGACAGACTCAGGCAGCCACTCCCATTCATTCACCCACATACACGTCACACACGGAGAGGGCAGGCAGCCCCCTCGCGGTGACCAGGAAGCGAGCTGGCCCAAGCCGCTGGTCGCGGTTAGAGCCAGCTGAGCAGTGGGCAGACAGACTCAGGCAGCCACTCCCATTCATTCACCCACATACACGTCACACACGGAGAGGGCAGGCAGCCCCCTCGCGGTGACCAGGAAGCGAGCTGGCCCAAGCCGCTGGTCGCGGTTAGAGCCAGCTGAGCAGTGGGCAGACAGACTCAGGCAGCCACTCCCATTCATTCACCCACATACACGTCACACACGGAGAGGGCAGGCAGCCCCCTCGCGGTGACCAGGAAGCGAGCTGGCCCAAGCCGCTGGTCGCGGTTAGAGCCAGCTGAGCAGTGGGCAGACAGACTCAGGCAGCCACTCCCATTCATTCACCCACATACACGTCACACACGGAGAGGGCAGGCAGCCCCCTCGCGGTGACCAGGAAGCGAGCTGGCCCAAGCCGCTGGTCGCGGTTAGAGCCAGCTGAGCAGTGGGCAGACAGACTCAGGCAGCCACTCCCATTCATTCACCCACATACACGTCACACACGGAGAGGGCAGGCAGCCCCCTCGCGGTGACCAGGAAGCGAGCTGGCCCAAGCCGCTGGTCGCGGTTAGAGCCAGCTGAGCAGTGGGCAGACAGACTCAGGCAGCCACTCCCATTCATTCACCCACATACACGTCACACACGGAGAGGGCAGGCAGCCCCCTCGCGGTGACCAGGAAGCGAGCTGGCCCAAGCCGCTGGTCGCGGTTAGAGCCAGCTGAGCAGTGGGCAGACAGACTCAGGCAGCCACTCCCATTCATTCACCCACATACACGTCACACACGGAGAGGGCAGGCAGCCCCCTCGCGGTGACCAGGAAGCGAGCTGGCCCAAGCCGCTGGTCGCGGTTAGAGCCAGCTGAGCAGTGGGCAGACAGACTCAGGCAGCCACTCCCATTCATTCACCCACATACACGTCACACACGGAGAGGGCAGGCAGCCCCCTCGCGGTGACCAGGAAGCGAGCTGGCCCAAGCCGCTGGTCGCGGTTAGAGCCAGCTGAGCAGTGGGCAGACAGACTCAGGCAGCCACTCCCATTCATTCACCCACATACACGTCACACACGGAGAGGGCAGGCAGCCCCCTCGCGGTGACCAGGAAGCGAGCTGGCCCAAGCCGCTGGTCGCGGTTAGAGCCAGCTGAGCAGTGGGCAGACAGACTCAGGCAGCCACTCCCATTCATTCACCCACATACACGTCACACACGGAGAGGGCAGGCAGCCCCCTCGCGGTGACCAGGAAGCGAGCTGGCCCAAGCCGCTGGTCGCGGTTAGAGCCAGCTGAGCAGTGGGCAGACAGACTCAGGCAGCCACTCCCATTCATTCACCCACATACACGTCACACACGGAGAGGGCAGGCAGCCCCCTCGCGGTGACCAGGAAGCGAGCTGGCCCAAGCCGCTGGTCGCGGTTAGAGCCAGCTGAGCAGTGGGCAGACAGACTCAGGCAGCCACTCCCATTCATTCACCCACATACACGTCACACACGGAGAGGGCAGGCAGCCCCCTCGCGGTGACCAGGAAGCGAGCTGGCCCAAGCCGCTGGTCGCGGTTAGAGCCAGCTGAGCAGTGGGCAGACAGACTCAGGCAGCCACTCCCATTCATTCACCCACATACACGTCACACACGGAGAGGGCAGGCAGCCCCCTCGCGGTGACCAGGAAGCGAGCTGGCCCAAGCCGCTGGTCGCGGTTAGAGCCAGCTGAGCAGTGGGCAGACAGACTCAGGCAGCCACTCCCATTCATTCACCCACATACACGTCACACACGGAGAGGGCAGGCAGCCCCCTCGCGGTGACCAGGAAGCGAGCTGGCCCAAGCCGCTGGTCGCGGTTAGAGCCAGCTGAGCAGTGGGCAGACAGACTCAGGCAGCCACTCCCATTCATTCACCCACATACACGTCACACACGGAGAGGGCAGGCAGCCCCCTCGCGGTGACCAGGAAGCGAGCTGGCCCAAGCCGCTGGTCGCGGTTAGAGCCAGCTGAGCAGTGGGCAGACAGACTCAGGCAGCCACTCCCATTCATTCACCCACATACACGTCACACACGGAGAGGGCAGGCAGCCCCCTCGCGGTGACCAGGAAGCGAGCTGGCCCAAGCCGCTGGTCGCGGTTAGAGCCAGCTGAGCAGTGGGCAGACAGACTCAGGCAGCCACTCCCATTCATTCACCCACATACACGTCACACACGGAGAGGGCAGGCAGCCCCCTCGCGGTGACCAGGAAGCGAGCTGGCCCAAGCCGCTGGTCGCGGTTAGAGCCAGCTGAGCAGTGGGCAGACAGACTCAGGCAGCCACTCCCATTCATTCACCCACATACACGTCACACACGGAGAGGGCAGGCAGCCCCCTCGCGGTGACCAGGAAGCGAGCTGGCCCAAGCCGCTGGTCGCGGTTAGAGCCAGCTGAGCAGTGGGCAGACAGACTCAGGCAGCCACTCCCATTCATTCACCCACATACACGTCACACACGGAGAGGGCAGGCAGCCCCCTCGCGGTGACCAGGAAGCGAGCTGGCCCAAGCCGCTGGTCGCGGTTAGAGCCAGCTGAGCAGTGGGCAGACAGACTCAGGCAGCCACTCCCATTCATTCACCCACATACACGTCACACACGGAGAGGGCAGGCAGCCCCCTCGCGGTGACCAGGAAGCGAGCTGGCCCAAGCCGCTGGTCGCGGTTAGAGCCAGCTGAGCAGTGGGCAGACAGACTCAGGCAGCCACTCCCATTCATTCACCCACATACACGTCACACACGGAGAGGGCAGGCAGCCCCCTCGCGGTGACCAGGAAGCGAGCTGGCCCAAGCCGCTGGTCGCGGTTAGAGCCAGCTGAGCAGTGGGCAGACAGACTCAGGCAGCCACTCCCATTCATTCACCCACATACACGTCACACACGGAGAGGGCAGGCAGCCCCCTCGCGGTGACCAGGAAGCGAGCTGGCCCAAGCCGCTGGTCGCGGTTAGAGCCAGCTGAGCAGTGGGCAGACAGACTCAGGCAGCCACTCCCATTCATTCACCCACATACACGTCACACACGGAGAGGGCAGGCAGCCCCCTCGCGGTGACCAGGAAGCGAGCTGGCCCAAGCCGCTGGTCGCGGTTAGAGCCAGCTGAGCAGTGGGCAGACAGACTCAGGCAGCCACTCCCATTCATTCACCCACATACACGTCACACACGGAGAGGGCAGGCAGCCCCCTCGCGGTGACCAGGAAGCGAGCTGGCCCAAGCCGCTGGTCGCGGTTAGAGCCAGCTGAGCAGTGGGCAGACAGACTCAGGCAGCCACTCCCATTCATTCACCCACATACACGTCACACACGGAGAGGGCAGGCAGCCCCCTCGCGGTGACCAGGAAGCGAGCTGGCCCAAGCCGCTGGTCGCGGTTAGAGCCAGCTGAGCAGTGGGCAGACAGACTCAGGCAGCCACTCCCATTCATTCACCCACATACACGTCACACACGGAGAGGGCAGGCAGCCCCCTCGCGGTGACCAGGAAGCGAGCTGGCCCAAGCCGCTGGTCGCGGTTAGAGCCAGCTGAGCAGTGGGCAGACAGACTCAGGCAGCCACTCCCATTCATTCACCCACATACACGTCACACACGGAGAGGGCAGGCAGCCCCCTCGCGGTGACCAGGAAGCGAGCTGGCCCAAGCCGCTGGTCGCGGTTAGAGCCAGCTGAGCAGTGGGCAGACAGACTCAGGCAGCCACTCCCATTCATTCACCCACATACACGTCACACACGGAGAGGGCAGGCAGCCCCCTCGCGGTGACCAGGAAGCGAGCTGGCCCAAGCCGCTGGTCGCGGTTAGAGCCAGCTGAGCAGTGGGCAGACAGACTCAGGCAGCCACTCCCATTCATTCACCCACATACACGTCACACACGGAGAGGGCAGGCAGCCCCCTCGCGGTGACCAGGAAGCGAGCTGGCCCAAGCCGCTGGTCGCGGTTAGAGCCAGCTGAGCAGTGGGCAGACAGACTCAGGCAGCCACTCCCATTCATTCACCCACATACACGTCACACACGGAGAGGGCAGGCAGCCCCCTCGCGGTGACCAGGAAGCGAGCTGGCCCAAGCCGCTGGTCGCGGTTAGAGCCAGCTGAGCAGTGGGCAGACAGACTCAGGCAGCCACTCCCATTCATTCACCCACATACACGTCACACACGGAGAGGGCAGGCAGCCCCCTCGCGGTGACCAGGAAGCGAGCTGGCCCAAGCCGCTGGTCGCGGTTAGAGCCAGCTGAGCAGTGGGCAGACAGACTCAGGCAGCCACTCCCATTCATTCACCCACATACACGTCACACACGGAGAGGGCAGGCAGCCCCCTCGCGGTGACCAGGAAGCGAGCTGGCCCAAGCCGCTGGTCGCGGTTAGAGCCAGCTGAGCAGTGGGCAGACAGACTCAGGCAGCCACTCCCATTCATTCACCCACATACACGTCACACACGGAGAGGGCAGGCAGCCCCCTCGCGGTGACCAGGAAGCGAGCTGGCCCAAGCCGCTGGTCGCGGTTAGAGCCAGCTGAGCAGTGGGCAGACAGACTCAGGCAGCCACTCCCATTCATTCACCCACATACACGTCACACACGGAGAGGGCAGGCAGCCCCCTCGCGGTGACCAGGAAGCGAGCTGGCCCAAGCCGCTGGTCGCGGTTAGAGCCAGCTGAGCAGTGGGCAGACAGACTCAGGCAGCCACTCCCATTCATTCACCCACATACACGTCACACACGGAGAGGGCAGGCAGCCCCCTCGCGGTGACCAGGAAGCGAGCTGGCCCAAGCCGCTGGTCGCGGTTAGAGCCAGCTGAGCAGTGGGCAGACAGACTCAGGCAGCCACTCCCATTCATTCACCCACATACACGTCACACACGGAGAGGGCAGGCAGCCCCCTCGCGGTGACCAGGAAGCGAGCTGGCCCAAGCCGCTGGTCGCGGTTAGAGCCAGCTGAGCAGTGGGCAGACAGACTCAGGCAGCCACTCCCATTCATTCACCCACATACACGTCACACACGGAGAGGGCAGGCAGCCCCCTCGCGGTGACCAGGAAGCGAGCTGGCCCAAGCCGCTGGTCGCGGTTAGAGCCAGCTGAGCAGTGGGCAGACAGACTCAGGCAGCCACTCCCATTCATTCACCCACATACACGTCACACACGGAGAGGGCAGGCAGCCCCCTCGCGGTGACCAGGAAGCGAGCTGGCCCAAGCCGCTGGTCGCGGTTAGAGCCAGCTGAGCAGTGGGCAGACAGACTCAGGCAGCCACTCCCATTCATTCACCCACATACACGTCACACACGGAGAGGGCAGGCAGCCCCCTCGCGGTGACCAGGAAGCGAGCTGGCCCAAGCCGCTGGTCGCGGTTAGAGCCAGCTGAGCAGTGGGCAGACAGACTCAGGCAGCCACTCCCATTCATTCACCCACATACACGTCACACACGGAGAGGGCAGGCAGCCCCCTCGCGGTGACCAGGAAGCGAGCTGGCCCAAGCCGCTGGTCGCGGTTAGAGCCAGCTGAGCAGTGGGCAGACAGACTCAGGCAGCCACTCCCATTCATTCACCCACATACACGTCACACACGGAGAGGGCAGGCAGCCCCCTCGCGGTGACCAGGAAGCGAGCTGGCCCAAGCCGCTGGTCGCGGTTAGAGCCAGCTGAGCAGTGGGCAGACAGACTCAGGCAGCCACTCCCATTCATTCACCCACATACACGTCACACACGGAGAGGGCAGGCAGCCCCCTCGCGGTGACCAGGAAGCGAGCTGGCCCAAGCCGCTGGTCGCGGTTAGAGCCAGCTGAGCAGTGGGCAGACAGACTCAGGCAGCCACTCCCATTCATTCACCCACATACACGTCACACACGGAGAGGGCAGGCAGCCCCCTCGCGGTGACCAGGAAGCGAGCTGGCCCAAGCCGCTGGTCGCGGTTAGAGCCAGCTGAGCAGTGGGCAGACAGACTCAGGCAGCCACTCCCATTCATTCACCCACATACACGTCACACACGGAGAGGGCAGGCAGCCCCCTCGCGGTGACCAGGAAGCGAGCTGGCCCAAGCCGCTGGTCGCGGTTAGAGCCAGCTGAGCAGTGGGCAGACAGACTCAGGCAGCCACTCCCATTCATTCACCCACATACACGTCACACACGGAGAGGGCAGGCAGCCCCCTCGCGGTGACCAGGAAGCGAGCTGGCCCAAGCCGCTGGTCGCGGTTAGAGCCAGCTGAGCAGTGGGCAGACAGACTCAGGCAGCCACTCCCATTCATTCACCCACATACACGTCACACACGGAGAGGGCAGGCAGCCCCCTCGCGGTGACCAGGAAGCGAGCTGGCCCAAGCCGCTGGTCGCGGTTAGAGCCAGCTGAGCAGTGGGCAGACAGACTCAGGCAGCCACTCCCATTCATTCACCCACATACACGTCACACACGGAGAGGGCAGGCAGCCCCCTCGCGGTGACCAGGAAGCGAGCTGGCCCAAGCCGCTGGTCGCGGTTAGAGCCAGCTGAGCAGTGGGCAGACAGACTCAGGCAGCCACTCCCATTCATTCACCCACATACACGTCACACACGGAGAGGGCAGGCAGCCCCCTCGCGGTGACCAGGAAGCGAGCTGGCCCAAGCCGCTGGTCGCGGTTAGAGCCAGCTGAGCAGTGGGCAGACAGACTCAGGCAGCCACTCCCATTCATTCACCCACATACACGTCACACACGGAGAGGGCAGGCAGCCCCCTCGCGGTGACCAGGAAGCGAGCTGGCCCAAGCCGCTGGTCGCGGTTAGAGCCAGCTGAGCAGTGGGCAGACAGACTCAGGCAGCCACTCCCATTCATTCACCCACATACACGTCACACACGGAGAGGGCAGGCAGCCCCCTCGCGGTGACCAGGAAGCGAGCTGGCCCAAGCCGCTGGTCGCGGTTAGAGCCAGCTGAGCAGTGGGCAGACAGACTCAGGCAGCCACTCCCATTCATTCACCCACATACACGTCACACACGGAGAGGGCAGGCAGCCCCCTCGCGGTGACCAGGAAGCGAGCTGGCCCAAGCCGCTGGTCGCGGTTAGAGCCAGCTGAGCAGTGGGCAGACAGACTCAGGCAGCCACTCCCATTCATTCACCCACATACACGTCACACACGGAGAGGGCAGGCAGCCCCCTCGCGGTGACCAGGAAGCGAGCTGGCCCAAGCCGCTGGTCGCGGTTAGAGCCAGCTGAGCAGTGGGCAGACAGACTCAGGCAGCCACTCCCATTCATTCACCCACATACACGTCACACACGGAGAGGGCAGGCAGCCCCCTCGCGGTGACCAGGAAGCGAGCTGGCCCAAGCCGCTGGTCGCGGTTAGAGCCAGCTGAGCAGTGGGCAGACAGACTCAGGCAGCCACTCCCATTCATTCACCCACATACACGTCACACACGGAGAGGGCAGGCAGCCCCCTCGCGGTGACCAGGAAGCGAGCTGGCCCAAGCCGCTGGTCGCGGTTAGAGCCAGCTGAGCAGTGGGCAGACAGACTCAGGCAGCCACTCCCATTCATTCACCCACATACACGTCACACACGGAGAGGGCAGGCAGCCCCCTCGCGGTGACCAGGAAGCGAGCTGGCCCAAGCCGCTGGTCGCGGTTAGAGCCAGCTGAGCAGTGGGCAGACAGACTCAGGCAGCCACTCCCATTCATTCACCCACATACACGTCACACACGGAGAGGGCAGGCAGCCCCCTCGCGGTGACCAGGAAGCGAGCTGGCCCAAGCCGCTGGTCGCGGTTAGAGCCAGCTGAGCAGTGGGCAGACAGACTCAGGCAGCCACTCCCATTCATTCACCCACATACACGTCACACACGGAGAGGGCAGGCAGCCCCCTCGCGGTGACCAGGAAGCGAGCTGGCCCAAGCCGCTGGTCGCGGTTAGAGCCAGCTGAGCAGTGGGCAGACAGACTCAGGCAGCCACTCCCATTCATTCACCCACATACACGTCACACACGGAGAGGGCAGGCAGCCCCCTCGCGGTGACCAGGAAGCGAGCTGGCCCAAGCCGCTGGTCGCGGTTAGAGCCAGCTGAGCAGTGGGCAGACAGACTCAGGCAGCCACTCCCATTCATTCACCCACATACACGTCACACACGGAGAGGGCAGGCAGCCCCCTCGCGGTGACCAGGAAGCGAGCTGGCCCAAGCCGCTGGTCGCGGTTAGAGCCAGCTGAGCAGTGGGCAGACAGACTCAGGCAGCCACTCCCATTCATTCACCCACATACACGTCACACACGGAGAGGGCAGGCAGCCCCCTCGCGGTGACCAGGAAGCGAGCTGGCCCAAGCCGCTGGTCGCGGTTAGAGCCAGCTGAGCAGTGGGCAGACAGACTCAGGCAGCCACTCCCATTCATTCACCCACATACACGTCACACACGGAGAGGGCAGGCAGCCCCCTCGCGGTGACCAGGAAGCGAGCTGGCCCAAGCCGCTGGTCGCGGTTAGAGCCAGCTGAGCAGTGGGCAGACAGACTCAGGCAGCCACTCCCATTCATTCACCCACATACACGTCACACACGGAGAGGGCAGGCAGCCCCCTCGCGGTGACCAGGAAGCGAGCTGGCCCAAGCCGCTGGTCGCGGTTAGAGCCAGCTGAGCAGTGGGCAGACAGACTCAGGCAGCCACTCCCATTCATTCACCCACATACACGTCACACACGGAGAGGGCAGGCAGCCCCCTCGCGGTGACCAGGAAGCGAGCTGGCCCAAGCCGCTGGTCGCGGTTAGAGCCAGCTGAGCAGTGGGCAGACAGACTCAGGCAGCCACTCCCATTCATTCACCCACATACACGTCACACACGGAGAGGGCAGGCAGCCCCCTCGCGGTGACCAGGAAGCGAGCTGGCCCAAGCCGCTGGTCGCGGTTAGAGCCAGCTGAGCAGTGGGCAGACAGACTCAGGCAGCCACTCCCATTCATTCACCCACATACACGTCACACACGGAGAGGGCAGGCAGCCCCCTCGCGGTGACCAGGAAGCGAGCTGGCCCAAGCCGCTGGTCGCGGTTAGAGCCAGCTGAGCAGTGGGCAGACAGACTCAGGCAGCCACTCCCATTCATTCACCCACATACACGTCACACACGGAGAGGGCAGGCAGCCCCCTCGCGGTGACCAGGAAGCGAGCTGGCCCAAGCCGCTGGTCGCGGTTAGAGCCAGCTGAGCAGTGGGCAGACAGACTCAGGCAGCCACTCCCATTCATTCACCCACATACACGTCACACACGGAGAGGGCAGGCAGCCCCCTCGCGGTGACCAGGAAGCGAGCTGGCCCAAGCCGCTGGTCGCGGTTAGAGCCAGCTGAGCAGTGGGCAGACAGACTCAGGCAGCCACTCCCATTCATTCACCCACATACACGTCACACACGGAGAGGGCAGGCAGCCCCCTCGCGGTGACCAGGAAGCGAGCTGGCCCAAGCCGCTGGTCGCGGTTAGAGCCAGCTGAGCAGTGGGCAGACAGACTCAGGCAGCCACTCCCATTCATTCACCCACATACACGTCACACACGGAGAGGGCAGGCAGCCCCCTCGCGGTGACCAGGAAGCGAGCTGGCCCAAGCCGCTGGTCGCGGTTAGAGCCAGCTGAGCAGTGGGCAGACAGACTCAGGCAGCCACTCCCATTCATTCACCCACATACACGTCACACACGGAGAGGGCAGGCAGCCCCCTCGCGGTGACCAGGAAGCGAGCTGGCCCAAGCCGCTGGTCGCGGTTAGAGCCAGCTGAGCAGTGGGCAGACAGACTCAGGCAGCCACTCCCATTCATTCACCCACATACACGTCACACACGGAGAGGGCAGGCAGCCCCCTCGCGGTGACCAGGAAGCGAGCTGGCCCAAGCCGCTGGTCGCGGTTAGAGCCAGCTGAGCAGTGGGCAGACAGACTCAGGCAGCCACTCCCATTCATTCACCCACATACACGTCACACACGGAGAGGGCAGGCAGCCCCCTCGCGGTGACCAGGAAGCGAGCTGGCCCAAGCCGCTGGTCGCGGTTAGAGCCAGCTGAGCAGTGGGCAGACAGACTCAGGCAGCCACTCCCATTCATTCACCCACATACACGTCACACACGGAGAGGGCAGGCAGCCCCCTCGCGGTGACCAGGAAGCGAGCTGGCCCAAGCCGCTGGTCGCGGTTAGAGCCAGCTGAGCAGTGGGCAGACAGACTCAGGCAGCCACTCCCATTCATTCACCCACATACACGTCACACACGGAGAGGGCAGGCAGCCCCCTCGCGGTGACCAGGAAGCGAGCTGGCCCAAGCCGCTGGTCGCGGTTAGAGCCAGCTGAGCAGTGGGCAGACAGACTCAGGCAGCCACTCCCATTCATTCACCCACATACACGTCACACACGGAGAGGGCAGGCAGCCCCCTCGCGGTGACCAGGAAGCGAGCTGGCCCAAGCCGCTGGTCGCGGTTAGAGCCAGCTGAGCAGTGGGCAGACAGACTCAGGCAGCCACTCCCATTCATTCACCCACATACACGTCACACACGGAGAGGGCAGGCAGCCCCCTCGCGGTGACCAGGAAGCGAGCTGGCCCAAGCCGCTGGTCGCGGTTAGAGCCAGCTGAGCAGTGGGCAGACAGACTCAGGCAGCCACTCCCATTCATTCACCCACATACACGTCACACACGGAGAGGGCAGGCAGCCCCCTCGCGGTGACCAGGAAGCGAGCTGGCCCAAGCCGCTGGTCGCGGTTAGAGCCAGCTGAGCAGTGGGCAGACAGACTCAGGCAGCCACTCCCATTCATTCACCCACATACACGTCACACACGGAGAGGGCAGGCAGCCCCCTCGCGGTGACCAGGAAGCGAGCTGGCCCAAGCCGCTGGTCGCGGTTAGAGCCAGCTGAGCAGTGGGCAGACAGACTCAGGCAGCCACTCCCATTCATTCACCCACATACACGTCACACACGGAGAGGGCAGGCAGCCCCCTCGCGGTGACCAGGAAGCGAGCTGGCCCAAGCCGCTGGTCGCGGTTAGAGCCAGCTGAGCAGTGGGCAGACAGACTCAGGCAGCCACTCCCATTCATTCACCCACATACACGTCACACACGGAGAGGGCAGGCAGCCCCCTCGCGGTGACCAGGAAGCGAGCTGGCCCAAGCCGCTGGTCGCGGTTAGAGCCAGCTGAGCAGTGGGCAGACAGACTCAGGCAGCCACTCCCATTCATTCACCCACATACACGTCACACACGGAGAGGGCAGGCAGCCCCCTCGCGGTGACCAGGAAGCGAGCTGGCCCAAGCCGCTGGTCGCGGTTAGAGCCAGCTGAGCAGTGGGCAGACAGACTCAGGCAGCCACTCCCATTCATTCACCCACATACACGTCACACACGGAGAGGGCAGGCAGCCCCCTCGCGGTGACCAGGAAGCGAGCTGGCCCAAGCCGCTGGTCGCGGTTAGAGCCAGCTGAGCAGTGGGCAGACAGACTCAGGCAGCCACTCCCATTCATTCACCCACATACACGTCACACACGGAGAGGGCAGGCAGCCCCCTCGCGGTGACCAGGAAGCGAGCTGGCCCAAGCCGCTGGTCGCGGTTAGAGCCAGCTGAGCAGTGGGCAGACAGACTCAGGCAGCCACTCCCATTCATTCACCCACATACACGTCACACACGGAGAGGGCAGGCAGCCCCCTCGCGGTGACCAGGAAGCGAGCTGGCCCAAGCCGCTGGTCGCGGTTAGAGCCAGCTGAGCAGTGGGCAGACAGACTCAGGCAGCCACTCCCATTCATTCACCCACATACACGTCACACACGGAGAGGGCAGGCAGCCCCCTCGCGGTGACCAGGAAGCGAGCTGGCCCAAGCCGCTGGTCGCGGTTAGAGCCAGCTGAGCAGTGGGCAGACAGACTCAGGCAGCCACTCCCATTCATTCACCCACATACACGTCACACACGGAGAGGGCAGGCAGCCCCCTCGCGGTGACCAGGAAGCGAGCTGGCCCAAGCCGCTGGTCGCGGTTAGAGCCAGCTGAGCAGTGGGCAGACAGACTCAGGCAGCCACTCCCATTCATTCACCCACATACACGTCACACACGGAGAGGGCAGGCAGCCCCCTCGCGGTGACCAGGAAGCGAGCTGGCCCAAGCCGCTGGTCGCGGTTAGAGCCAGCTGAGCAGTGGGCAGACAGACTCAGGCAGCCACTCCCATTCATTCACCCACATACACGTCACACACGGAGAGGGCAGGCAGCCCCCTCGCGGTGACCAGGAAGCGAGCTGGCCCAAGCCGCTGGTCGCGGTTAGAGCCAGCTGAGCAGTGGGCAGACAGACTCAGGCAGCCACTCCCATTCATTCACCCACATACACGTCACACACGGAGAGGGCAGGCAGCCCCCTCGCGGTGACCAGGAAGCGAGCTGGCCCAAGCCGCTGGTCGCGGTTAGAGCCAGCTGAGCAGTGGGCAGACAGACTCAGGCAGCCACTCCCATTCATTCACCCACATACACGTCACACACGGAGAGGGCAGGCAGCCCCCTCGCGGTGACCAGGAAGCGAGCTGGCCCAAGCCGCTGGTCGCGGTTAGAGCCAGCTGAGCAGTGGGCAGACAGACTCAGGCAGCCACTCCCATTCATTCACCCACATACACGTCACACACGGAGAGGGCAGGCAGCCCCCTCGCGGTGACCAGGAAGCGAGCTGGCCCAAGCCGCTGGTCGCGGTTAGAGCCAGCTGAGCAGTGGGCAGACAGACTCAGGCAGCCACTCCCATTCATTCACCCACATACACGTCACACACGGAGAGGGCAGGCAGCCCCCTCGCGGTGACCAGGAAGCGAGCTGGCCCAAGCCGCTGGTCGCGGTTAGAGCCAGCTGAGCAGTGGGCAGACAGACTCAGGCAGCCACTCCCATTCATTCACCCACATACACGTCACACACGGAGAGGGCAGGCAGCCCCCTCGCGGTGACCAGGAAGCGAGCTGGCCCAAGCCGCTGGTCGCGGTTAGAGCCAGCTGAGCAGTGGGCAGACAGACTCAGGCAGCCACTCCCATTCATTCACCCACATACACGTCACACACGGAGAGGGCAGGCAGCCCCCTCGCGGTGACCAGGAAGCGAGCTGGCCCAAGCCGCTGGTCGCGGTTAGAGCCAGCTGAGCAGTGGGCAGACAGACTCAGGCAGCCACTCCCATTCATTCACCCACATACACGTCACACACGGAGAGGGCAGGCAGCCCCCTCGCGGTGACCAGGAAGCGAGCTGGCCCAAGCCGCTGGTCGCGGTTAGAGCCAGCTGAGCAGTGGGCAGACAGACTCAGGCAGCCACTCCCATTCATTCACCCACATACACGTCACACACGGAGAGGGCAGGCAGCCCCCTCGCGGTGACCAGGAAGCGAGCTGGCCCAAGCCGCTGGTCGCGGTTAGAGCCAGCTGAGCAGTGGGCAGACAGACTCAGGCAGCCACTCCCATTCATTCACCCACATACACGTCACACACGGAGAGGGCAGGCAGCCCCCTCGCGGTGACCAGGAAGCGAGCTGGCCCAAGCCGCTGGTCGCGGTTAGAGCCAGCTGAGCAGTGGGCAGACAGACTCAGGCAGCCACTCCCATTCATTCACCCACATACACGTCACACACGGAGAGGGCAGGCAGCCCCCTCGCGGTGACCAGGAAGCGAGCTGGCCCAAGCCGCTGGTCGCGGTTAGAGCCAGCTGAGCAGTGGGCAGACAGACTCAGGCAGCCACTCCCATTCATTCACCCACATACACGTCACACACGGAGAGGGCAGGCAGCCCCCTCGCGGTGACCAGGAAGCGAGCTGGCCCAAGCCGCTGGTCGCGGTTAGAGCCAGCTGAGCAGTGGGCAGACAGACTCAGGCAGCCACTCCCATTCATTCACCCACATACACGTCACACACGGAGAGGGCAGGCAGCCCCCTCGCGGTGACCAGGAAGCGAGCTGGCCCAAGCCGCTGGTCGCGGTTAGAGCCAGCTGAGCAGTGGGCAGACAGACTCAGGCAGCCACTCCCATTCATTCACCCACATACACGTCACACACGGAGAGGGCAGGCAGCCCCCTCGCGGTGACCAGGAAGCGAGCTGGCCCAAGCCGCTGGTCGCGGTTAGAGCCAGCTGAGCAGTGGGCAGACAGACTCAGGCAGCCACTCCCATTCATTCACCCACATACACGTCACACACGGAGAGGGCAGGCAGCCCCCTCGCGGTGACCAGGAAGCGAGCTGGCCCAAGCCGCTGGTCGCGGTTAGAGCCAGCTGAGCAGTGGGCAGACAGACTCAGGCAGCCACTCCCATTCATTCACCCACATACACGTCACACACGGAGAGGGCAGGCAGCCCCCTCGCGGTGACCAGGAAGCGAGCTGGCCCAAGCCGCTGGTCGCGGTTAGAGCCAGCTGAGCAGTGGGCAGACAGACTCAGGCAGCCACTCCCATTCATTCACCCACATACACGTCACACACGGAGAGGGCAGGCAGCCCCCTCGCGGTGACCAGGAAGCGAGCTGGCCCAAGCCGCTGGTCGCGGTTAGAGCCAGCTGAGCAGTGGGCAGACAGACTCAGGCAGCCACTCCCATTCATTCACCCACATACACGTCACACACGGAGAGGGCAGGCAGCCCCCTCGCGGTGACCAGGAAGCGAGCTGGCCCAAGCCGCTGGTCGCGGTTAGAGCCAGCTGAGCAGTGGGCAGACAGACTCAGGCAGCCACTCCCATTCATTCACCCACATACACGTCACACACGGAGAGGGCAGGCAGCCCCCTCGCGGTGACCAGGAAGCGAGCTGGCCCAAGCCGCTGGTCGCGGTTAGAGCCAGCTGAGCAGTGGGCAGACAGACTCAGGCAGCCACTCCCATTCATTCACCCACATACACGTCACACACGGAGAGGGCAGGCAGCCCCCTCGCGGTGACCAGGAAGCGAGCTGGCCCAAGCCGCTGGTCGCGGTTAGAGCCAGCTGAGCAGTGGGCAGACAGACTCAGGCAGCCACTCCCATTCATTCACCCACATACACGTCACACACGGAGAGGGCAGGCAGCCCCCTCGCGGTGACCAGGAAGCGAGCTGGCCCAAGCCGCTGGTCGCGGTTAGAGCCAGCTGAGCAGTGGGCAGACAGACTCAGGCAGCCACTCCCATTCATTCACCCACATACACGTCACACACGGAGAGGGCAGGCAGCCCCCTCGCGGTGACCAGGAAGCGAGCTGGCCCAAGCCGCTGGTCGCGGTTAGAGCCAGCTGAGCAGTGGGCAGACAGACTCAGGCAGCCACTCCCATTCATTCACCCACATACACGTCACACACGGAGAGGGCAGGCAGCCCCCTCGCGGTGACCAGGAAGCGAGCTGGCCCAAGCCGCTGGTCGCGGTTAGAGCCAGCTGAGCAGTGGGCAGACAGACTCAGGCAGCCACTCCCATTCATTCACCCACATACACGTCACACACGGAGAGGGCAGGCAGCCCCCTCGCGGTGACCAGGAAGCGAGCTGGCCCAAGCCGCTGGTCGCGGTTAGAGCCAGCTGAGCAGTGGGCAGACAGACTCAGGCAGCCACTCCCATTCATTCACCCACATACACGTCACACACGGAGAGGGCAGGCAGCCCCCTCGCGGTGACCAGGAAGCGAGCTGGCCCAAGCCGCTGGTCGCGGTTAGAGCCAGCTGAGCAGTGGGCAGACAGACTCAGGCAGCCACTCCCATTCATTCACCCACATACACGTCACACACGGAGAGGGCAGGCAGCCCCCTCGCGGTGACCAGGAAGCGAGCTGGCCCAAGCCGCTGGTCGCGGTTAGAGCCAGCTGAGCAGTGGGCAGACAGACTCAGGCAGCCACTCCCATTCATTCACCCACATACACGTCACACACGGAGAGGGCAGGCAGCCCCCTCGCGGTGACCAGGAAGCGAGCTGGCCCAAGCCGCTGGTCGCGGTTAGAGCCAGCTGAGCAGTGGGCAGACAGACTCAGGCAGCCACTCCCATTCATTCACCCACATACACGTCACACACGGAGAGGGCAGGCAGCCCCCTCGCGGTGACCAGGAAGCGAGCTGGCCCAAGCCGCTGGTCGCGGTTAGAGCCAGCTGAGCAGTGGGCAGACAGACTCAGGCAGCCACTCCCATTCATTCACCCACATACACGTCACACACGGAGAGGGCAGGCAGCCCCCTCGCGGTGACCAGGAAGCGAGCTGGCCCAAGCCGCTGGTCGCGGTTAGAGCCAGCTGAGCAGTGGGCAGACAGACTCAGGCAGCCACTCCCATTCATTCACCCACATACACGTCACACACGGAGAGGGCAGGCAGCCCCCTCGCGGTGACCAGGAAGCGAGCTGGCCCAAGCCGCTGGTCGCGGTTAGAGCCAGCTGAGCAGTGGGCAGACAGACTCAGGCAGCCACTCCCATTCATTCACCCACATACACGTCACACACGGAGAGGGCAGGCAGCCCCCTCGCGGTGACCAGGAAGCGAGCTGGCCCAAGCCGCTGGTCGCGGTTAGAGCCAGCTGAGCAGTGGGCAGACAGACTCAGGCAGCCACTCCCATTCATTCACCCACATACACGTCACACACGGAGAGGGCAGGCAGCCCCCTCGCGGTGACCAGGAAGCGAGCTGGCCCAAGCCGCTGGTCGCGGTTAGAGCCAGCTGAGCAGTGGGCAGACAGACTCAGGCAGCCACTCCCATTCATTCACCCACATACACGTCACACACGGAGAGGGCAGGCAGCCCCCTCGCGGTGACCAGGAAGCGAGCTGGCCCAAGCCGCTGGTCGCGGTTAGAGCCAGCTGAGCAGTGGGCAGACAGACTCAGGCAGCCACTCCCATTCATTCACCCACATACACGTCACACACGGAGAGGGCAGGCAGCCCCCTCGCGGTGACCAGGAAGCGAGCTGGCCCAAGCCGCTGGTCGCGGTTAGAGCCAGCTGAGCAGTGGGCAGACAGACTCAGGCAGCCACTCCCATTCATTCACCCACATACACGTCACACACGGAGAGGGCAGGCAGCCCCCTCGCGGTGACCAGGAAGCGAGCTGGCCCAAGCCGCTGGTCGCGGTTAGAGCCAGCTGAGCAGTGGGCAGACAGACTCAGGCAGCCACTCCCATTCATTCACCCACATACACGTCACACACGGAGAGGGCAGGCAGCCCCCTCGCGGTGACCAGGAAGCGAGCTGGCCCAAGCCGCTGGTCGCGGTTAGAGCCAGCTGAGCAGTGGGCAGACAGACTCAGGCAGCCACTCCCATTCATTCACCCACATACACGTCACACACGGAGAGGGCAGGCAGCCCCCTCGCGGTGACCAGGAAGCGAGCTGGCCCAAGCCGCTGGTCGCGGTTAGAGCCAGCTGAGCAGTGGGCAGACAGACTCAGGCAGCCACTCCCATTCATTCACCCACATACACGTCACACACGGAGAGGGCAGGCAGCCCCCTCGCGGTGACCAGGAAGCGAGCTGGCCCAAGCCGCTGGTCGCGGTTAGAGCCAGCTGAGCAGTGGGCAGACAGACTCAGGCAGCCACTCCCATTCATTCACCCACATACACGTCACACACGGAGAGGGCAGGCAGCCCCCTCGCGGTGACCAGGAAGCGAGCTGGCCCAAGCCGCTGGTCGCGGTTAGAGCCAGCTGAGCAGTGGGCAGACAGACTCAGGCAGCCACTCCCATTCATTCACCCACATACACGTCACACACGGAGAGGGCAGGCAGCCCCCTCGCGGTGACCAGGAAGCGAGCTGGCCCAAGCCGCTGGTCGCGGTTAGAGCCAGCTGAGCAGTGGGCAGACAGACTCAGGCAGCCACTCCCATTCATTCACCCACATACACGTCACACACGGAGAGGGCAGGCAGCCCCCTCGCGGTGACCAGGAAGCGAGCTGGCCCAAGCCGCTGGTCGCGGTTAGAGCCAGCTGAGCAGTGGGCAGACAGACTCAGGCAGCCACTCCCATTCATTCACCCACATACACGTCACACACGGAGAGGGCAGGCAGCCCCCTCGCGGTGACCAGGAAGCGAGCTGGCCCAAGCCGCTGGTCGCGGTTAGAGCCAGCTGAGCAGTGGGCAGACAGACTCAGGCAGCCACTCCCATTCATTCACCCACATACACGTCACACACGGAGAGGGCAGGCAGCCCCCTCGCGGTGACCAGGAAGCGAGCTGGCCCAAGCCGCTGGTCGCGGTTAGAGCCAGCTGAGCAGTGGGCAGACAGACTCAGGCAGCCACTCCCATTCATTCACCCACATACACGTCACACACGGAGAGGGCAGGCAGCCCCCTCGCGGTGACCAGGAAGCGAGCTGGCCCAAGCCGCTGGTCGCGGTTAGAGCCAGCTGAGCAGTGGGCAGACAGACTCAGGCAGCCACTCCCATTCATTCACCCACATACACGTCACACACGGAGAGGGCAGGCAGCCCCCTCGCGGTGACCAGGAAGCGAGCTGGCCCAAGCCGCTGGTCGCGGTTAGAGCCAGCTGAGCAGTGGGCAGACAGACTCAGGCAGCCACTCCCATTCATTCACCCACATACACGTCACACACGGAGAGGGCAGGCAGCCCCCTCGCGGTGACCAGGAAGCGAGCTGGCCCAAGCCGCTGGTCGCGGTTAGAGCCAGCTGAGCAGTGGGCAGACAGACTCAGGCAGCCACTCCCATTCATTCACCCACATACACGTCACACACGGAGAGGGCAGGCAGCCCCCTCGCGGTGACCAGGAAGCGAGCTGGCCCAAGCCGCTGGTCGCGGTTAGAGCCAGCTGAGCAGTGGGCAGACAGACTCAGGCAGCCACTCCCATTCATTCACCCACATACACGTCACACACGGAGAGGGCAGGCAGCCCCCTCGCGGTGACCAGGAAGCGAGCTGGCCCAAGCCGCTGGTCGCGGTTAGAGCCAGCTGAGCAGTGGGCAGACAGACTCAGGCAGCCACTCCCATTCATTCACCCACATACACGTCACACACGGAGAGGGCAGGCAGCCCCCTCGCGGTGACCAGGAAGCGAGCTGGCCCAAGCCGCTGGTCGCGGTTAGAGCCAGCTGAGCAGTGGGCAGACAGACTCAGGCAGCCACTCCCATTCATTCACCCACATACACGTCACACACGGAGAGGGCAGGCAGCCCCCTCGCGGTGACCAGGAAGCGAGCTGGCCCAAGCCGCTGGTCGCGGTTAGAGCCAGCTGAGCAGTGGGCAGACAGACTCAGGCAGCCACTCCCATTCATTCACCCACATACACGTCACACACGGAGAGGGCAGGCAGCCCCCTCGCGGTGACCAGGAAGCGAGCTGGCCCAAGCCGCTGGTCGCGGTTAGAGCCAGCTGAGCAGTGGGCAGACAGACTCAGGCAGCCACTCCCATTCATTCACCCACATACACGTCACACACGGAGAGGGCAGGCAGCCCCCTCGCGGTGACCAGGAAGCGAGCTGGCCCAAGCCGCTGGTCGCGGTTAGAGCCAGCTGAGCAGTGGGCAGACAGACTCAGGCAGCCACTCCCATTCATTCACCCACATACACGTCACACACGGAGAGGGCAGGCAGCCCCCTCGCGGTGACCAGGAAGCGAGCTGGCCCAAGCCGCTGGTCGCGGTTAGAGCCAGCTGAGCAGTGGGCAGACAGACTCAGGCAGCCACTCCCATTCATTCACCCACATACACGTCACACACGGAGAGGGCAGGCAGCCCCCTCGCGGTGACCAGGAAGCGAGCTGGCCCAAGCCGCTGGTCGCGGTTAGAGCCAGCTGAGCAGTGGGCAGACAGACTCAGGCAGCCACTCCCATTCATTCACCCACATACACGTCACACACGGAGAGGGCAGGCAGCCCCCTCGCGGTGACCAGGAAGCGAGCTGGCCCAAGCCGCTGGTCGCGGTTAGAGCCAGCTGAGCAGTGGGCAGACAGACTCAGGCAGCCACTCCCATTCATTCACCCACATACACGTCACACACGGAGAGGGCAGGCAGCCCCCTCGCGGTGACCAGGAAGCGAGCTGGCCCAAGCCGCTGGTCGCGGTTAGAGCCAGCTGAGCAGTGGGCAGACAGACTCAGGCAGCCACTCCCATTCATTCACCCACATACACGTCACACACGGAGAGGGCAGGCAGCCCCCTCGCGGTGACCAGGAAGCGAGCTGGCCCAAGCCGCTGGTCGCGGTTAGAGCCAGCTGAGCAGTGGGCAGACAGACTCAGGCAGCCACTCCCATTCATTCACCCACATACACGTCACACACGGAGAGGGCAGGCAGCCCCCTCGCGGTGACCAGGAAGCGAGCTGGCCCAAGCCGCTGGTCGCGGTTAGAGCCAGCTGAGCAGTGGGCAGACAGACTCAGGCAGCCACTCCCATTCATTCACCCACATACACGTCACACACGGAGAGGGCAGGCAGCCCCCTCGCGGTGACCAGGAAGCGAGCTGGCCCAAGCCGCTGGTCGCGGTTAGAGCCAGCTGAGCAGTGGGCAGACAGACTCAGGCAGCCACTCCCATTCATTCACCCACATACACGTCACACACGGAGAGGGCAGGCAGCCCCCTCGCGGTGACCAGGAAGCGAGCTGGCCCAAGCCGCTGGTCGCGGTTAGAGCCAGCTGAGCAGTGGGCAGACAGACTCAGGCAGCCACTCCCATTCATTCACCCACATACACGTCACACACGGAGAGGGCAGGCAGCCCCCTCGCGGTGACCAGGAAGCGAGCTGGCCCAAGCCGCTGGTCGCGGTTAGAGCCAGCTGAGCAGTGGGCAGACAGACTCAGGCAGCCACTCCCATTCATTCACCCACATACACGTCACACACGGAGAGGGCAGGCAGCCCCCTCGCGGTGACCAGGAAGCGAGCTGGCCCAAGCCGCTGGTCGCGGTTAGAGCCAGCTGAGCAGTGGGCAGACAGACTCAGGCAGCCACTCCCATTCATTCACCCACATACACGTCACACACGGAGAGGGCAGGCAGCCCCCTCGCGGTGACCAGGAAGCGAGCTGGCCCAAGCCGCTGGTCGCGGTTAGAGCCAGCTGAGCAGTGGGCAGACAGACTCAGGCAGCCACTCCCATTCATTCACCCACATACACGTCACACACGGAGAGGGCAGGCAGCCCCCTCGCGGTGACCAGGAAGCGAGCTGGCCCAAGCCGCTGGTCGCGGTTAGAGCCAGCTGAGCAGTGGGCAGACAGACTCAGGCAGCCACTCCCATTCATTCACCCACATACACGTCACACACGGAGAGGGCAGGCAGCCCCCTCGCGGTGACCAGGAAGCGAGCTGGCCCAAGCCGCTGGTCGCGGTTAGAGCCAGCTGAGCAGTGGGCAGACAGACTCAGGCAGCCACTCCCATTCATTCACCCACATACACGTCACACACGGAGAGGGCAGGCAGCCCCCTCGCGGTGACCAGGAAGCGAGCTGGCCCAAGCCGCTGGTCGCGGTTAGAGCCAGCTGAGCAGTGGGCAGACAGACTCAGGCAGCCACTCCCATTCATTCACCCACATACACGTCACACACGGAGAGGGCAGGCAGCCCCCTCGCGGTGACCAGGAAGCGAGCTGGCCCAAGCCGCTGGTCGCGGTTAGAGCCAGCTGAGCAGTGGGCAGACAGACTCAGGCAGCCACTCCCATTCATTCACCCACATACACGTCACACACGGAGAGGGCAGGCAGCCCCCTCGCGGTGACCAGGAAGCGAGCTGGCCCAAGCCGCTGGTCGCGGTTAGAGCCAGCTGAGCAGTGGGCAGACAGACTCAGGCAGCCACTCCCATTCATTCACCCACATACACGTCACACACGGAGAGGGCAGGCAGCCCCCTCGCGGTGACCAGGAAGCGAGCTGGCCCAAGCCGCTGGTCGCGGTTAGAGCCAGCTGAGCAGTGGGCAGACAGACTCAGGCAGCCACTCCCATTCATTCACCCACATACACGTCACACACGGAGAGGGCAGGCAGCCCCCTCGCGGTGACCAGGAAGCGAGCTGGCCCAAGCCGCTGGTCGCGGTTAGAGCCAGCTGAGCAGTGGGCAGACAGACTCAGGCAGCCACTCCCATTCATTCACCCACATACACGTCACACACGGAGAGGGCAGGCAGCCCCCTCGCGGTGACCAGGAAGCGAGCTGGCCCAAGCCGCTGGTCGCGGTTAGAGCCAGCTGAGCAGTGGGCAGACAGACTCAGGCAGCCACTCCCATTCATTCACCCACATACACGTCACACACGGAGAGGGCAGGCAGCCCCCTCGCGGTGACCAGGAAGCGAGCTGGCCCAAGCCGCTGGTCGCGGTTAGAGCCAGCTGAGCAGTGGGCAGACAGACTCAGGCAGCCACTCCCATTCATTCACCCACATACACGTCACACACGGAGAGGGCAGGCAGCCCCCTCGCGGTGACCAGGAAGCGAGCTGGCCCAAGCCGCTGGTCGCGGTTAGAGCCAGCTGAGCAGTGGGCAGACAGACTCAGGCAGCCACTCCCATTCATTCACCCACATACACGTCACACACGGAGAGGGCAGGCAGCCCCCTCGCGGTGACCAGGAAGCGAGGGGCGGGGGCACCTGTACACCATGGATCTATTATAAATCGGCGTGTCGGCCCCTCAGGTGACACGCCGATTTCAGTGGTGTTCTGAGCTAATCTGCCATGTTTAACATTAATTTCTCATTAAAAATGCACAAAAGACAGTTGTTTGTAATTTATTGCCCATTGTGATTTAAGCTCTACAGGTTCGAATCAACTCGTTTTCAGTGTAACATCGTAGATAAATAAATAATAATAATCAGAACGAGTTAACGATCATATCAACGATCATAATCAACCTGCAATCACACCGTCTTACTTTTTCAACCATTAACTTTGTTCTCCAGCCCGTGTGAATCTCGTAAAAGTCTTAAAAGTCGTTCTTTAAATCCGCTATCATGGCATTCATGAACACGCAGCGCCAAAACCAGAACGCCGATCGCGCCTTCTCTTTGCCCAGAGGCATGATGGGAGGGGCCCAAAGCATCATGGGGGTGAATCTACTGCGCATATTCAGTGGGCCAATAACGTGCAAGCAAACCCGGAAGCCACAAAATTTTTCGGCGTATGCGCCAGGCGAGCAACTCCAATTGAAATCAACGGCGGCCATTTTCGATCCGGCATCCAGTTCATATAATACATCCATGGGTTTTTCCGACCGGAACACCGGCCCAACAGGTGAGCGGCCCACGGGATTTATCCGCTCCGGACCGACCGACTTCACAACCACAACTCTGGCTTTTAGAAGTTAAATTCTTACTTTGTCCTTTTATGCTAATTTTACGTTTTCAGTTTTCACACCCCATCACAACAATATTGTAACATTAGGCCGTCAGCATGAACTCTCCACATTTGGAGCTCAGCACAGCTCTGAAGGGAAGAAGTTTGATTCCCAACTCTTTGGATGTTTCTTCTGGACTGGAATGTAAACAGCTATTAATGCTAACGTTAGCTGTTTAGCAATAGCAAAAAAAAAAATATATATAAAAAAAAATAAAAACACTGTTGTCGTTATTTAGACTTAGATTTAAATCAAGCAGGTCTTTAGAGACATTGAGAGCTAAAGATGTGTGAAATGATGGAAACCAATGGCTATTAACTGTGGACACCAAAGTCCACAGATGATTGGCAGCTGAAGAGTTAAATATTTAGTCAAAGGAAATGGTGTTTGACTTCTTGCACTGATGTTTTTGATATTTTATGTTTTACAGTAGTTTTTGATCCTGAGGATGATAATCAACAGTTTAATTACAATGATCAGCCAAGGGTCATTCTGTGCTTATGCAAAGGACAAGAAAAGATTGGTCACAAAATGATCACAATGGATTGAATCAGGAAAGGTCCTGATGATGGGTAAGTTTTATCTTTTCCTATCTCAATCTACTCTATCCATCTCAATGTCAGTTACTAGTTTTTCTTTTCTCCATAAAGATGTTCTTTCTGCTCATATGATGAAGATTGTGAGGTGAGGCACAAAAACTTCTGTTTAGGAAGCTTAAGGAAAGTCAGCTAAGGCTGTAATAAGGTGGTTACAGGTTTAGTAAGGTCAGGTTGGAGGTTTGTTTACAGGTCAGTTAAGGTCAAGTGAGGGACAGTCTAGATTTGCTTAGTTTCAGGAATGGTAGCTATGTCGAGGTTCAGGTGAGGGACAGTTTAGGGTCGTCTTGGTCCATCCAGGCTCTGTTGAGATTTGTGTAGTTTTTATATATGATCTTTCGTACATACATCATGTCAGAGATTGAACGTCAGTGCACAATATAGACGAACAACAGCTGAAATGCAAAAATACCAGTACAGGCTGAGAGCCACAACATCAGTTGGCCGATCTGATCGTTTCATCACCGATGCGTTACTTGAGGACAACAGGAGTCAGCTGTGTCCATTTGTTTGATTCTTCTCCGGCATCTCCAAACACCCAAAAGACCCCCAAACAGGATGAGGAAGACAAACATTTCCTGTGGCTGTTTGAGACTTCTCCTAAAGATGTGCGATAACACGGTCCGGAATTTTCTTTTCTGCCAGGACTCCTGCTGTAAGTGAGTGAGCGGTGAAGCCTGAGCTCACTTCCTCTGACCGGCACCATGCTGATACCGACAAATCAAACATGTAAACACTTGGGCGAGGTGATGACGTTTAGGGTCATTTGATGATTTCACTGGTTCAGAATTAGGATCGAGTTCCTCTGGTAATATTATTTCAATGCAAAGCCTCACCATAGTGATATATCTTTGTAAAGATGGATTAGTGTGTTTGACAGACTTTGGATGATATCAGTAATGGTGACATCACTACCCTGCACCTCCTCAAGATCTCTGCTCTGACCTCTGTACCCCTTCACAATCCTCCCTTGAAACCTCATTGGGAAAACCTGGACCCCTCCCAAAGACTGACCCCTCTTCCCAGTTCCCTCCACAATCTCCTCAGAGACTCTTGGAAACCTCTGAAGGACTCGCGAAGGCAGGAGGCAGAGGGAGAAAGTTTGATAATTACTTGTGGTCCGGCTTGTCTTCAACTCCCTGTGATTACAGACGGCTAAACGCTAATCTTAACCACTTACCGATAAATGATGACGCAGCAAACTCTTAGAGTCTGGGCAGGGCCTGACGAGACCAGTCATTACTATTAACCCCTCAGAAAAGAGGCAGAGGAATACCAGCAGCACTGGAAATAACAGACTGTGGAGAGGTGGAGTGTTCTTCATGGTCAGGAACAGACGTAGCATGAAGTTCCTGCAGTGAAGATTTGATTAAGATAAAACTTCAGGGAAGTCATTACAACTTTTAGACTTTCAGCAACAAAAAGCTCACTGTACATATGAAAGAGATCTACAGATTCAACCAAGAAAAGGATGAAAATATAAGATTAAATCACATTTTCATTCAGGCCTGATTCTCGGAGGAAAAGGTGATAGAGGTATCGTTGCTGTCTGACCAAGTTCGATGTGGACTTGCCAGTGCTAAGTCAGTAGCTGTTGTGTTTGGGCCCCCAAGTTAAAAATGGCTCCTGAATGGTTGAACATTTTGTAGTGACAACTTTAAAGGCCTTTAAACCTCCCATGCACCTAACTGTAGCTCCTGCTCTGTGTGTTCTCCTTGTGCGGCCGGTGCAGCGAATGAACGGTGCAGCTCATGCAGTGTGTTTCTGTGTGCTGGCTGTGGTTTGTCTGTCAGGACTCGTCCTCACCACATCACCAGGGACCAAGTGCTTCAAAGCTGCTTTTGAACTCCAGACACTCTGATCCTCACAACGGGTTCTTCTTCTGACCTCAGGCCAGATCCTCACCTCAAGAGGCCTCTCCGTCGGCTGTGTGGCAATGACAAACTCCTCAACCCAACATGATGATGATGAACTTTATAGAGGTGCGTTCAACAGGATGATGCGGTTGCAAATTAATAAGTAGAATCACCTCCTCTCTGCTGCTCATGCGACATCCTGTTTATCCAGAGTCATGTTAATTATGGACCATCTCTGCGATTGCTGTGTGAAGTCTTGAGTTAAGGTTCATGAGGAGAACTAGAGGTATTACTTTGATGATATGTGAAGACGTTCTATTAAGGTGTTAGTGAGATCTAACATTCGTGAAGTCAAACTGCATTTTGTGACTTTTATCTTTAGTCACTAAGATCTAATTGGTTGGTCCTTGAGTCCAGGTGAACATCTGCACTAAAGTTACAGAACTACAAATATTGCATCAAGGCCCACACCCAGTTTCATCACCATAACCTTGACCTCTGATCTTTGACTTTTGACAACCAATTATTCAATCAGTGTGTCTTTGAGTCCAAGTAGATGTTTGTCCTCCATTTGAAGAAGTCCCTTCAAGTTGTTACTGAGATTTATGACTGTTGCTGCTGAGGACTTCTGCAGCATTCTCTCACTGAGGCTGTTTCCTCTGCACCAGGCCTGCATCATATGAACTGATCAATAAGAGATATTCATGAAGAAATATGAATAATAAAGCCACAAATACTGTGGCTTCTGGATACAGACCAGTGACATAACTGGACTTCCAGAGGTGCCTCATCTGAGACGACGCTGGTGACATCACCAAATTGACAAATGTGCTTAGTGGCATGAGGTTTAGCGGCGGTTGTTAGCAAACAGTGACGGGTGCAGCTGACGAGTAGCTCTGTGCCGTGGGTTCATCTGAGAACAGGCAGCTCTGAGCAGAGGTCGGACACAGCCGGGTCACTCAGGTCACTGAGTCTTCCAGAACAAACCGACCTCCCGCTAATCCCCACATAACTTCCTGCAGAGAGGAGGGAAGGGGAGGGGCTGCGATTAGCTGCTTCTCACCCTGGGACTCCCCCCCACAGCAGCCGAGATGTTGATAACAAACCACTGAGACTGAGACTTGAGACTCTGAGGAAGACGAGGACAGAGATGAAATAAGTCTGTTCATTATTTCTGTTATTATAATGAGAAACAGGAGGGACGAGGTGTCGAGCTCCATCCTGCTGAACAAGGAGATGGTTGAGACACTTCTCACATCTTCATGTCTGAGTTACTTTTTTTAGATAGAAGGTGCTGAAGTCTCTGCAGAGTACACACAGGTCGGAGGAAGCCAGGTGTAGGTCTGATCACCCAGCTCTCACCAGCTGCTCTGTCTGCGGTGAAAACAACCACTTCTTCTTCTGAATCACTGCTGTGAAAAGTTTCATTGGATAAAAACAGAATAAAACAGAGACACTAAAGCGGATGGAGCTTTAAAATGCAGTGTAACACATGAGGAGATGTTTCCCCAGCAGCAGCGTTCACAAACCCTCAGGTGTTTGTGAACGCTGCCCCCTAGTGTCCAAACAGAAGTAATGCAATGATGAAGCCTGGTGGAGCCTGACATGACACTGTAGATGCATTTAAGTGCAGAAAACAACCTTGTGTTGCCTTCAGTGACTGTGGGAATTAAACATCGACATCACATGAGGTTCAGAGTGCTCTGTCAGTCACTTTAAAAATTTTATTATTATCAATTGTTAAAATCACATGGCCACACCCCCTGAGGTTATATAACCCCACCCTGCGACCTTTGACCCTCACTTTCCCTCCAAACATTTCACCTGAACAAAGACAATGTGAGTATCCTGACTTTATTTCCTTTGTTTATTGATTTAAATTGCATTATACTGTATGACTGTTGACTTTTATTCTTGTACTGCAGACCTGAGCTTGAAGCGAATCCCCAATGCTGTGGATGCATTAAGTAAGTGACCTCCTTTATTATTTCATTGTACATAAAGAGTCATGCACCACCTTTACCGACAACCATCATCAATGTAGTTATCACCACAACATTATCATGCTGGAACAGTCAAAACTGATGTTGACACACAGGAAACCACCATTAGTACTAAAACAATTGGTCAAATTATTGATGGTTGGTCGACATCAGTTGAATTTTTGGATACAAACAGGCATCAGTGGAGTCCTTGCATAAGTTGCATAAAGTTTGGCGAAGGTGAAAAGTCAGATGTGTTCAGGTTCTAGCGGCTCAAAGGGAGAGGAGTTAGTGTTTGTCCTGAGTTAATGCCAGCGTTGATAGGTCATGTGCTGAATGGTGCAGACTCTGTGACCCTGGTCACTGTGATGATCTGATGATGTCACACTGTAAAAGATCAGGTTCCAGCTTAACATCTTGTAGGAGCAACATCCAGCTGCACATATGATCGAGTGTATTGATCAACAAGTGAATCCAGCTTTACCACGAGTCCTTCAAAGTAAGAGAGGGAACTGGAAGTGTGTGTGCAGTGAACGGCAGGGGGCGCACTGAGGCAATGAACCACAGAGACAGAGAGACAGAGAATGGAGGAGAAAATGTCCATTCCCATCCAGAGCCCGGCACAAACAAGAGCTGAGTAAACATTTGCTAATAAGGAAAAATCCACAGGAAACATATAAGTCAGAGAAGAAGAAGAAGAAGAACGGGTGGAGCAGCGAGGAAATCTGATTTTATAATAAATGTTGAATAAATGGTAGAACATGAGAAGTGACTGTTAAAATGCACAAAACACATCATATAGGAGTATTATGGGATGGTAAATCATCATAAAGTGTCCTATCGACCTCAAACGCACCACAACACAAAATCATTGGAACATTCATAAACCGTACATTTTTCTTTTACTGTTTTTTTTCCCACAGAGAGGAAATTTGGCTCGTGCGTCTGCTGTGTCGCTGCATGCATGCATGCATGCATAGCTCCTACATGCGTGCGGGCGCAACGCACGCGCGTGCACGCCCGTGTGTGGATGCATGCGTGTGCGCGCAGACGGAGGATCGCCGAGCCGAGCCGTACCGTGCAGCAGGCACAAGCCGCTAGGCGCGCAGGAGAAGCCGCAAAAATTTTTTTACAGCAGCCGCGACTTGAGACCTGAGGAGCGACAGAGGAGCGTCGGAACTCCAGCGTCCACGGTAAGAGCCGCCTCGGCCGGGCACCGCGCTCTCCCTGCCCCTGCTCCGGATGCTTCAGGTTATACACATAGAGATGTTGTGTTTTTTCCCCCTCTCTCTCTCTCTCTCTCATCCTTTTGTCTTTTTCCATCTCTCCATTTGGGCAGCCCTGGGCGCACGCGGGCACCCGAACCAGTGTAGTAAAACGGAGACAGAGGCTCCAGTAAGAAAGAGGAGACGAGACACAGAAACATGGCACAACTGGAGACATTTAGACATTCTTCTTCTTCTACTACTACTACTTCTTCCTCTATCCTCCTTTTTCTCCCAGGCGGAGAGGGAAATGTGCACGAGCTTTAAAAAGGGGTGTGTACCTGTACAGTCTGAGGGAACACGCGCCTCACACTCGCTCACAGATTTCTCGTGTTTTTCACACTTTTATTGCGGACCGGAGCGTGTCCTCGCGCTCTTTGTGTCATTTATTCATTGATTACCCTGATTTTTGTGTATGATCATCTATTTTCCACGGGCTGCTATGGCAACGTGAGGAGGGAGCGTCTCTTTTTTTTCTGTCTTTCTTTTTCTCTCTGTCGTTGTTGTTGTTGTTGTTGTTGTTGTTGTTGTTTCTCCTGATAATTTACAGCCAGTAAACAGTTGAACACCCAGAACAGAGCTGTGGTCCAGCTCGCCCCACCTCTTTGTCTGTGTGGAGGTGTGTGTGTGTGTGTGTGTGTGTGTGTGTGTGTCAGTTGCATGCAGCCAAACGGTGTCACACACACACACACACACACACACAGTGAGCGTCTCTAACCAGGTTATGTCATGATTCAGATGAATTATTGATCTCATATTTCCGTTTTATTGCGCCGAGAAGAAGAAGAAGGGAGGAGGAGGAGGAGGAAGGGGGGAGAAAGGGGGGGGGGGGGGGGTATCTGAACCCCCCCCCCCATTTTTTCCCCTCTCGTTGCACGCGCTCATCAGGTTGATCTTTCTCGCTCCGCTGCGTCGAGGTTGCACGTTATTTCTGCAGCGAGTCAAACTTTATTAGCCCTCCGTCCGCTAATTGCCTGGTCCTTTGTTTGCCGCGGCACGCATGCGCAGTGGGTGTAGGGTGTGGATGGGAGAGATGCCACCTTGCCTATCAATAGGATGGAGCGGAGGGAGAGGAGTGTGTGTGTGGGGGGGGGGGGGGGGGCGGTTAAATTCTCGGTTCATTTGTTTATATCGAGAGAAAAACGATAATAGAAATAAAGAGCTGTGCGATCGTGTGTGTGTGTGTTTCCTTTTGTGTGGCGGTACAGACTGTGTGTGTATATGTGTGTGTGTGTGTGTAGAGGCGGGTTGTGTGTGAATGGAGCCTCGATGGTGGTGATGGTGTTTTCTGTGCATCGTAGTGGTGCTTCTCTGTTGAGCTGCAGTGATTGATTATTGATTGTCTCTGAGCCCGTCAATCAATGGAAAGATAATTAATCCATCAACAATCATTAGTCTTTGTTTTTTCTCATCAAACAGAGCTACAGTCAGACCATGTGCAGCTGGTCTCTGCTTTCACCATGGTGTGTTTATTTTCTGATTATTGACGACAGCATCAGTTATTGAACACTGGTGATGATCATTAGTTGCAGTCCTCCCCTCCTCCACCTGTGGTGCTCACACTCACCTGAGCTGCTCTTTTCTTGCCTGTTAGAGTGATCAATACTGATCACATGTGTTATGTGTGTATCAACATTTACACTGTTTTAATAATCATATATTATATGTGTGTGTGTGTGTGTTAGATTCTGGTTTTGGCTCAGTACCTTCACTTGTATCAGATCTTACCTGTCAGGTTAGCTGATCTCTGAACAGTGGAGTCACTTCTTCTTCTACCACTTATAATCTGTTCCACATCTGATTTCACAGTGTGACTCTCAGTTACCTTCATGTAGTCTCAGTGTACTCAGTGTTGAGTATGGGAGCCCAGGGGGGGTCATTCTGATTGGCTCACACAGAGTCACATGTCTTTACTGTGACAAACGATCAAAGTGTCCGACGTGCAGATCAATAGATAATAATAATAATAATAAAAAAAAATGTCAGATAGGTGCTTCATTTTGTGTTTGAGTCTCCCTCTGAGGCATGTTATAAGATCGCCATGGTAACGGTGGGACCATAGTAATGTGTCCCCATCCGTCTGGCTGCTGATTGGCTCCCATAAATCCAGCCGCTGAGTTCATTCATCCTCCAGGAGGGAGACAAACAGCTACGACGGTGACTCATCCCACTCCACCACCACCACCGCTGTCGGCCTCTCAGTGTGTGTGTGTGTGTGTGTGTGTGTGTGTGTGTGTGTGTGTGTGTCTCTTAGACAAACTCCTCTGTCTGACACACACTCACAATCATGTGGACATGCAGCCATCATAGTCAGAGCAGAGATGTCCACATACTTTTCTATACTTTTCCTCTCCCCGTCTGTCTTTGCGGTTCCCTCCTCAACAAGATGTCAAAAACAAACGCACCCTTTGTCCAGGATGCGTCGTGTGATCAACAGGATCTCGTGCGTCTGCTTCGTGTCGTGTCCGTCTTAATTAAAACGTCAAACTCGTTTTCTGACAGCAGACGAGACGATGCAGGACAATGGGAGGCTGCAGCTGCTGTGTAACACACTCACAAACACAACTCAGTGTGTGTGTGTGTGTGTGTGTGTGTGTGTGGAGTGGGTGCAGCTGCAGGTTGAGTCACCACTGCTGCATCTACAGTCATCAATATATCTGTAATACTGATCACCTCTGGGTCTCATTTAGTCCTGAAACTCATCAAATCAACAAACACTGCAGCGGCGCCTGTTGTCACCGTCAGTGTGAGGAGTGTTTGAGACACGAGTGTGTGACGTGTGACGTGTGACGAGTGACTTCTGTGTTAAGAGAAAATGATCGTTTATTCAAGAGAAAAAAATAAAAGAACTTCGATGAGATAATAATAATGAGGCAGCTACTGCATTTTGTCTTTGTGCCTCCTTCTGATCGCCATGGTAACGGTGGGACCATAGTAATGTGTCCCTCTCCGTCTGGCTGCTGATTGGCTCCCATAAATCCAGCCGCCGAGTTCATTCATCCTCCAAGAAGGAGACAAACAGCTACGACGGTGACTCATCCCACTCCTCCTCCACCGACTCCTCTGTCGTTCACGTCCACTTCCTGCTGCCTGGCGCTCCATCTTCCACCTGTAGGCTCTGAGTGTGAAAGCCGCCACCACCATCATCATCATCATCATCATCATCATCATCATCATCAGAGCCTATGTCGGCGCCTAATCTCCATTATACTGTACATCCACACTGTAATCTACTGTGCATGTGAGCTGACTCACTATGACGTGCACTGATGGTGCTGCTGCCTGCCACCATGTTTACCTGCAGCGCCCCCTACCGGTGGCAGAGTTAACACAGCCTACTGCGCTTGACGTACCGACCGCAGTTAACCAAGAGCGCCGCGCCTACACCCTGGTTGCCATGGTTACCGTCAAGCCAGACAACATGGCCTGATAAATTTGAGTTTAAGAAAAGATCAGATTTTTCCGTTGAAATGAGTGCTTCCTCAACGTTAGATGGTCTCTGTCGTCATGGTTACAACGACACGGTGTCGCCTAGCAGCAAACGGTAACCACGGGTCACGAGAAGCTGTTCCGATCTCCTTTTAGTCTGCGTTTATACAACGAGAGCTTCAGACTTTGTTCCAGCTGCTGCCCCTGTTTTGGGTGTGAAATGGGGGAAGTGGATTTGTTGGAGCAGCCGCTGTTGGCAGCCAGTTGTTTTAATGCTGTTTGACAGAGCAGCTCACAGCAGAGCAAAGGTGGAACAGCGTTGAGTGTTGACTGAGTGTTTAATCCCCTCATAAACAGAGGCTGTTTCACACTTGTAGCTTCTTCTTCTGTTTTTTTTTTTTTAAACGTGATAAGTGTCTGAATGTGGATGCGCTGCTTCTGTTTGATAACCACTCGGTGTCCATCACTGGCCTGACAGGAATGAGGAAGTTGGATGTTTCGATTTCCTGTCAGAGGAAGCGTGACACCGTGTATTAAATGTCTGTAAACTTTAGACTTGAGTAGATTTTGGTGTTGTTTATTTGTTGAAGCGGCGTCATGGTGCAGCAGCATGGTCATCTGCAGCCTCACTGTTCCTTTTTTTTTTTTTTTTATAGAAGTTGTGAGTGTACAGTGCGTCTCACCAAGGACACTGAGGTTGTGTCCTCCATGTGTGTGGGTTTTTTTTAGCAGCCGTGACAGGAAATAACTCCTGCTTTAGATCCCAGTAACTGTAATTTTATCCTCAATGTCTGTGAATATTATAAATATCTGATTTTCTGCATGAAATCAAAAACGCCTTATATTATGAAATGGAGCTTTAAGACAAACATCTAGCAGAGAGTTTTGCTTTCCGTTAGATTTGTGACTTTAAACAGAAGAAAGCTCCAACCATGTCCAGATCAACCAAACCGTTTCCCCAACTCTTCACTGCAGTCGAACGTTTCAGCCTCAAACAAAAGGCTAAATATTTTTCTCAGGTCAGTTCAGAGTGAATATTGGACTGTTGGAGGACTGTGATGCTCTGTATCTGCTGCCTGCCCCCTAGTGGTCAAAATAGACTCATGCAGCTTTAATGAGGCCTTTATGATCAAGTACCAACAGAAAGATTGGGAAGAACCAGTGGGTCTGTGGTAGAGCCTGTACCCCCTCCACCCACCCACCTACCCCCCCCCCGTGTCTCAGACAGTGGGAAAAAACTAGATGAAGATGAAGACCCTTCCTCCTCACAGAGGTTTCTGGCGGTGGTGCAACACGGCCTCGTCCTCGGCAGCTCTTTCACCATGAGCGCCATCTGTCACATCGAGCCTCGTCTTCCAGGAAATTAGAGCTCAAACCGAAAGCGACAACGGTATCTGATATGTACCCGCGCTGGGGCGGGAATGAACTCGGCTCGCTCTGCGCCAAATCCCAAATCCACTCACTCTCCCAGCCGTCCTTGTGGATTTGAAATCATTTGACGAGAGCTGATAAAGGAGAGGGAGGGAGGGAGGGAGGGTGGGGTGGGGGAGGCAGTCGGACGATACTGTGCGCCCCCCCCCCCCCCCCCCCGACCTGTCCTCTTATCTGTGAGGGAGACAGATTTCATCCTGAGAGCAGAGCAGAGATAACGGTTTGATAGTTATGAGATTTTAATGGCCAAACAAGTTCATTTCAGGCCCAGATAGAAAACTGGCACCTGTTATTGCTTTGAGCGCAGATCAGATTGTGATTGTGAGGCTTTTTCAGCCACATCAACACCTGCGCTCGCGATACAGCAGCAGTTTCACAGAGATATCACTGCTGGTTATGTTAAATAATAACTGGCTTTGAATGGAAGTCTTTCTCGTTCACCTTGTGAACGCACACAGCATCAAAATCCTCCAGAGAAACTCCAAGTGTGTATGTGATCAGTTATTAACCGCTGGAATGTCCTGATTCAAATGTGCAGTGTGAATTATAGATCAGTGTGAACCTCAGTGAAAGTTCACACTCGTATCTGCTGCTCAATCACTGAGGTGGGCAGCAGCCATTTTGTTTCAGCACAACAGAGCAACTGAGCACGAGCATGGAAATCTGGTGTTTTATACTCATCAGCACTGATCAGAGGTCGTTCGATCATCAGCTGAGAATTTGATTGGCACTAATACGGTTTGATTCATTTAATCAATGATCCAATGAACATGATCCAAAAGAGACTCTTATCACTTCTCATGACTTTTCCTTTAGTGCCATCTGCAGGTCAGAGTTTTCACCTCAGCTATGTGTACTGTTTGAATAGTTTGGTGGAGATGGTCATGTTCTCCAGAGGATGAAATCTGCAGATCACTTCTCATCTGCTTTGTGTTCAGTGCTAATTAGCTACTTTATGCATGCACTAGCATCTAGAGACGTGGGAGTTGGTGCAGGCCAAAACTGACTGAGGGGGTCCTTTAACATTAACATTTTACCATGAAAGAAAGTCGGAAGTGGAATCTGACAGTTGTGCTGGTCGGACCAGACGTGAGTGTTGAAGCTGCACCAGAGGAAACATTAGTATGTGGCCCAAATATGGGCGAACCGGTGTCCTGATGCTGGCAGCTCTTTGTGAAGAGACGTGAAAACAACTCTGGTTTTGCTTAGCATGCTAACCAGTTAGCCCAGTACCTGTCACTTTCTAATTCGGTAGCAACTGAGCTGATCTGTCCTAACCTCTCAGCTGTTAATGCTAATGCTAGCTGTGCAGTAGGGCTGACTGATTAAGCTTATTTTCATCACGATATCAACATGCATGATAAACACTTCCCAAAAGGTTTGTGTGGACCTTTGTAGCTGTAACACTTGAGGATGAACAATAATGTGAAATCTGGACACATCTGGACAACATCACATCTACCCAGCAGCTTCCATCCTCCTCTGGAAAACTTTGAGAGCTGCCTTGAACACGGTACCAGTGCTGCTGCTGCTTTTCTACGTGAATATTAAATAGTCCAGAGACGCAGCCTGAGAATAATGAGATGGTACAACGGAGTTTAGGCTCGTAGGTGCTCGGCCTCCTCGCGTTTGTGCTACAGTCCCAGTTCTGTCAGCTCCCATCAACCAGACACAAAGTGACGACAAGAAGAGAATTACAAGAATATCTCTCACTGGATTTTTGTCTTTTTTTTTTTATTGCAGCAAATGTGAGACGTGATCAAGGGCCTGTCTGAAACACTCCGATGTTTGTGTGTGTGTGTGTGTGTGTGTGTGTGTGTGTCTGTGCATGTGTGTGAGAGACACATTGTCCAATATGAATTTGACTTTTTTAGATATATTTTGCTCCTCAATACATCAATTGATGTGGTCGGATGAGTTTCATTTATAATCTTCTTTTTGTGTGTTTTGGTTGAGTACTCAGGGTGTAACCTGAAACCCAGAGCAGACGTAGCATTAAAATGGCAGGACGGCTCATTTTTGCTTGTTCAGCTACATCGTTTTTGATATTTAGGCCGTTCAGTCTGAGTGTGGCCTCGTGTCCTCAGCGAGTCCAGTCCAGGCTGCACACTGCTGGAAAATGTGTGTCTTGGCTCTGAGCCCCCCGTGGCTCTTTTTTAGGGTTAGCTGGAGTTTATAGACGACTTTGTCCCGTCTCCTCGTCTGGCCTGCCACCCAGCGTCGCTGACTGCAGGGCTGCCCTCTCCCTCACACTCTCACTGTCTCACTGTTGTGGCTGGGGACAGTGGACGCCCGCCACATCCACTTTCGCTCCAGTGGCGTCTGGCCGTGAGCTGCAGACGTGCTGGTGACAGGGGTCATTTAGATGCAACGCTGAGAGGGCCAGTTTGGCCCGAGCCGGTCGAGACGTGACGCGGCTCAGACATCCACCCAGCTCACGGGCGCAGCTCTGAGTAGGTTTGGAAGAAATAGATGCAGTTGTGTTGTTAGATCTCAGCCTGAAGTGTTTTTTTTTTTTTTACAGCTGCATCTGTGGACGAGTGGCTGAGTCCATTTTTTTTCTCTGTCAGGAAGCAGACAAGAACTCGAAATAACAGCCACATGATGGAACTCATTCATCAGATGTAAAAGGTTGTTGAAGAGATGCTGGAGCACACACTTGCTTCCAATCCTATTTATTGGGTGAAGTGGAAGAGGAGATATCAAAAGAAAGAAAAGATGTTCTGGTGACCAAACAATTATTCACCATTTTTGAAGCAGGGACAAAGTGACATCTGACAAAATCTGGCTGCTGGGACATGAGGCGAGTCTTATCGGCCTGTGATGACCACATCAGTGTAGAAATGTGCAGAAGCCTGAACACACCGACACGTTATTAGACAGAGGAAAGGGATGAATTAAGGCCAGTGTTTGCAGCAGATGTTGGACCTGCTGCAGGGGGGGTCGCTCCCGTCCAGCCACAACAGGCATCAGTGAGGAGGTGAGAAGGTCAGAGGCAGAGCTCCAGTTCATCCCTGAAGTGTTGGATGGAGTCGAGGTCAGGACCCAGTCAAGTTCTTCCACACCACACAGTGAAGATCATATCTTCATGTGGGCGTGGGTCGGTATGACAACAAAGACTGGAGAATATTGAGGAAGTGATGTGACTGTGGTTCAAATGAAATGGTGTCGTTACAATCCGATCTGATCTATCCACTAGTGAACATGCTCAGGCATCTTTGCTGTAAACATGTCACAGCTTCAGGTGCATCAGACTTAGTAGTAGGAACTAAAGGGGTGATCTTCAGAAAGAGGGAAGTGCAGAATGCAGTGTATGTGTTACATGTCTGGTGTGCGTGGGCAGCAGCAGCAGCAGCAGCAGCAGCAGCAGCAGCAGCAGCATCACTTGATAAGAGCTGTTTTTTTGTTTTTTATCTTTCCTTGTGAACTCACTGGCTCCTGTTAAAACGTCTGACGGAGTCTTTCTCTGCTTTCATGTGTCTGATTTATAGGAAGATATTAAGGGATGATTCCAGGGAAGGTGCTTCATGTTTTTCCTGTGCACTCGGATCTGGCTGGTAAAGCGGATCATAAACATCACAGAAAAGTCCCCAGAAAGCAGTCAGGAGTTATTACCTCCGTCTGTGGGCTCGGGGGGGGGGGCTCAGAGCATCAGGAGGGTTTTTATAACAGACAGTTTGTGTCCTCAGGTCTGACTCAGACACATTTTAAAGACCTGTAAAACAACCGAACAAACCAAATTGTAACTGTGGAGCGTGTAAATATTGATGACGGGTCAGGTAGTAGCTCATCATGTCATCAATGAATTGTTAAGTAGATTCATTTTAGCACATAACAAACCACAGGCCTGTAACAGCTCTGTGAGAGCTGCACAGCAAGTTTATAGCAGATTTCAGAATAAAACACTCAGAGAAACCAAATCCTGCAAGTTGTTGGATGGTGGGCCCAGGTGGTGGGCGGGGCTTTGGGTGACTGCTTTGTTGTGACATCACAAAGTGACAGGAAGTCCTGACGGCTGGTTTTAAGGCTCAGTGTCTGAATACAGGCTGTGTGCATTTCTCTGTGGACTGAGGTTTTGATACTTTCACAGTATTAATATAGAACCTAGAGCTGCTTTATAATCACACTACACATGGACGTCTACCTTTATACTGTATGGAGCTTTAAGACGCACGTCTACCTTTATACTGTATGGAGCTTTAAGACACACGTCTACCTTTATACCGTATGGAGCTTTAAGACACACGTCTACCTTTATACCGTATGGAGCTTTAAGACACATGTCTACCTTTATACTGTACGGAGCTTTAAGACCAACGTCTACCTTTGTCACAGATTTAAGACTTTGATCACAACCAATCATAAACTCCAGATTTGAAATCTTCGTCCTTTAGTATCTTTGGTCAACACACATTTTCCAATCTCGGTCTCTTGTTCTTATTCTTTGGAATGAGACCATTCGGTGCCTGAAAAGCAATAAACTAAGACAACGAAACTTGTGATAGTCCGCTGTGTAAAATATGGTCTCAATTTGCAGTTAATGGGGTAAAACATGCAAAACAACTGATCAGACTTAAAAACCCTTTTCCCATTAGGATGTGTTACTCCATTCCCAGAACCTTCTCCGAAATGTCACTTGGCTCTGATCCGTTCTGAGAATCACCAGCGCAGCCCTGCAGAGATATTGATTGATGTCGGGCCGTCATGTCTGGCTCCGGGTGGAAGCTGGGGGGGCCTCTGGGATCTTTGCAGACAGATGGAAAGGAGGCCGGTGTGGGACGCTGGGATGGCAGAGCTGGCTAGTGGTGGGCTTTAAGCTGCAGTGCTATTGATTGATACAGGAGATACAATCCTTCAAAGCTGAGCTGAAAGAGAAAGACACAGAGAAGAGGAATATTCAGCTCTGAAACAACGCCCCCCCCCAGCACCCACCCTGGTGGTTTTCGGCAGCCAACTGAAGCCTCCACCCCTGCATGATGCGTGCAGATTAGATCTCCATCTATAATATTTGTAGTCGTCTCACTGGAGTTGCAGAAGAAACAATAGATAAGCAGTAATTAGACATATCCCAGCTCCTGTATCTTTCTCCATCTCAGTCACTAATCTACCTCTGTGTCTGGCTCCTGGGTCTCTCATTTCTGCTAAAGCTGTGGTCAGTTCAAGGTTACAGACATAACTGTAGAACAGGCTACTCAGTCTTTACTGTCACTGTACTTTAAAAGATGACGTACAGTATAAAGGCAGATGTATAACAGCTCTAGGTCACAAAGTTGCATAGAAATCACTGTTTTTTTTATCTTATAAAAAAAGAGATTGCACATATGAAGACCGAAGGTGTCCTGTGTACCTGTGTATATCCAACATTAGGTCATTGATCCGTCCTTTGTGAGCAGGTCTCTGAGCTCTATTGAAGCTGCTCTCTAACACTCCCTCGTCCCGTCGCTGCCACTGAGAACTTGTTCTGGATTTTCAGGTATTCCATTGTTCTCTATGTGTGTTTAAAACAGGGAGAGAAAGGGGAAGGTATTCAAATAATGCTAAGTTGCTGCATATCGCTGATAACATGCAAACACAGCTGAGAACACAAAGGCTTCAGTCCTCATGACACTCTCCTCTGACTTATTGCATGACAGCAGCAATGGGAGAGCGTGAGGACCTGTGTAATCTCTGTTGTACTGTCACATCGCACGTTGTTGACAGGGGTCAGAGGTGAACAAATAATAAGTTTAATTAATCTGGAGGATCATTCCCTATGTAAACATCCAGTAGGCCCCCTCCTCCTTTCAATTCAGAGGTGTGGTGCCTGTGAGGACAGATACAGAGACAATATCAGGAATCTTTGAAAGTACGGCACTTGAAGTCTCCTGTCTTACCAGTGTGTATCAGAGGCCGGGCGGCGGCAGCGATGGTGATGGTGTGTGAGGAGGAAGGATTATTGGCAGGAGGCTGTGATGGAGTGGACGATAGACCTGGCTGTCACAACAGTTTGGGAAGAGTCTCTTTGAAATGACAGAGCAGACTATTACATCCACCCTGCACCGCGTCCCACACTCAGCTCAGGGTCCATTTTGGTTTGTGGGTTATGATGTGCACTTTATCTCAGCTCATCTTACATGGACAGAGGAGCAGGCAGTCAAAATGGCTGCTGAACCACATCATCTATCTATCTATCTATCTATCTATCTATCTATCTATCTATCTATCTATCTATCTATCTATCTATCTATCTATCTATCTATCTGTCTATCTATCTGTCTATCTATCTATCTATCTGTCTGTCTGTCTGTCTGTCTGTCTGTCTGTCTGTCCATCCATCCCTTTTGTTTCCCTTTTTCTCAGCTAACCTGCTAACCACAACCCAGTTGTCCCATCTCCTCACTTTCCAATACCGAGTCACTGTAGCATCCAGGCTTCCCTGAATGACCAGTGTTTGGTTGACCACACTGCTGAGAACTGAGAAACTTTGTCACTCAGTCAGCCAGCGCCTTGTTGTTGCTGTCAGAAGTGGCAGTTACAACACAACTAAAAATCCTTGGTGGGAAAAACAGTTGCGCTCTCCAACTAATGATTGACACACCTGAGATGGTTCTAACTTCATAACCATGGCAATTTCATAACCAAGTCATGTCCAAGTTAAACTACAGAGGTTTAAACACAGGGCAGCACATACAACCGCTGTCCACCTCCATTTATGAGTATTACAGTTAATTACTAGCTGATAACGTTGCGCAGCAACCTCCAAACACCAAATCAGAAAATCAGCGATTAAAAGAGCCAGCAGCACGCACACAGATATTCATCCAGTCTACTTCACCGGAGACGTGTGTACAGAAGGCCGAGTGAAAACATTCAGCTGCTCGGAGAACTTCCAGTACGTCTGCCAGAGGATGCATTCTGTTTGCTGAAAGCCCACAAACATCCAACTGTAGACAAAGGCAACACACAACAGCTGATCCATGACACACACAGTGTGTTTCTGTAAAACAACACACAATACTGGTCATTCTGTAGGTGCAGACTGTTTTCTGTAAACCAGGAAGTCAGCAGACAATGTGCTGTGGTAGACAGACAGGACGGATTGTACTGTAATGACTAAGACGACCGGTCACCCCACTGACATCACACACACACAGACACTCTGACCGGTCGAGACTCAAAAACTGCAGTCATCACACCAGGTCTGTGGTTTCTGTGTAGAAATACAGAAAACAAAGACAGAGCAAATCATCGTATATTCAAATCCAGATGTCAGTGCAGCCAGAGGCCAGAGAGTTGTTTATGTAGGTTAGGAGACACATTACACACTCATCAGTGTGGACGTTGTTGACCACAAGGACTGGACCGACCATCACCAATTTGTCACCATGCAGCGTTTCTTGTTGCCATAATAACCTTGACGATGCATAACTTTTTTCATAAAACCTTGACATTTTAAAGTTGGGCTGTCACTGTTGTTTGCTGCCTTGTAATTTTCATTTCTGGCAAGCAGTGAATCCTGGGATAGATTGGACGATGTAGGATCCAAGGAGGCTACGAAATGAGTCTTTACTACAGACTAGAGTCCAGCTTCTGAAGGATGTGGTCACTGAACGAGGACGCGGCTGAAGTCCAGGAGGAGTTTGGACTGTGACCGTCCCATAACCTCAGCTGTATGTGTATTACTGTAACCATGACAATGGAGGTTGAACACACCTGAAACTGCTCCCATGGGTCGTACCAGAGGGTGCCAGGTTTACTTAACCAGATCTGCTCCACTGAAATGTACATTTAGTTTAGTTTCCAAAGGTAACGACTGTCGCACATACCAAAGTACAATGATTAACTGACACCTGGCAGCACCGTTGTTCTGTGGGTCTGTTGATGTAAGAGCGCAGACCCACAGCATTGGTCATTATACAATTACATGTATTTTTCACTGCTTTCTCAAGTGTAGTCCTTCACTCAGCTGCTCACATGAATATTTTATGGACTACAATACATAGTCATTGATATTCTACATCCACACTAGCCACTAATTTGCATCACAGTGCACCGAATGCTCTTCATTATTCTGTGCCATTTTCTGTTTTCATACCCAACCCATTATAGACGGGATGGAGAGAATGACTGTTTGGGTTGTTTTAGTCCGAAACGATTAATTGTGAAACTTGTCGTATAAATTATGGCAAATTGAATCCATCGTCGGCCATGTGCTCCCCATACAAAGTGGATCCTGGTAGTAACCATAAAATTATGACTCAATTTTCCAGCTCACTGTAGCAGCGTTGCTTAATAGCTCTTGAGTTTAGCACTTCAGCTCGTGTTTGCCTCCCCTTTTGAAACCAAGAGACAAAATTAATAAATTGGTATTATAAATAAATTGCTTTGGCAGATTCACTGGTATGAAAACACCAGGGTGTTTTGGCTACACTTTGTAGCTCTGCTAATTGAGGGGATTCAGAGCGTCTCTGACAGACTGAGTGGACTGCAATGCATCGCACGATTTAGTGCACGGAGGAGAAGGTTGCCAGACTGAAAACATTTGCAGGGTTGGCAGCATCCATGGCTGCACTCAAAGGAGAAAGCAGTGAGCAGCTCAAGCCTTCAATTATCATTGTCTACATATTTGGTTCAATAGTCACTGATATGTTATTGAATCAGAGTGTGGCTGTTGAGTTGGTGATTTGATGGATGATATGATTCATGTTGTGGTCAGTGAGGAATCCTTCATTCTTGACATAGTGATCTAGTGAAGCTCCATACGGTATAAAGGTAGACGTGTGTCTTAAAGCTCCATACGGTATAAAGGTAGACGTGCGTCTTAAAGCTCATACGGTATAAAGGTAGACGTGCGTCTTAAAGCTCCATACGGTATAAAGGTAGACGTCCATGTGTAGTGTGATTATAAAGCAGCTCTAGGTTCTATATTAATACAGTGAAAGTATCAAAGCCTCAGTCCACAGAGAAATGCACACAGCCTGTATTCAGACACAGAGCCTTAAAACCAGCCGTCAGGACTTCCTGTCACTTTGTGATGTCACAACATCCAACAACTTGCAGGATTTGGTTTCTCTGAGTGTTTTATTCTGAAAATCTGTTCTGTGTACTAGATTTTTATTGGAGAACAGCCAATCAGAAGAGAGGCTGAGAGCCTCCTCTCTTCTGATTGGCTGACACCGACCTGTTGTTACTGGAGCTCCAGAGAGAAGAGGAGAAAGGAGATGGAGAACTACACTGAGATGGTTTTAGATCTTTTCATGGATCAACCCTTCAAAATAAAACACAGGAAGAGCTTTACCAAAGATTCAAATCACCATGTAATAAGGAAGGTGTCGCATTAATAACAAACCCAGAGAGAATCATCACCTGACTCTGCAGTTCCCCTCAGCGCTGCAGAGTTTTTTTTAGTGCATCTCAGCTCATTATTTTTATTATAGACTCACAACTTTACTGTGTATATAGTTCAGTCCCACTGCTCTCATCAGCCTCAGCAGCAGCAGCAGAAAAAGCTTCAGGATCTCCACTGTAAACTACCTGCGCAGCACAAATTGACAGCAGATTGAACCCACATTGATTAGTCCTACTTTAAACCTGGAAACAAACCAAACCTAAAGGCTCTGGTCGGATTGTTTAGATGATAAACTAAGCCCAAGTTTTTAGTCCCTAAGTACCAGCCACTCCATCAAGCAGCATCACATTTCTAATGTCAACAGAAAAGAGATGACATTAAAACAGTTTCCATTCAGTCACCACCAGGCTGAACGCTGCTGAGGTCCTGAAGAGAAGCAGGTCGAGCTACAGAGCCTGATTTAAAAGTGTTGATCACCAGCTTGTTTTATCTGCTATCAAACGCCTCTGTTTATATATCCATCTGGTTTCCCCATAAATTTGAGCCTGTGTGTGTGTGTATAGGAAGCTGTTGCACACACACAGTTCCTCTCATCTCCAGACTCGGTGAATCTCATCAGACTCTTTGTCACCCTGACAGGCCGAGCATCCAACCAAAACAAATGTCGTCTCTCTGTAAGGCTGTCTGTGCTCAGCTGAAGGCGTCACATCTATTTGTCTGCATCGTCTCTGAGTGTGTGTGTGTGTGTGTGTGTGTGTGTGTGTGTGTGTGTGTGTGTGTGAGAGTGTGTGAGGAAGGCCAGTGTCAAATCCCAAACCAAAAAGCCATTTTCAACTTCCTCTTTCTGTGGTTGTCTGTGACCTAATCAACAACCCGATCTTTGTGCAGGCTGCAACTAGCACTGTGATAATCACACCCACTGCCTGCACCTTGTTGCTCCTTGGCATCTCAATACCAACAAAGAGTAGGTGATAATTACCGGGGAATTTGAAGTGTTGGTTGTGATTTATTCATAACTCAGGCTTAACTCAGGGTTGGTGTAGTTAATCTGACATCTGTCAGGTCAAACATATTGTGAATAACTGGATAAAGAATAACTCTTGAACGTCGCTGTGCAAGAACGTGTTTTGGTGTTTTGTGTCACAGGTAATTTAATTAAACACATTAATTGGAGGCAGTGACCCTCGACAAACCAGGGCGTCAAGACCAGGTGAATCAAGCAGGAGCCCATGAAGGCCTTCATCATGTCGGCTGATCATGTTCTCAAATTTACAGTTGGATGACCACAAGCCAAGTGGCACACAGGGACCCTGGGGCTTTAGGGCAGGGAGGCGGGGGTCCACTGAGGGTTTCTGAGCTCTAGTTGCCTGGGAATCAAACCCACAACTGTTGGTGGTATAGTGTTCAACCCTTGTGCACACAGACGGAGAGCCTGCAGACTGTCAGATACATGAGGCTTGTTTCTTCAGAGTGGAGGCCTCCTCCTCCTGCTTGTTATTTCCAGGGTCTAATCATATGAGTCCAAAGTGCAACAATAAATCATAATACTACAAATGTGCAAACGTGATGATAAAGATCTGTACAGTAGTGTCTGTGCTCCAGGCAGAAGCTCATACAGTGCAGATTTCTATCCCCACCTGCCCTTTTGAGGTAATTACTCAAAAGACCAACATTTAGCTGTGACATTTTCATGCCACAGCAGTGTTGCGGATGTGGGCCAGCACACGTCTGAGCCTCCCTCTCAGCCCCTGTCTGAGCTCCATGCGGTGGTGCGTACGTGGTGCTGTACAGTTACATTAAATGATTTTATAGTCTTGGGATTGACCCCTAATCTCCAGCTGTGCACCTCTGGTTGCTGTGTTTCTTGGTTGTCCAATCATTTGTCCGGTTCCAGCAAGGTGTGGGCGGAGCCCAGAAGTGTGGGTGTGGATAAAGTAGCTTCAATAATTTAATTAAATTATCTTGTGTTCTGCAGCTTAATGACACCCAATGGGAAGATTAGCTCCAGCAGGCGTTTATCTTGACCAACTCTTAATATTCAGGTGTTTCATACTTGAATAGAAGTAAATGGTTGCTAGGATGTTGCTAAGGTGACTGCTTGACAAAGCGTTTCTGGTATTGCTACGGTGTTCTGACCAAAAAGCAGACCAAAACAGTTGCTAGGGTGTTGCGAGGGTATTTGTAGTGTGTTGCCAAAGTGTTTCTGGTGTTGCTATGGTGTTTCAAACTAAAGCAAGTCGTTGCCATGGTTGCCAGGTTGTGGTGGCAAGGCTGAGGTGTTCAGGGCTGCTGCTTTGTTATTGATTTGTTCCTATTTACTACTAGTGCCAAACTTTCACGTATCATTTCAACACCATCCACCACAGTCTGAGTTACTGAGGTTGTGATTCATAGTTTTAACTGCCACAGTAAATCTATGAATCTATGATGTAATTGAGAGATTTGTTTCTCCTCAGCTGAAATAATTACAGATAATGACACTGTTTTCAGGAACAAATGTTCTGTTTCATGTGGACACGCTCCACTTTCTATTCCCACAGAGCCATGATTCCTCAGAGGATGTGAGTCCTCTGAGGACTGCTGCTATTTTCAGAAATGATGATTTGGGAACACACATTAATTTTTATAAAGAGGTAAATAAATGCTTAAGTGCTATTTTTACAGGCTGCTCTCCTGCTGCTATTAAACTGGACTCTTTCTACAATGTAATGTACTGTATGTACATGTATGTGACAGACGTGAGTTTATTTTCTTCGTTTTCTTATCTTAAAACTTCTAAGTCCAGATAGAAGCAGCGCTCACTGGAGCTGGTTCAGCGCCATTTTCAGAGGATGTGAGGCTCTTTAGACTTCAGGCCCAGAGCTGTCATATCACGGTTCATCAAGTTCATGACAGCCCAGACAGGAAAGAAAGGCAGGAGTTATGGAAATGTGTTGGTTCGTGTCCAGGATAAACTATATAAACCAAACGATGAGGCATGAAAGCAAAGCGGGGACGACGGCCCAGCGGGATCTTCTTCTTCATTTGTTTAAAGGGCTCCAGTTTGTTGTATGAGGGAAGACTGAGGCCGGCAGCCAACATCCACAAACACAACACACAATCACAGTTTATCTTCATTATTTCCAATTTAATTTGACATTTAACGCCACTCGTCCGTGACCTTTTCCCTGCTGCTCGTCAGGCACTGTTGTTAAACCCATCAGTCAGATCGTGGCGTTCAGGTTAAAGGTCACATGAGCTCCTGTGTAAATACACTGAGGACCACAGTGGTGGTGTACCACAGAGAAAACACCTTTCTCTGGACAAAAGTCTGACACAAAGGAAGCCTTTGAAGGCGACGGTCCTGGATGATGCGCTCTGTTGTTTGAGATGCAACAAACTGTGGAACATGTAGTTGATTTCCAAACCTTACCTGGCAGGTTGGAAAAGGCCCTTAAAGACACAAAACCTTCTCTTCCATCTGTCCTTAAGTTTGGCAGAAATATAGTTGGTTTCCTCTCAGTGTAACTTTCTATATCAGACGCCACAGGTTGGACAGGTCTCCCTGCTGTTCTGTGGGACCTGGATTATCTTTGGAAAACTGCTGATGAGAATTTCAAGTGAACTTCTGTCAGTTTATCTGAGGCTTATCCACTGACTGGGCCTGTGATGATGAGAATAATATGTGGGAAAGAAGTTTGAAAAGTAACAGAGCGTTTAATATGGAAGTGAAGAACTTTAGGTTCAGACTTTTAGAGCTTTTCATCCTGACGTCTTTTTCTTCTTTGAACGTCTTTCACAGTTGCTGAGTGGAGTTTTTATTGCTGCTGCGGCGCTGACCTCTGTCAGTGGTTTCTGTCAATGCTGCGAACAGACAGAACTCATTTTCTTGATTTGAAGGGTTCATCGGCTAAAAGCCTGAGATGGAGAAAGTGGTGAAGATTTGTTGAGGCCACACCACAACATTTACCAGGTGACATGGAGGAGCAGGACCTTAAAACTGCTTCAGAGACAAAGAGACGAGGAGATAAAGTTCCTCTGAGAGGCAGCGGAGATGCTGAAGGAAGCGCAATAATGAAATCTCTGTCAACAGACTGGAGAGGACTCTTCAGGTCTTTTATGAGGCGGCAGTGGACGAGTGGGACAGAGACCCAGAGGTGGTTCAACAGTCCAACAGATGGAGGCAGAAGAAGGTAGATCCTGTTCGATGAAGATTTGACTGGTGAATGATGAATCTAGAAACAACTCGCTCTATCTGAACAACATACATGAAGCTACATATGTCTTCTGTTGTTCAGGATGGTTGAATGTGGTGCAGGTTGTTTCCTGCTCAGGTGACGCTGTGTAGGAGTTCAGGTGACAGGAGACCATGTGACAGGCCGTGCACTGACCTTACTCTGGGATTGACAGCTCACCTGACCCCGTCTGATCCGCCCTGGTGCAGTAATCACCGCCCATCTGGTGCCGACGGCAGTCAAAAACAAACACCCAGTATGGTGTTGACCCTGGGCTCGAGCTGATGATGGCAGAGAGAGAGAGAGAGAGAGAGGCAGCATGTTGTATCTCTAACAGGAAGAGTCCTTGACTTCTGGTCGTTGGATGATCAGTCTACACCAGGCCAGGGAGGGGCCCGAAGAAGAAGGTGTGGGTCGGTCCATACAGGTGTAGCATTAGCATCAGGGCTTCAGCTCCCCCCCAGGCCACCACTGGTTCCTCTCAGTGTTCAGTTCTGTCGAACATGTCAGGTTTGTGCTGCCGTGGTTGCTTTCATTTGACTCTGCACCGTCTTCTGAGAGGACGGAGGAATCGTCCTCCGATGGTTGGAGCCCAGGAGAAATCAGTGTCTTTAACATGTTAGGATAGATTTTGTGTTGATCCACCTCTGACCTGCTCGTCACCTCACACTCACAGCTGGGTTCATCTGAACAGACAGCGTGTGGACCTGGTTCCCTGCTGACGCGCTGTCTCTTTAAATGTGGACGTTCGGTTGAGTTTACATTTTGCGACGCGGGGCCCCTTTTTATTTTCTTTATGGGAACCTTGAAGCTGATGGATGGTGTGTGTGTGTGTATCTGTGTGTGTCTGTGTCTGTGTGTGTATGGAGATGAAGGCAGGTCAGAGGTCACATATTTCTCAGACACACTGTCCTCATTAATAAACAGTGTGTGTATGTTTATCTGTGCGCACATGAGCCAAAGTAATTGTGTGTTTGTGTGTGTGTGTCTCATGCGTCAGTGCTGCCTCTGTGGCCTCCTGCAGAAACACAAACTGTCACACTGAGGACGTCTCACTGTTTCCGTGGTGATCACCTCCTCACTTTAAAAACATGCACATGTTTGCATTTCTATACTTACAAGGACTTTTATGGCCGACGCTGTCTTCTGCCAGCTGCACTTACAGACACATCAGCAGAAGTGAGATGAGACTTTGATGCCTGTGTGTTTTTACCATGAGATTTGGGCTTCAATGGGCATTAGGGGAAGATCACTCAGTACGATACAGGAAGTGGGTAAAATTAGAGCCACCGTTGTTGTATTTTTCACTCTGTGGTGACTTCCCTGTTTTCAAAGTTCAGATTAAAACAAGCCTCAATCCCACACATGGTTTCACCATCAGTCCTCCAGTGCATCATCGTCATCGTCATCATCATCATCTGGACTGAAAGAGAGAAGTGTTGGAAACCTTTTCTTTTTCAGTTTTCTCTCCATGCAGAGTTTTCATTCGGTCGATTTTCTCCGGCAGGTTGACGAGCAGCTTTTCTGTCAGGACAACCAGGAAGTGGCCGCCGGCCAAACAGCAGCACGTTATTGCATTAAATTTAATCAGAGCGTATCAACAGAGAAGAGTGGCTGTAAAGTTGGCTGTGGCTGGAACTGTGAGGCCGTGTGCGTGTGTCCGGGGGAGAGTGAGTCTTCCTAATGTTAATGATTGTCTCATACTCTGGGATGTCCTCCATGTTTCCTGTAAATATCAGACATACAGAGTGTGAGCTGCAGCTGCTGTGTGTCGGCTGCTCTCAGCTCACAGGCTGCTGCTGCTGCTGCTGCTCATGAATATATTGATGTGCACTGGTTAAATGTGCACATACATCCATGTTGTAACAGAAACAGTGTCAGATATATCTGTAATCTAACATGCATGTAATCTTGCATTAAACCCAGGTTGTAGACTGAGCCCACTGAGATGCATGGAAGTTGCGAAGCCGTGCGTAACAAAGTCTAAAGCTTTAATGTGTTTCTCATCAGCTTCACTAACAGCAGCTTCGCCCGTCGTTAACGAGGAGATGCTTAATGTTCACTAATGACAGCAGATGGTGGGCCGTCCAGAACAGAACCAGAGCAGGTTTCAGGAGCTCGACCACAATGAACACCGTCTTCACCACAGACTGAACACAGATCAGTCAGAGGACGTTTCCTACAGACAGAGACAGATCAGGTTGAACAGGAAGTCCTCCACATTTAAAAACAAAAAAACGCTGCCTCCTGTTCTTCTAGAGAAAAATAAACACACGCACTCCTTCTTCCTTTCCTGCCAACGAAGAAGAGTAATGAGTCCTCCATCTTGTAAAAAGTCTTTAGCACTTGATTGTAAAAGTCTGTTGCTGTTTGTTGAGGAGGTAAATCAGGTCATTGACCAATCAGACGGTCCGTTGTTCGATTCCCAGCTCCTCCTTTCCTTGGGCAAGACACTGAACCCAAATTGAGTGTGAATGGGTGAATGTGGTTCCATTGTTAAATACAAACACAGTAAGTTCACAAACAGGTCACAGAAGAGTCCAGAAGACAAACTTCCTGCTAATGAGACGTTGTCGTTCCACTTTTGTTGAAGCACAATCAGATGCAACTGAGGAACAAGAAGCAGCTTCAACAATCAGTGCTTCTCTGTTGTGTTCAACACTCGTGCTCTGTCATGACGTATCAGATATCAACACTTCTGCTGCTCGCTGCGACAATAACAACAAGACAAGGAAGAGATTAAAGACTAGAGAACATGGTTTTAGTTGAAGTGTTGGATGTAAATATTGTGTGTGTGTCTCCTATAGAGCTAAAGGCCTCGCGCCCCATGTGACCTGTCAAACTGTCGACTTCTGCTTCTCTTCATAAGTTACATATTTACCCCTGAAGTTCATGTTTGTTCCCCTGTGTCTTATCTTCTCACCTCACTGTCCAGGTCAGTAACAGGTCAGGTCAGGTGGAGCTGTGGTGACGGAGACGATGGAGCTTTATGAAGTTTTCTGTTGAGTGTGTTTGATGCTCGGATCCACTTCCTCTGCTCCACTTCTTCTTCTGTCCCGCTGCTTTGAACAGATGTTTCTGGAAGTGGATTGCATTAGAGCTTGGCTTACTCCCACTGTTGTCTGCCGGCTTCTTTATTTGTCTGAAGGGACTTAGAGTGTGAATTCGATGTGACCCAGAAAGCCAGATTTGGGGGATGCCTCGTTGAAAGACGTCTGCCAGACTGTTACTAAACGCCTCGTCATGTTCTCAGTGGCTCAGGATGGCAGCGAGCCAGGAGCAGATGTTGAAGCGAGTCGGCACTAAATCTGGAGTCATTTTATACGAATTTATGTCTCTTTAATTTGTCCCTGTGTGCTCAGAAACCCAGACCGCCATCGCAGTGAGAACTTAGATTCACACTTTATTGTTTTGTTCGTGATAAACTTCAACATTTCCCCCAGTCTGCTCGTTCTGGTTTACAGGTCCTCGAAGGTCAGTAAGACAGTTTCTTATCTGTTAAATCTGCTTCAGAGGTCCTGAGGTGCAGTGACCCAGGTCTCTGTAGGGTCCTGGTCCTGCAGGAGTTCACTGCTGCTACTGCAAACCACATGGTGGAGTCTGGGACATCGCATTCATTGGTGTTTATACTAGAAACACAATGTCTAATTGCTCCAAGTGGAGAACTATGAGTTGTGATACAGTTTCAAGCTCCTCAGACGAGTGTTTTCCTCCTTTCTTCAGGCTTGTTAAAAATAAAAAGCTAACTTCTGGTCGTCTGACTGAGCTCTGAAGCAAAGCTCCACTAAGCTAAAGGACAGTAGATTTATGCATTTGTGGCTTTTTATCCCTCAGACTAAAAAGAAGTCATGCTGACTCTGCAGGGCGGCTGTGAAGAGAAGGGGAAAACAGCGAGAGTCCAAATCTGCTGGCTCCATGCTGTTCACAGTGCGAAGAGAAGCAGGACAAACCTTGACATATATCCTGTATGTTCCTGCTTCTCTGTTCATGAGGAACTACTTCTACTCTCTGCAATCAGCATCGTCTGGACCAGGTGTGAGGAGGCGGGGCAACCTGAACACCTGAACCCCTGACTTCAATCACAGACCTCGAGCGAGCACAGTGTGAATATGGATCTGATCCGAGCCCCTCTGTCGCTGCGCCGTCCATCAGGAATGTGTTGAGTGTTTAAAGTTCAACGCCGAATCGATTTTGCAGCGTTCCTGCAATTCACAAAGAACTGACAGGTCGATGTGTCTCCCTGCATATTTCTGAGGAGAAATATTGAAGACGCCCGTCACCTCTGAAGGCCTCTCATCTGGGAAATCATTACAGCCTCAGTTAACATGGTCTGATGTTTGGAAGAGTCACAGGAGGCAAATCAATGAGCATCAAGTAACAATGGCTCCTCAAACACTGCGGATTCTTCAAGTGTTATAAACATGAAGATTTGAAGCAGTGGTGGAAACACAAGTCACCATTTAAAGCCTCAGTCCACAGAGAAACTGTGTTCAGAAACTGAGCTTTAAAACCAGCCGTCAGGACTTCCTGTCACTTTGCGATGTCACAACAGAGCAGTCACTAAGCCCTGCCCACTTCCACCATCCAACAACTTGCAGGATCACTCAGTCAACAAATTTCTTAACCATGGCTCTTATTGGTTAGTATATATCACACTCCAGGGATTTAAAAATGAATCATTACAAATGGATCTTTGTATGAATATTTATGAAGTATGTAGTTGATGCTCCTGGAACATTCATTTTTTATGAACATATGTTCAGTGTTAAATATTTAAAGGTATAATCTCCTCCCTGGAGATCAATAAACTATTCTGATTCTGAATCAACTCAGGTTATTGTCACTAAAACATTTGAGCTGTTTGCCACCGCCATTAACCTTCATTAAGTTTGCATCATGTCCCCAGAGGACCGGCTGAGCGAGTCGCCTCATGCCCCTTCACACAGCCACTCACTGGGATACAGAGTGAAGCCTGGTCCCTGTGGATCCTGGAGCTCAGTGTAACCATCAGGAGGACCGACCCACCTGAGGCTCCTCACCTGAGCAGCTGATGAGTCTCCAGCTTCACCGAGTGACGGTGAATTCGTTTATCACACTGTAGAGACACATCATGGACACGTTAGCGTTAATCCAGAACTCATCCAGTTCCTGTCTGCAGCTCAGAAAACTAATAAGGACAGAGCCTCTCCGAGGCCCGGGGCTCAGACAGGACTGTGTGGCTCAGGCTGCTGTTTCCAGGTTCAGGTCCATGTAAACACCAAACAGGCCTCGGGCGTCAGTGGCGAGCCGCTGCTTTTGTCCCAGGCCTCTCAGAGTCTTTTATCTGTCTGAGGAATCAGAGCTGAGGCAGCGAACGCATCTGCCAAGTCTGATCGGTCACATTAACCACAGCAGTGTCTGCACAGATCCACTGTCTGTGTGAGGAGTGGTCAGGTGTGCTCGTGTTGGCACCTCCATGTGACACTCCATACCTCGACTGTTCACACTTTAATGCACATCAGACTCATTGTTTCTCATCAGTGTGTGAGCCACACAGAGTCTGTAGTATCTGTCATTTCTAACAGTTTTCCATCCTGGTTTTAAATGATAAAAGTTTTTCATTTTTTCAGTCACTGTACTGACTGTAAATAAAGATGGACGTCACCCCTGTGACTCCGCCCACAGGTTTCTGAAGCTCAGAGTGACTTCCTGCACTGCGCCGTCTTGGCAGCGTCTGACTCCACCTCCTAACTCCCAGCTAATCCAAATATGGTCAAAGAGGTGGAGCTAAAACGTTCGTGCATGGTTCGGTTTCTGGCAAACAGGCTGAAATTCCTGTCAATCTAAGAAGCCACGCCCTCAATTATGCAAAACATGATGAGCCTGGATGTTTATTCCTGCTGCTGTTTTAACATGGGAGTCTATGGAACCTGACTCACTGCTGGAGACTCACTCTAGTGGTCAGGAGAGGAACTGCAGCTGCTGTTGTCGGCTTCATTTTATTTCATTTATCTGTTGTAAAATGTGTTTATCCTTACATTTCCACCCATGGACACAGACAGCAATAATTTGGAGAATCTATAAAGTGTTGTCTTGTTCTTTGCTGATGGTGTTGTACAGTGATCTCACAGCGCGGCGTCTCCGGCTCCATCAGCTGCTGTCGACTGATACACGTTTGTAACCGATGGGAGTTGTGCGAGAGTGTTTTGCTGTGATAGCACCTGTGCCGTCAGTTATCAGAGGCTCAGGGTTTGACCTGGATGTGTCAGACAGCAACAACAATCTTTTCAGCGTTTTACAAGCGAAACAAGGCCAGAGGCTTCGCTCGCTTACACAATAAATCAGGACACGGTGACAAAGGTATCAGAGAGCGGAGAGCTTTGTTTTATGACTGATGTTTTCACAGTGGTCTGATGGTTTATTGGTTTACTTCATTTGTCCTGAAATGTCGCTTCCTTTGCTGCTCAGTCTTCTGTTTCCAAGGTCACTGATGAGCTCCACTCCGTCCACTGTCCAGTCTGCAGCTGGTCAGTTTGAGCTGCGAGTTACTTTTCCATTCCAGACAAACTTCTGCCGGCTTTGCAGACATGGAGGTCATGTGAGCGTCTGAGGAGAGGGAGGATTTTACAGGCCTGAAAATGCCACCGAATCCACAGAGGTGGACGTAATCCGTTTCACTTCCCTGTCTTGTTTTGTCTGTTTGTCGGTCTCCTCTGCAGCACAACAAAGCGCTGCAGCCATTTTGCATTCAGTAACGACAAACTGAGTCTGAGTGGGAAAAGAAAAGGCATCTCAGAGCGCCTCACTGGCTTTCATCTCCGCTGAGCGCGTCCGCGGACTCGTAAGCAGCAGCTGAACACACAGCGGCTCTCTGTGGTCGCACCGGGGCGATCAATAACCGTTTCCATCCCTGCAGTTTTCTCAAGCTCCGTCAATTTGAGGATTGATCCTCTAAACACCAAATGAATGTGTGTGTTTATTCATGCCTGCCAATGTGTTTAGTGCTTGTTTCACTGCACATCGGTGTGTGTGTGCGTGTGTGTGTGTGCAGCCCGAGGCCAAAATAAGCAGTGGGCAGTCTGTGTGTTCTCTGTGTAATTAGACAGCTCTCCAGAACAAAGTGATGACTTTGTTTAGATCACTTCCTGCTTCAGTAGAATCTCCATAGCAACCGTCCAGATTCACTTTTAAAAATAGAGTTTGCTTCATTAAAAATCGACCGCGACATCTTCTTAGCTGCTGAAAATCAGGCCTTAAAACCTGTGGAGGGGTTGGAGGTTGCTGGACTCTGCAGAAAGGCCTCATGGGAAATGTAGTCTCAGTGCACAGGTGAAATGAGCTGCACACAGACTGTTGTAGTCGTTCTACCTACAGTGGGACAAAATACTTTCACATCATCTCTGGCTCTGATGTTGTAACACTCGCCAAAGTTTTGGAACGCTGCGTTTGTAAAACAGCAAAGCACTGTGGGAAAACTCAGAGCAGTGAGAAGTGAGAGTGTCGCCTGCACAAACGTCGGCCTGGACTCTGAATCTGAATCTGTCACTTCAGCTACTCAGAGCTCCCAGCATCCTCCGCTCCATCCACCCTGGTTCTTCCAACTCAGTGCAGTGTGTGTGTGTGTGTGTGTGTGTGTGTGTGTGTGTGTGTGTGTGTGATTGAGCCAGATTTTCTGCTCCAGTTTCTCTGCACTCGCCTGCTGCAGTTTGGTGAAACAGAGTCGTCGTAAATCAGCCGGCTGAGAGGAAGTGCTGCTCAGGCCTGTGTTATGAATTACAGCGTCTCTCTCTCACACACACACACACACACACACACACACACACACACACACACCAGATACTTCACCTGAACCTCTTCCGCCTGTTCCTTCACACGTCACTGCTCTTCTGTGTTATTGTTACATTCATTTATTCAGCGGTTTTACAGCTGGTTTTTACAAAGTGACGGCTCAGTGTGACCACTTTGATTGTTTTTGGTGCTTGGTGTCTTGTTGTCATGGTGACGCTGCAGGTTTGACACCTGAGCTGAGATGCAAAGAAATGTTGAGCAAATGGAACTTTATTTATTTATTTACTTGTGATTTATTTCATATTATTTCTCATCATCTTCCTCCTCTTCATACTTGCTGTCACGTGCTGGGTACAGGGTGCTTACAAACAGTTAGATTATTATCAATCAATCAATAATCTTTGAAAAGCAAGACCGATTGAAAAGGGTTGTTTCATCTTCCTGCTCCTTTTTGAACATGTTAGACTATTAATCTTTTAACTATCACTTCTGTTCCTGTTCACGCAGGTATGTCCAGGTGTCCATAAGTTCAAATAACTCCTGTCTGCTCCGGTCTCATGTTCATTTACGTCCATTATTACTGTGTGTGGAGGCCACTGGACGGTCATGTGGTGCGTTCACTGCCCTGATGGAGAACTCTGTCACTTCTGTGTCTTATTACTTCTCCCTGTTACTTAATTAATTAGACAGAAGTGGCTGTGATTTCATTTAAGGACTAATAAGCTCGAAAATGAGTTTTTGCTGTGACAGGATGTGCAGGATAATAACATTAGCTCATGGTTGTTAATTAAAGAGATTAGACGTGGGGGAAATGGGTTGTCACAGGTTTACAGATTTCAGCAGCGTCTGATTATAACACAGATAAAAGCCTCGGTGCTGTGTGTCTATAGGAACAGATACATGTAAGTCTGATTTATACTGATGGTATTCATATTACAGACGTCCTGAAACATCATCCAGCTCCACATGATCCTGGTGAGGAGGGAGGGGCTTACCATGGATATTGATTGACATCTACAGCAGCCAAGAGCGTTGAAAGTAGCACCTGTGGGATTAGAGAGTAGAAAACAGGCTGCACTCTCCTCCACCTGCTGACCTCATAGATAGATGAGTCTGGTGGATGATGATGATGATGATGATATGGATGATGAAGACATTTCTATATGTTTGAGCCGACAGCTGTAGGTAGCGGTGATGCTAGAGATGCAGCATCAGGCCAGACTCAATAATCAGCTAGCAGGTCCAGCACTGAGGTTGCCATGGTGACTGGAAGAATTTTCTAGTTTGAGGAGGAAAGTAAACATTCGAGAAACTGATTTTAATTAGATGCAGAGTTAGGACCGCCCACGAGTGCAGGATGAGTCATCACACGTTGATTTTCATTAAAAAAAATACTCAGATAATGATGTTCTCATTGGAGCAGTGCAGATGTGGATACAGGCTTTTCCAGGCAGGTGTAGGTGTGAAGGTGTGAGCTGCTGCTGCTGCTCACTGCTGCTCTGAGCTGTTTGAAAATGGAGGTCAGTGTGACACAGGAGGTGAAACTGTTGTTGCTGTTAGTCAGAGGGTGATACTGTCTCAGTCAGCACAACCACACATGTCCACAATATCAGAGGAGGAGGGGAACAAACAAATGATGAAGGTTACATCCTCATCATCAGCTTGTTTCATTTATTTCATGCAGAAGCAGAATAGAAAGTAGAAAATAATACAGAATATAGAAATCTTCCTCATCTGTGCCCCCCCTCCCCGCTCTCTGCTGTCAGGTAGATTTCCTTACGGATGCATAGACGACTGTGACTGTGTCGGAGCTGACGGGCAGTGGGACGGTGACAGCTTTAACCTTTACCGTGTCATCTTGGATGGCAGGAAGAACACAGCAGCAGCAGCCAGGCTGGGCTCGCCACCGCTCAGAGGCCGGGGGATTTACTGAGACCCCGGGACCTCCTGGAGACCTCCATCTGTCCAAGCAGAGGGACAGGACACAGGGATTACAGAGTGACCCACAAACACGGTGCAGCAAGGAAGCAGAGAGGGGAGAGAGATGTATGTACTGATAGGATAGACTGTATTGTCCCACTGGGAAATTTGTCTTGGACCTTAAAGCAAAAAAGACGACGACTTACATCCAGGCATGAATCAGACCCTGATCACAGTGGGGGGGGGGGCTGTAAGAGAACATCCACTGCAGCATCCAACACCTGAGTTTTTTAAAGCAACTTCAACCTGAGCTGGCAAAGAGAAACAACCAGTCACGTAGGAGAACAAGACAATCTCCTGACCTTAGTCGTCATGGAAACGCCAATACACCCAAGGACTGTACAATAGTGGTGGTTGCTATGGCTACTATCATAAACGTTGTGGCTTGGTTAGGCTTTGGATATGGGCCTGATTTGGGTTGAAAAAAGATGATTAGACGACCTTTGTTGTCATGGTTACCAATATAACAACATGGCTAGCTTTGAATAACAGAAATGAAACAAACTGCTGCTTTCACACGGGAATCGAATATATTCATCCACCTCCTCCAGCTCTTCCTGTCAAAATCACTACGGCCACTAGATGTCGCCTAGCAACAGAACCTAATGATGACGACCTGTAGCATCAACGTTGTGCCGTTATAAATATATCTGCAGGACTGAAATCTTAGACAGTCAGGGCAGAAAACAGTGAAGGAGAAGCAGGAGCGGTGATGGAGGGATTACAAGAGAGAGGAGAAAAGTGGGAGGTGTGACGGCAGGACGGGGAGGGGAGGGGCGTGGGTGTGACAGATGACTCGCTGAGAAGAGTGAGAGTTTGAGAAGAAGAAAAAAAAACCCAAACGGAGCCATCTGCTCCTTCAGGGAGTTGTGCTCGTCTTGAAACGCTCGGACGTGGATCTGATGGTCGATTAATAACGTTGTATAAATACTCTCTGCTCAGTGATCAGTCATGTGTTTTGTGGGCTCAGCAGGCTGCAGGCTGCAGGCCTCAGGGAGGAAGCTGCTGAACACGGTGGAAAGAGGAAAAGAGCAGGAGTAAAAAAAGTGCAGGTGGTGTTAATGGTGCGTTTGTGCACTCTCAGTGAAAATCAATGGACCTGAGAAAGAGGAAAGATGTTGCAGGTCCTTGAAGGGGTCTCAGTGGTGTCTTCAGCGGTGTGGACGACGCCTGTGCATCACGAACACTTAGCTGATTACAGGGCTCGACAGGAAACGTTCTCTTCTTACCAGTCACCCAAAACTCTGAAGACCCTAACGATGCATTTCATTACAACCTGGAAGTCGAATTTTTCCAATTTTGGCTTCGTCATCAGAATTCAGTAACCCTGAGCTAACAATCCAAGATGGCCGCTCTGTGCATCCACAGTGGTGAAAATCTGAATGTACAGTAACACTGGTGTATCAGCAGCTTGGTCTTGTTGTGTCATTGAATCAGTTGAACTGAGTGTAGCTACAGCTTCTACTGTACCTGTAGACCTGCAATGATGTAGTGTGTTCAGCTGCTATTAGCTAACAATGCTAACAACAACAGCCAAAAAGATTGATCCTCTGACCTATAACTGGACAATGATCATCGTTATTTACATTGTCCAGAGTCCTTTATCAAGGCATCTTTGGTCCAAACATCTGTCTTAAAGATCGTTCATCTTCCCCTGTAGAAGGGTTCGATCGGATTGAACCCTGTGTGCAGGAGCTTGTTGGAGAAAAAAGAAAAGTTATCAGTTAAATCAGCTCTAAGTTTCCATTCAGACAGATCCAGTCTTTGCACTGCCTTCCCATACAGCTGAGCGTCTCCAGAGCTCCTCAAAAGAAGTTGAAGAGATTTGGAAGTGGAAGAGATGAGCTGTGGTCAGAGAACAAGACGTGATTTCACAGTGATTGAGATCAGGGATTTTCACTGGGAGCAGATTAACTTTTTACAGCAACAATGAAACTGTGTCTAAATGGATTGAGACACTTGATTCCAAATCCTTATTTGAAAATGTCAAGAAATCCATTAAAGACTCATTAATTGAAAAATGAAGTGAGGAGAAAGAAGAGAAGAGCGTCTCGCCGACGTCTTTCTGTCTTTAAACCTGTGACATCCAGGAATTTATCATGATGCTCATTCCAAAGCCTTTTTTTAAAAAAAACACCTTTTCACCTCAGCTTGTGTTTCTCGGATAAATGAAGAGATGCTGGAAGTTCATTGTCAACTTCCTTTGTGTTTCCCTGCTGCAGTTTGCAGGTTAAATAAAGTCTTTTGTGCGAACTCAGAGCATTTTCCCCAGGTTGTCTGGGCCCTGCCCCCAGCTCTTCAAACACTACAACCACACGCCCAGCAGCAAGAAAGCGTGCCTTTGGTTGAAAAGCAGCCATTGTCCACCCAGATGATTGTGAGTCATTGTACTGGCAGAGCAAGCCGGGAGTCAAATGATGTGATGTAGCACAGAGAGAGAGAGAGAGAGAGAGACCTCTATTGTGGCTCGTATAAAGCAGCGGCAGGGACGGACGGACGGCGACCCCGGCAGATCCCGGCTGCCCGGACGCAGCACGGGGGAGAGTTTTGCCTGAATAGTGGAGTAATTCAGTCAGCGGTGACGAGGCGATTAGCATTTTGAGTGGATTCACCACCAGCTTGGTCCCTTTCACAGGCCTGATCTGTGAGTAGCCTCAGAGTCAGAGGAGTACAGGTTTAACATTTACAGGTGATTTAAATGAAGCAGAGTCTCGTCCACCATGTTTCAACACATGCGTCAGTTTCATGCTGCTTTAGATGTGTTTCTACAATATCACCATCAACATTACAAATACATTTTGTTCTTGTTCACATGAAGAGATGAACTGAGTTTAAATTTTCATGTTGACGTCAATTCAAGAATGATTTTTAGTTGAGTTTTCCACGATCGGCTGCATATAGTTATATAAATGAAGTCAAACACATTTTCTAGTATAACGTCATTTATGAGGGCTGGTGTTTTGGCAGCAGCGTCTGAGCTGTCTTTACTTTGTCATTAACAGTTAATAAATGTTTCCTTTGTAAACGACTGTGACAGCTGGAAAACACATCTGAAGGTTTTATTTTATTTTATTCTTAAATTGGAGAATTTAAAAATATACACAGGACATTTTTCTTTGCCCTTTTTCCTCGTGAGCTGAACAAACCGCCAAATAATTTTTTGGCAGTTTGAAACATCAACACACATTTCAAACAACACATTGTACGGTTCTGGAGTTTCTTTGCTCCTAACAAAGCCTGATTTGTTGTGGTATTGAAATCTTCTCCCCCATCGAGTAGACAGATGGTGATATCAGAGAAAAAAGAGCTTCAGTTGAACGAGAGAGCCAAGAATCTGCAAGTGTGTGTGTGTGTGTGTGTAGCCTGACTACACACAGTGCTATCTACCTGCTCAGTGGCTGATCAGCTACAGTCTTGAACAACAAAAAGCTGCTGTAGAGCCTAGGAACACTCAAATCCAATTGAAAGAAACACAATAATACGCTGATGATTCTCCGCTCTACATGATGCTCCATCTGCAGCTATCTTGGTTTGTTTGTTAGTTTTTAGAAAGTGCTTTTTACCTACCTCATGTGCAGTTAGTTCATTGATAATGGGCTGATTCACCAAAACTAGAAGATACTTTTTCCCTTAAAGTGGTGTCGATTCATGCTGATAGTTTTGCTTTTGTTTCACTGATCTTACAAACAGATGCTTGTTTTTGAAAATATCAAATATCACAAATATCACTGTCAGATACTTCAAAACTAGTTTCTTTTAAAGGTCCATCATTTTACTCTTTCCCAGTGTTTTATGATCTAAAGATAGACGTATGCATTAAAGCTCCATACGGTATAAAGGTAGACGTTGGTCTTAAAGCTCCATATGGTATAAAAATAGATGTCCATGTGTAGTGTGATTATAAAGTATTAACTGACTGGAGCAGAATGAACATCTTTCTATGTCTCATTCGCTGCAAGTAAAAACTATTAAAATCTATTAGTTCCGTGTCTGTGAGGTGTGAATTCAATTAGCCGACTGCAGCAGACCTCTGAGGAACTTAAAAGGCTGTTTGATAAGAGTGTTGTCTCACTAACACATATTTTAATTTCCTTTCGCTCTTGGCATTTCAGCAGTTGAGGCACATTTTTCTTTTTTTCCTCCCCTCTTCTTAATTAGAGGCACTTGATCCGCGAGGTGAGAGACAAACTGAGTCTCTGAGGTCCAGGAATGTTTTGATTCACCTTCCTTCTCCTCAACATTTGGTCTGATCTTAGAGAGGAGGGTCACACTGCGACGCTCTGAGAGTAAAAATGCAACATGAGAAATACATGGCAGGATATCATTTCTGTGTTCTGGTCTTTTACTGACGCTCATGTTGAACATGTCAGATTTTATGCTCTGAGAAGCTGATCAGGTTTTTCCACAGAGACAGCGTGCTATTCATCAGAAGAACATCACTTACTCTCATTGAATTCTGTTGAAGTCTGGGTTTATTTTTGTAGGATGTGCTTCCTTCAGTTGCACCTTCTTCGTCATTGATGAAGTGATTCATAATTGTGTATGTGATACTAAAGCATTTCTTTCTTCCTTCAGTTTCAGAAGCCAGAGATCCAAAATGGGAGGCAAGCTCAGCAAAAAGAAGAAGGGGTACAATGTAAACGATGAGAAGGCCAAAGACAAGGATGCCAAAGCAGAGGGGGCCTCTGCTGAGGAGAGCGAAGCACCGAAGGACAACAAAGACGAGGCCCAGGCTGCCTCCGATGGCAAGGAGGTAGCGAACGACACGGCGGCGAAGGAGGCGCCAGCGGGAGACGCTGCGGCGCCCAAAGATGAGGAGAAGAACGCAGCTCCCGCCGCAAAGGAGCCTGAAAAACCTGCCGCCAACGCTGAGCCGAAAACAGAGGCGCCCAAGAGCGCAGAGCCCGCCAAGGCCGAGGAGAAACCAGCTGCCCCCGCCCCGGCCAAAGAGGCGGCCCCTGCCGCCAAGGAGCCCGAGGCCAAGGCCGCCGCGGCACCTGCCCCGGCGGCCGAGAGCAAAGATGAGGCCGACGCCAAAAAGACTGAGGCCCCCGCGGCACCAGCAGCCAAAGCCGAGGCGGCCCCCGCCACCTCCCCCGACCCCAAGCCCACAGAGGCAGCAGCAGCGGCTCCAGCACCAGCGAAGGAGGCTGCCGCTGCACCTAGTTCAACACCAGCCGCCGAACCTCCAGCCAAGGAGGCGAACGCCACAGAGGCACCAAGCAAGGATCAAACCGTAGCAGTTCAAGATTAATGGACAGCTTCTTTTCGGAAATGAAAAAGTAAAGTACCTAACTCAACGACGATGAAGATAAAAATGAAAATGAAATTAACTAGCCCACCCATATTATGATAATAACAATAATAATAATAATTGTAATAATGATGATGTGTTAAATGAGGAGGACTGGAGCAACCACCTGGAGAAGTTTCCCACCGCTGCAGATGATTATTGCTATTATTATTGTTATGTTTTATTCTATTTTTTTCTGCTGTAGTATTTGAACTTTGATACGAGTCTGTGTCGGCCATCGCTTCACCATTCCACTCCCATCCTTCCTCCCCCTCCCTCATATGGTCCAGAGGTGTAACCTGACGCCCACAGAGGGCCGGGCACCGCTCACACCGGCTCCCTCCACTCTGTGGACGTTAGCAGATCTAGAATTTTTATTTTGGGGGGGGGGGGGTGGTGGTTCTGAGGGGAGGAGGTGGAGGGTTTAAACAGATCACTGTTACCAGCTGGACCTCCACAGAGCCCGTCCACCCTCCACCTTGCCCCCCCTCACCATTCATCCTCCTCTTCAGTGTCGAGTCCTTGGCTTTGACTCGGTACCTCTTGCTCTCTGGTGCCGTGGATGTGGTTGTGCCCCCCCCCCCCCCCCAGCCCCGACCTTAGCTCTTTGGTATTGTTGGGTCGTGTTGCTGCCTGTTTTCCTTCTGGCGTTAAACACACCGTTCAAAGGGAGGAGGAGGTAACGTTTATCGTGAGGACTTTCTAGGACATTCTGGAGGCCGGCTTTGCAGAGCGAAACACGTTCTCAGACATATTAAACAGTCATAGGAATTTTTCAGATAAGGTTCTAGATTTTGTACTGAAACCCTTAGATATATAATAAGTTGACTAAGTGGTTTTTTAACATTTGTAATACACTTATAGAAAATCTGCAAAGCCTCGCTGAGAATACGTCTACAATGTTCTTAGAAAGACGGAAATCCCTGATCCTGACGTCTGAATCTGAAGAAAAAATTCTAAAGACACATCCACCACTGACCCGGGTGAAATGGGCTTCACGGTCATGACAGACAGAGATGGTTTGAGCTTGCTTAGAAGACCATGAAAGGGATGTTTACTGAATTTGAAATTACATTTAAATTTCTGGAAAACCAGATGTTGTTAAAAGCAACCAATCTTCCACCCAGAACCAGGACTCTTCGCTCCTGTTATACTTAGATTAACCACTAGGTGTCGCCTAGAAACAAAACATAACTGAGGGTCATAATAAACAACAGGACAGTTTATGGAGTTTAGCTTCCAGGCCATGACATTAGCTTTCATTGTTGAGAAACGATAAATGTAACTAAACTGTGTTAATAAGAGCTCGTTAACCTGTAGATCTGTAAACGGTGACGATGTGATGTGAGAGCGAACATCAGCAGGTTGTGTTTGACCCGGGTCCGTTCCTGTCCAGTCTTCAGCAGCCTGATCCTGCCCCCCCCCCCCCCCCCCCCCCCCCCATCTACTATGGTCCACGTTTCTGTGGTGACCAACCTTTGTTGCGCCACGGCCACGCTCTCATTATGGGATGGAAAAAGCCTTGCACATGAAAGGGAGGGCCTCTGATTTTTGTCATTTCTCCACGCATCATGCTTTTTCCTTTTCCTTTCAGGAATATATAAGACATGAGTGAGTGTATACAGCCGTGGGAGGAGGAAGAGTGCTTAAGGAGAGATTGAAATACGGGAAACATCAATCTCCTGATGAATGGACAATCTGAATTTTCAAAAGAGTCTGACAGTAGTAGTGAGTGAGGTACCAGCAGCTGCAGTACTTCTGTACCTTCCACATCTGCATCCATGGAGCTTTATGTCTATATATTGACTCATCTCATCCATCTGCCAGCTTTTCAGTTTGATCCATGTGGTGCACAGCGCCCCCTCCCCCCCACTTCCTCCCGCCCCCCTCCCCCTTCTCCCAGCACTTGTCAAACCGTAGCAGAAACAAACACTCGAGGTGGGGGGGGTTGGATGGTGGTGGTGGTGGTGGTGGTCGGGGGGTGTTGTGCATCGCCTGGTTTGCGTTATATTTTCTCTTGACTCAGTAAATTGCATGTCCGTGGTTGGGTGAACCTGTAGTCCTGTCTTTTTGGTCAAGTGGAAAAAAAAAATAAAAAAAAAATAAAAAATGATTTCTCAGTCTGCATCCATGGCAACTACAGTTGATATTTTCATCCCATGTCTTCACCACTGCTATTTCCACACCACACGTTCATTCAAACTAACAAAAAGATGATATGGAAAATTGATGCATTCAAAATTATATGTACTTGTATAAATGGTGCAACAGTAATAAAATGTAAGAAATTGACTGAAACTTGAGGATTTTGTGCAAGTCATTTTTTTTCCTCGTGCACCCACAGTGTCTGTTAGTGAGACATATATACATATATGTACACGTTTGTATATCAAATAATGTGCAACATGGAAATTTAAACTAAAAGTTGAGTGATATCTCTGGTCTCACACGCTGCAGCTGAACCAGTTCATCCAGAAATAATCCAGTAACTCCACCTCCAGTTATCACATAAAAGAGACGGATATCGACCAGGACACACAAACACAGGAGCAGAGTCTCTCCACGTGGTGCTGATTGATGTCTTTATCTCTTCATTTTTTCCCCACTGCCCACCTCCCTCTCTCACACGTGGGGGGGGGGGCAGTAAATCAAGGACTTAATCTCACCGCTGTGATTTACACCTGTTCGAACGCCTTTTCTCACCCGGTAATATCTTCACTCGAGCTTTTACTGAGGCCACAACAAGAGAGATAAGAAGTGACGTGGTGTAAAAATAGGAACTGCAGTCACCAACCCCCCCCCCCCCCCCCCCCACCACCTGGACCCACCATCCAAAACTTTGCAGGATTTGGTTTCTCTGAGTGTTTTATTCTGAAATCTGCTCTGTTTTTTTGGACCACTCAGAAAACAGTCAGCCAATCAGAAGCCTCCTCTCAGTGTCATGTCGACAGTTTGTTCCTCTTTTTCCCCCAAGAGGCAAAAATCAATGAGAACAACTGTTCATTAGACTTAAACCTGCAGTGAAGTGAACTAGTGTCACACTGTGAACATGTTGAGTACAGCAGCAGCGGTGATCAGTGACAGTGTCATTACATCATGAAGTGCATGTTAACACGAGCTCAGTGATGAAGTGTCACTTTTACCAGCAGGGAGAAAACAAAGTGGAGACATGATGAAGACGTTTGATCTGCAGTTTGATTCGACCTGACGTTTCTATTCCTGTTTGTATTTGAACAACACTCACAGAGCTGTAGGTCTCTGTCTCTGCTACAAATATTAAAACGCTCAGAAGCTCTGACCTTTACACACACGCACACACTCCCTGTGGTGCTAACTACAGGCTGCTTCACACATCAGCTGAACAATGAGGAAATATGAAACTTTTGTCTCCATCACTGACGTGCGGTTATCACACAGACTGACAGTAAAGTTCCAGTCCAGTCTCTTACAGACCACAGACTGTATATGACTTAGGCCGGTTGACATGAAGTGTGTCAGTGTCCCATTGTGACATCATCAAGTCAGTTTATGTCCCCTCACTTCCAGTCAGCATCAACACTGACTTTGCTTCAGGAAATTACCCACAGTTCATAGTGATTTGAAGTCAAATACAGATTTCCTCTGAAGCGTTGCAATGGAACCACTCCCAATCCCTGTTTTGGTTCCGGTTCCGGTTCCGATTCCGGTTCTGGTACCGGTAACGGTCCCGGTCCTGGTTCCGGTACTGGTACCGGTACCGGTTCGGGTTCCGTTCGGGTACCGGTGCCGGTTCGGATTCCGGTCCCGGTTCTGGTTCGGGTTCTGGGACCGGCTCGGGTTCCAGTTCGGGTTCTGGTACCGGTACCGGTATCGGTTCTGGTCCCGGTTCGAGTTCCGATACCGGTCCCGGTTCGGGTTCGGGTTCCGTTCGGGTACTGGTGCCGGTTCGGATTCCGGTCCCGGTTCTGGTTCGGGTTCTGGGACCGGTTCGGGATCTGGTACCGGTACCGGTCCCGGTTCGGGTACTGGTCCTGCTCCCGGTTCCGGAATCGTCCGGGTTCCGTTACGGTCCTAGTAAAGGTTCCGGTTCTGGTGGCCCTGGTCTCGGTTCCTGCACTGTCCCTGCCCCGTGGTCCTGACTCTGGTCCTCGTCCTGGTTCCGGCATGGCCCCAGCTTTTGTGGTCCCGGTCCTGCTCCTGTCCCATTCCTATCACAGCATCTGGACCCTTTCAGGCTCTCACACTCATCTCACACTCAAGTCAGTCAGGGTTCAGGACCTGAGAGGTGGAAGGGAACTGGGCCCTTGTGTCCTTAGCCTGGTCCCTCACTTTGCTTTGTCCCTGAACTGGTCCCTCACTTTGCTTTGTCCCTGGCCTTGTCAGTTACATTAATGGCCGAGTTCCAGTCCTGTCTCTTACAGACCATAGACCCTATATGACTTCAGTCAGCATCAACACTGATTTTGTTCCAGAAAATTACCCACAGTTCATAGCAATGTGAAGTCAAATCCAGGAGATGTTGTTGGAAACATTGGAACGGAATCACTCCCGGTCCCTGTTCTGGTCCTGGTAAAGTTTCCCGTTCTGGTGATCCTGGTTCTGGTCCTGGTAGTGGTTCCGGGTCTGTTGGGCCTGGTCCACGTTCCAGCACTGTCCCAGCCCCATGGTCCTGACTCAGTTTATGTCCTAATCCTGTCCCATTCCCAATTCCAGGCCCCGGTTCCAGTTCTGGTCACGGTACTGGTTCCATTTCGAGTACCGGTACCGGTCCTGCTCCCGGTACCGGTTCTGGTCCGAGAACCAACAGGTAGAACCATCAACCTGACGTCCATCCAGTGTGTGAAGACCTGCAGCTAACAATCATGGACAGTATAACAGATAATACTGTAGTGATCAGCCAGGAAAATGATCAATAAATGCTTCTCTAAAGTCCCTTGCTCCTGTTAAGTGCTGCCCCTGACACACCTCCAGCACCGGCCAGTGGCGACCCCTCAACTAAACACACCTCTTTTTAAAAAAATAGTGATGTCAGAGCCAAGGTGGTGGCTAACCTTACTTCAGTAGCAGCAGCAGTGTCAGCTCTGTGTCTGTCTGTGTCTTTTGAACGTCTCCTGTCTCATGAACCTGGACCTGCAGGAACTCTGGAGCTACAACAGGACCCTGAGTCTCCTGAGCAGCAGCAGCAACATTAAGCTAGCAGGTCGTTTTAAGGTAAGAGTGTCTTAAATCAAAGATCCTCTATTCACTTTTCTAGGAGGAGGAGTTACTCGGGTGGAAAAAAAAGGGGAACTTACCTGACTGGAAGATGTTTTGTTGAGGAGGAGGGGTCACTCCTATGTTGTTTTTACTGGACTGAGTTGAACTGAACTTTCTGATGGTTGAGTTGAACTGTTGTTGTTTATTGCTGCTGTGGGACATTGTGGACAGTTTGGACATTTTGTCTGTTGTGGTTTTCATTAGTGATTGGTTCTTGGACTTTAACACACGTGGGTTTAACTGCCATGTTGTCAGTCGTCTCTTTGGCTTGTCATGGTGGTTTGGATGAAGTGAGGGTATGATCCAGGCTCTGAGGTGGCTGAGCTGTGTCTCCTGACTGAAGCACCTGGACGATCACAGGTAACCTGTGACAGTATTTGTTCAAACTGAAACGTCACCAAACACACCACAACAGTAAAACGATCACCCAGCTCCTCCCCTCCGTCCACCTGGTCGTCCGCTGTCATGGACATCAGGTCAGAGACAGAGACAAAACAAGTAAAAACACCAGTCAGCGGAGCAGGATCCACGTTCGTTCGATCAACACAAATAATGATGAGTGTGTGACAGGTGCTTCATTCAAGACTTCACATGCAAACCTGCTGCACCACATCCTGACACAAGAAGAATGTGTGTTGTTGAGGAAATTTACATGTGCAGTAATTTCCCAGCCGTTCTTGGAGCCGGTGGAGCATGAGGGCGTTGTTGAAATATTCAGAGCTTCCCATGATCTCGCTCATGTTTCCCCGGTCCCCCTCGTTCTTGCGTAATCTTACATAATGTGCTGAATATTTAAAGCGGGTTTTTAGCTCGAGCGCTCGTTTGCAGCCAAAAGGAACGAGGACGATCAGAGGATTCACTGGAGAGGAAACCGACAGTGATGGAGAACAAGGAGAGGCAAGAGACGAGACAGCTGCTGGAGATGATTAAAGGACGTGTTCACAACAACAACAACACAAATGCTCATGAAACCTGCTCAGTGTTGAGCTTCAATTAAAACACTCACTTACCGCTTGCTTTACGGAGCCCCGCCCCCACAGGGTTTCTCACTGTGCACCAGTGTTGCATGTCCACTTCTGTTGTTTCCTACATTTCCCAGAATTCCCTCCTTCACACCTCCAGAGAAATAAATTTGAATCAGAATCAGTGTCATTATACGAAGTCTAGTGAAATGATGTGTTCATGATGTGTTGGAAACATCTCAGGAGCAGAGTGCAGGACGTGTAACGCTGAGAGTGGGACATGAAACAATCCAATACAAAAGCAGAAGTGATAAAAAGGTCTCTTTATGTTTGACTGACATCAGTTACATCATCAAGGCCTTAATGACAAGTTGTTGCTTCTTGACAGATGAAGTCTCTTTAGTTCAACGATTTTCACTTGAATATATTGAACGTTAAATGTTAAATTAGTTAATTTATTAAATTAAAGCACAAATCAACACGTTGTTTTGATAGAAACACGTCTGTGAGGTTAAAGGTTAGATGGTTTTGTTTGTTGCTGCTCTGGAGGTTTGAATGTTTGTGACACGTGACAACAGGAGGATGATGGCGGCGCCGTCTGAACGACAGAGCTTATGATCACTTCAGAGCTCCGTGGTGACGACGAGGCGTCACCGTTAACGACGACCCACGACAAACGAACCCGGTGTCACTGCTGCTGAGACAAAGAGCAGGAGGCTGAGAAAAACTCCAGACACCTGCTTTGATGTCCGACTCTGAACCACCCCATTGAGGAATCAGTGGCAGCAGCTCCATGAAGAACCTGAGCGCCATACCCCCCCCCCCCTTCCGCCTCACTCCCACGCCTCATTGGCTGCAGCAGCTTCCTGCTTCCACCCAATTGGCTGTGTAGGCGGCCACGGTGCCGAGTCTCGCCTAGCAACAGGCACAAGTGCAGCCACTGCAGAGCACCCCCCCACCCCATCACAACCACCACCACCACCCTCCACTCTCCCTCAGTGTGGGGGAGCAGCTGATAGATCGAGCATGTGGAGACAGAGAGAGAGAGCGGGGGGGGGGGGGACATAGGATGGCATATGTACATGAACACACAAACACATAATCACAGGGCTGAGGATGTGTGCAGTGTGAAGCCATGCACACACACACACACACACACACACATACACACATACACATACTGTAAGTACATCTTGTACTGTCTTGTTTAACCCTTACATAACCAGAGCAGCTTCAGCCTGGACGAGCAGCTGGAGGGAAATCAAACACACAACACTGATTCCCTCACATAGAGCCGGGATGATGTGCAGCAGCAGTTAGACTTCGAAATGATGATTTTTTACATGAAGACGCTCACAGTGAGCAGAATGTGGGAGTTGTCCACGCTCATACCAAACACACGTGCTCCAACAGATTCATAGGTAACGTAGCTGCTCCGATTAATGAATGAATCTGTGGTTGAACTACAGCCTCTGTCCTGATGGAGAGCAGCTTTCCTTCTGCTTGGAAACCTCATCTCCACAGACAGATTCAGCAGAAACAGGAACTGAACCAACAAACTCACACTCACATCAAGATTGGAGAAGATTCCCCATCGTAATCTGGACTGAACTTCCACCTGAACATACATGAGCTTTCTGAGAGATGAATCTTGACCTGAGTCTCCCTGCAGATGCTGAAGTCAGTGGAGTAAGAGTTGGACTGTTAAAGGATCAGAACACAGTCGACTTCTGATCCTTTTGAGTTTCACTCTCTGTAAATCTGGTTTTCTATAGTTGTGAGAATTGGTTTAGTTTTCATTATCGTAACTCCAGCCTCGACTGCCTGACAGTGCAGGAATGAAGCAGAAGTTGGGTTTTGCTGACGACCATAATGTCCGTCTATTAAAACATCAAGGTGTCGTGGATGTGAGACGTTCAGAGAGGACGTTGGGTTTTGGTTCCTGAACAAATAGACTTCACTTGTAGTTTTTCAGACACTTCCAGGGTTCAGTGTGACCCACACAGACCTGACGATCAAACCACCGACCCCCTGATGACCAGGTGACCTGCTGCCACGGCCGCCAAACACAGAACTTAAAGCCAACAGCATAAAACACAGAACAGTTAGTTGGACTGTTTTATCTGTAACATTGAATCAGCCGCACTGTGACTCTGGGGTTAGATGTTGTCCTGACCTCAAGTGTTGGTCACCTGACCTCACAGCGTCACTCCATTCAAACACATATCACCATGTAATGACAGTGGCAGCAGCTGTGTGCCTGCAGGGTTAATTCACATTTCCCTTCATTCCTCCAGTCAGAGAGAGAGGAGCGAGATCTTAAAGCTGCGATGAAGACGCTGCGAGTATCAGTCCCTTTAAGCTGTCGTCGTTTTTCAGAGCCAATGAACCCGTTGTCCTCGTGTTGTTTTCCAAATTTAGATATCGCAACTTTATCAGACGATTATAAAGAGTGACAGGTCTGAAAGAGCATCAGCCCTCACACCAGGCAGGTTTAACAGGAGTGTGTGTGTGTGTGTGTGTGTGTGTGTGTGTGTGTGTGTGTGATGTACAAGCCAACAGTGTAACTTAAAGGTAAAAATCACTTCCACTGGTTTTCTAATGGCTTCATCACACAGGTATCTGACAACCCACCGTCTCACTCCTCAGTATCGACTGCCTGCTATTCACTGGCTGCAGTTCCCCACAGTGAGGCAGAAAATATGCCATTAGCCTCTGAGACAGAAATATTCTGAGCGGCAGACTCTTATTGACAGAGCTGATTTCAAGAGACAGACTTTTAAAAGTTTTAGAAAGGCCCCGTCACAGCATGGAGGAGCTTTCAGCCACATCCAGTGGTCTTTATTTAGCCAGTGGAGAGGCCACACGTGAACTGCAACGTCACCATTCAGCCATAAAACCACCACACAGACACAGATCCAGGACCTGAACTATGGGCTGTATATCTACTCACATACAAGGTGATTATTGCAATGTATTTCCAATATGGTGCTTCACTTCATCGATTCTTCAATCTTGACGTTAGCTAAAAATCTCATGTACCAATGTGTCGCACTGTAGATCATCAGTGACTAATAATCCAACAAACTCTGAAGGTAAGAAAAGTTTCAAGTTTCTTTAGATGGAAGCTAATTTTAGCAAGTTTCAATTTTAGCTTGAAGTTACAGTTTAGCTATCGCTAATGTTAGCTAGTTTAGCCCTCAAAGTATATGCCAAGGTATAAGCTATACCTTAGCTAGCTATTGTTAGCAAGTTTCCACCTGTAGCCTGAAACTACAGCTTGGCTACCTGTTTTCCACTGAAGTTACACTTTAGCTAACTAATGATAGTTAGTTTGCCAGTTGAGGTCTAACAATATTCACTTGAAGTGAAACTTTAAGGTACTTTATACTACAATACAATTTTGACCGTCTTGACTGTCGTTGTTTGATTCCTACAGATTATTGATGTTAAACCTTTTATCTGACCAACAACCTCTGGTCATTGTGAATAAACTGTAATGCTTTAAGAAAATCAACTGGAACTGGAACCAGAGAAACAGCTCAACGAATCAGCAGAGGTCAGAGGTCACATGCCTGAGAACTCCTGACCCCACAGTGTTTGAAATCCTCGGCGCCGTCCCAACACTCTGCTCCATCTTCACACTTTCTCCCCTGAGTAATTAAAGTCACTTCATTAACCAAGTACAACAAATGTGCAGGAAATAGATCAGTCAAAGACACAAAACACCAACACACCACTGATGTATGTGCAGTCATCAGTGCACATCATGTGATCCACCTGCATATATTGTCTCCATACTGCACCACACTGTGTCTGTGTACAGAAGAATTCTGTGCACTCTAAATGAGTTTGCCTCCGCTCCTCAGGCTGGTGGTAAATGATGGGAATAATATTATTTCTGCAGTTGGAATTAAATCTCATTCATCATCGCCAGTTTCACTCAGACGCTCCTCCTCGGGGGAGGAGAGAGAACGAGGCGTTCAGCTCGTCTTCACCTCTTTAACAGTTCGGCCAAGTCTCCCGCTCAGTGCTGAACGATCAGCAGACCGATGCCGAGCAGATGCATTCATCAGAACCTGAGGAGGCGAGTTTTACTCCTCCATCTTCATCATATCAGAGCTGACGTTCTCATCCAGAGGAGAGATACTGTCTCCTACACACATATTTATGTAGTCATTCATTTATCATAATGCTGCTGAACCTTCTAGGTGGAGGCCGAACACTGAGGCTCAGGACAGAAAGATGCTGGACAGACGGTGGAGATGGAGATCAGGTTGGACAGTGTTGGTGAACTGACACTGTGACCTTCAGCAGACATTAGGTTTTCCTCACAACACTGATGACCTGCAGGAAGCTTTGGAGCGAATGTAATGGCTGCGTTTATCGCGTTCAGTGGTGACCTGCACATTAAACACAGCTATCGACTGAAACACAAACAGGAAGTGGATTTGCTTACATATCAATACTTCTTGACTCTGGACTGTTCTGTTTTGATCACAACAATAAAAAAGTAAATCATGTTTCAGTTTCCTGGAGGAGATGCTACAAAACAACAACCTGCTGGGTACGGGTCATGTGATCAACATCCTAACATTAGGCTATTAGTGAGGCTGCTAGTGTGCAGCGAATTATTCTGATGATGCTGCAACAAACTAAGAACCTGCCACTTCAGACCTCTGGAGCCTCCTCTGGTCCAGTGTGCGGCCCACGCTGCAGCTCTGTGTGCTTTATCCAGGACACTCTGGGAGGTGTCTGGTGTGTGAAGTATCCCATCATGCATTTTGCATCAGGCAGCAGGTTGAGACAAGGACAACACAAGACTGCAGCTGTAACATAAATGATTTACATTTTGCGCGTGTTGCTCATTTACATATAAAAAAAATGTTAATGATGAGAATCTTTATCAGACACTTAGAGCAACATCCAGCCCATAATATGCAAGTGTTTGTTTTAAAGGTTTCTGCCTGAATTTCTTTTTGAAATGTTTTTAAATTTCAGTTTATTTTCAAACAAACAAACCAACACTGGCCTTTCAGGGCTTCCGTACTATACTGATGTCCCTCCAAAATAAAAGCAGGCAGGTTAGAATATTTAGAAACCGTCCAAGCATCAGTCACGTGTGCACAGAAAGTTCAACAAGTGGGAATCGAACACGAACAGCAGCACGTCTCCTCCGTCAGCTGAGCCTCCTCCGTCTTTTTTTATCCCCCTCTCCATCCTGCTGGGGGGGGGGGGGCGAGTGCAGCTTTGTGATTGTTATAATTTTCATCTCACCCCTCCCTCCTCCCTCCTCCCTCCTCCCCCCACCCCCCGCCCCTCTCTGTCTCTTGACCGCGGCCACCTGCCTTAGTTTCTTTTTTTTTTTTCCTTCCTGCTGCTGATGCTGCTTCGCCTCACAGGGGAGTCAGCGGGTTTCATTGGCCCGCCGCGTAGTCATGGCAACCGCATACTTGGCAAATTGCTGCTCTCCAAGAAGATGCAGCGATGTCTCTGAGTCACATTCACTGAGTGCGTTTATGTGTGTGTGTGTGTGCGTGCATGCGTATGTGTGTGTGTGCGTGTGTGTGTGTGTGTGTGAGTGCGTGCGTGCGTGTGTGTGTGTGTGTGTGTGTGGTACAAAGTTATTTAATTCTTGCTCCTTTTTAAAATCCAACGAACATGAATTAACGTGTGATTCTCTAAAGCTTCACGTTTGTTTCCACTCCACTGAGCTGAAGTGTGTTTTCACCTTCAGCCGCCGACAGGCTGAGAGGTGGAGACTCACACTGGTATGATGCAACTGTGCATCAACACACAGACAGCTAACAGCTAACAGCTAACAGCCTCTCCTCCGAGCACTCGGCACATATCGACTGATTTCCATCACAGCTCATACTGTAGAGAGTCACAGTGTTTTCAGTTTATACTGATGCTGAAACATCGAAGGTTTGTGATGAGCTGAACATTTTTTAGAAGAAGTGAAGGAGAGAGAGAGAGAGAGAGAGAGAGAAGTTCATTTCTAACTCCTTCACCTCAACAAGTTTCAATTTGTCTCCCACTTAGAGACCAATCGCTTCACTCAGCCTTTTACCCTTCAGACCTGCAAGCAGCAGAAAATGGAGCTCTGCTGAACAGCACTCAGCAGTGTGTGTGTGGGTGTGTGTGTGTGTGTCCAACCTCAGCTGGACAATACCTGGTCACTAACGCTGATTGACACGAGTGGGAACTGAAGACGGAGCATGGATTCACCGTTGTTTACAGGAGAACAGAGGTCACAGCTCAGACGGGTGGAGCAGCGTCCACAGCTCCGTCACACACCAGTCGACAGAAGCAGAACACAAGACTGAGATCTTCAGTGTATAAAGACAGAGATCAGACATCAGCTGCTCTGCTGAGACAGAGATAAGAGCAGCTACTGTACATTCAACGGAGGTGAGAAGACAAGGTGAAATAGTGTAAAAAATAATATAACAACCATGATTTAACATCATAATCTTCTCTTGTGCAGTGAACATCGACCTCTGAGGCTGAAACTGTGAAGAAGCAGCAGCTGCAGTTCCTCTTCTGACCACTAGAGTGATCCTCCAACAGTGAGTCAGGCTCCATAGACTCCCATGTTAAAACTTGTTGACAGCCTGGTACAGAAGCAGGTTTGTTCTCCACCAAGGGTCAATGTCTGCATAACTGTGGCCGTGGCCTCTTTGATTGACAGCTTTAGCACATGCTTCCCTTTTGACCTTTTGTCTTCAGAAACCTACAGGTGACATCATGGAGTCTGTGTCTTCTGGTCAAAGCATCCTGAAGACCAAGTTAGAGACCAAGATGAGAGACTTGACTGAAGGACAGCGTTTAGTACAACAGGCTGAGAGTCACTGGACAGGAGTCAGTGGTACAGACACAGGTAAACACACCTGGCTCTGATGCAGCACAGTGCTCAGGGTCACAGGTTTGGACACTGATGTACAGACATATAATCAGTGTGCTTCTGGTGCTGCTGCTGCTGCTGCTGCTGCTGCTGCTGCTGCTGCTGCTGCTGCAGAGGCTGGAAACACACAGGACGACACGGACTGAGAAATTCTGTGTGTGTGTGTGGGGGGGGGGGGGGGGGCACACTTGTCACATCCTGTTTGTGTGTATGAGACTGTGTGTGTGTGTTTGTGTGTGTGTAGGGGGGGATGTTTCAGACTGTTCCTTGGATGTGGGTTGAGCCCCCGACAAGCCAAACACCATCAACCCCCACCCAGTCTAGCAGCTTGTCCTTCCCCAGGGCCACGTGTCTGCCATGTCAATCCAAATCTGGGTGCATGTGGGTACACACTGGATCATCATCATCATCACACACACACACACACACGTCAAGAAATTTCAAGACGTGAGTTTTCATTTCAGGAAATGAATGATAATCCAGTTAAAAGCCTCTCACACACAGTTCAGGATGAAACCCTCACGTTCACCCACTGACAGACAGACAGTACATCACATCAACAGCCACTGAGGCTAATGTTAAAAAAACGGCCTTCAACCCGCCTCCTTTTTGAAGTTTGGACCATTGGTTCCTCACCACGACTTCCTGCAAATGAATTATCACCGTTTTCATTCAGATTTATAGCATCTGTGCCTTTATACGTCTCAGTGTCCTGACATCAACATTAACCGAGAAAAGAGGCGTGGCCTTATGTTAATGAGCGCCATTGACCTCACACATCCAAAGATAAAAGTCGTGGTAAAGAGTCGGAGTGAAGTTCATGTACATTTTGAGTAATTCTCAGACAGGAACGAGTTAAACCTCTGTGACCTGTGTGACCTGTGACCTCCGATCTTTTCCAGAGGAAACCTGAGCAGATGAACCAGTGAGTGCAGGAGCTCCAGTTACCATCCAGTCTGATCAGCTGCTCACTCACTGGAAGCTACTTTGACACAGTGTTGAAGGTGTTTCTGCTCAAAGCGACACCTGAAGTCGAGGATTCAGTTTAAAAGCAAAAAAAAATAAAATAATGAAAATAAAGAGAGTTATTTTCAGGCGCCCTCGTTGCAGGAGGCACAAAGATTACAGCATCCTCTCACTTTTTTGTTCATTATATTTTCATGGGTGTAATGGTTGCTAGGCAACAGCAGTATCTCTGAGTCGGTAGGAACGCAGAGAGGAACTACAGACGGACTGAGTGGGTTTTGATTAGAAGAAGAATAAATCTTTGATCTTCTCTCTCTGCGCTGGAAGAAAACACAGGATTTATTTTATTTTTTTTTGTTTGCTTGTAAAAAAAAAAAAAAAAACGTTTGATGAGAGAGAAAAGTTCACGTCTGCTAATAAAAGTCAAACTAATAATAGAAAGAGCAGGCTGACACACACTGAGTAATGAAGCTCACAGATAAGGGATACGTTTCCTCTTCATCTTGTCATCATCATCATCACTGTAGAAGCTGGTGTGTGTGTGTGTGTGTGTGAACCACTTCAATGCTGATCTCCTGTCAGCTCCAGCTCTGATCCTCTGTCTCTGAATCTGATTGGATTCTTATTTCCAGCCTCTTCCTTCAGGCCTGCTGCTCCGACACACACTCGCTCCTCAGGGATCAATAAAGTTCATTTCATTATATCTTATCTGTGATCGCAGCGAGCGTCGGCCGCGCTGTGTCTGCTGCTGTGTGTTTAAGTGGAGGGAATCGATACGGAGGCTAAGTGGTGTCTGATTTGTCGGACAGATCAGACTCTGTTTCCTCAAATGCCAAAAAAAAAAAAAAAAAACCCCACAGGAAGGTTTTTAAAGTTTGTGTTGCTGCTGATAAACGAGAAGTCGTCACAGCTACAGTGAGTTACAGTGAATCACTGTCTGACATGTCTGTTTGCTTTGAAACAGGGTTTGGTCTCAGTTTGCGTGGGACTGATGGAGACGAGGTCAAAGGTCAGAGATCAACACAACTGATGAAATCAACACAGACAGAGCTCTGTGTTCCTGAAAAGCATGAAACACGTGAACTCAAACTGTAACCAGGAGGAATAACGAAGGAAGGAATCAGATTAGAGCTGCAACAATCTTTATAATCACACGACACATGGACGTCTACCTTTATACCGTATGGAGCTTTAAGACGCATGTCTACCTTTATACCGTATGGAGCTTTAAGACGCACGTCTACCTTTATACCGTATGGAGCTTTAAGACGCACGTCTACCTTTATACCGTATGGAGCTTTAAGACTCACGTCTACCTTTATACCGTATGGAGCTTTAATAGAAACATGGAGCTTGAAGTTTGTCTCATTTCATTGACTGTATCTCTCTCTCTCTCTCTCTCTCTCTCTCTCTCTCTCTCTGATGAATGAGTTCCTTCTTCCTGCCCTTTGAATCGTCGGCCCCTCGCTCTCCCGAATCATAGATGGTTAAGCTCAGTGATTACAGCAGATTGCCGTACAATCGGCTGCGTCAGTCAAGCGGAGCGCCGCCATCGACTGTCCTAGATTCACAAACTCTCCCTCGAGTGTCTCTCCTGGGATGGAGGGTGCTATTTGTCTCCGGCTGCTTCTGTTTAAGAGGTTTATAGGCTGAGAAGTGACAGGAATTCATGGAGAGGAACTATTTTCAGCACTTTTCAAGTTGTGAGAGGTGCAATGATGATGATGATGATGATGATTTATTTTTGGTGTGAAATTAACCAGGTTGCTGGGTTGTGTGTGTTTGGTGTGTGTGTGTGTGTCAGGAAGGAGACAGGAAGTCGTCTCACAGGTAAACCTCTTACAGCAGAACTTTCAAATCTCCACGTCTGAGACCAAACTCTGTGTTTTACACCAGCAGCTCCAAACAGTCCACACCGTCCTGTCTCCGTCTCTTCTGACGGAGACAGGACATGTAGAAATCACTGATATGGATGGTTTCCGCCGCCTCCTCCTGCAGGGCGCCATGTTGGATCAGACTGTGCAGCCCAGTTCTTCACCTCCTCCTCTGCAACATCCACAGGTTGTCGTGGCCACTGTCTGTGTGAAAACATCTTCAGGTTCGTCCTGATAAAAACAAATAAACTGCTGCACAGAAAAACAGACCCTTCAAATTAAAAGCTTTTAACGAGTAGATGTAACAACAAAGAATAAGAAGGTCCACACCTGCAGAGCTGCGTCATCACACCTGCAGCCAATCAGAGGTCCCGATGTTAATCTGGGCCTGGGACCAGGGCTGAGTCCGTTTACAGGGGTGTATCATGAGCAGGAGCCATGCGTTAACACTGAGGCGTCAAATGTGGAATCAAACATTGATGAAGAGGTCGTGAATAATTCAGTGTGAGATACATCACCAGGGTCTGCTGGACAGGAAGTGTGTGTGTGTGTGTGTGTGTGTGTGTTGTGTTGTGACTCAAACATCTACAGGAACAACGACGACACAGTTTTTGTAAAGACAGAAAGTGATGATTCACTTTGTTCAGTAGAAAACTAACTCTCCTGTCGTCTGAGCGGTTTCGTTGCCAGGCGACACCTGGTGGTCGTAGCAACACAACGGTCAATATCAAGCATCTTAACTTTGTGCAGAGCTACAAGAATAAAAAGTCATGTGTTGCTAGGTGACAGGAGCCTCACTTTAGTGATGTAACATGAAGGGCGGGAACATTGAAAGGCAAACCGCCAGACTTCACGTCCAGCAGCAGGTCTGGACCTTCAGGCCAGACACAGACAGAGACCTGGATCAGAACCAGACCTGTGGTCCAGCAGGACTCAGAGCAGGCGACAGACAGGAAGCAGAAACAGCACTGTGACTGGACAACAACGAACATCCAGATGTTTCCACAGATGTTTCAGTCTCAGGTGAGAAATGGTTTGAACGTCTGACTCCATCACATCAGTGGAAGCTGTTCGTCCTCCTCTTCCTCCTCCTCCTCCTCCTCTTCCTCATGGTGCAGCCATCATGTGGTTTCCTGTGTTGTATTTGCTCTCTCTCCTTTTGTCCTCTCTGACCCAGTTCAACACTCTCAGGTACAGAAGCCGCGGCCCAGCAAGACTCAGCCGTGGGACTCCAGGGCTTGTTGCCTAGCAACAGGCATCAAACCTGCCTGTGTGGTGGCGGCTGTGGGTTTATGTAACAGTGGGTTTGATGGTTGAATGTAGGGCGCCCAGTCTCCACAGGGAGGAGGGGGTGTGGGGGTGGGGGGCAGGCATGTGTCTTTGTATCAGTGACCATGACCCCCCACACCCCTCCACCCGGCCACCGATCGATCATGTGACTGATCCAGGTTCAGTCGACGAGTCTGAATAGGTGAAAAAACTCTCGATGAATCGATCAGCTGGTGGATCAAAGGATCAATCACATGATCGACGACACGAAAACCTGCAAAATGTCCGAAAAGAGATGCTGTGTGTGTTTTTAATCTTTGCTCCAGATGCAGTTCGTTGCTCCGCGGCAGCACAGTTAGACTGTGTTCCTGAATGCACTACGTGTCTGTTCCTGAACACATCACCTGCTCCGCTCTCTGCAGCACAACACCTTCAGGATCAATCAGGTGGTTGTTGCACACCCTTCATCTCTGCATTGTGTGTTTACTTTTTGTGCATGTGTGTGTTTCTCTCTGACAGCATGTGTGTGTGTGTGTGTGTGTGTGTGTGTGTGCGTGCGCGCGCGCTCCTCTCTCCGCCTGTTGGCCCAGATGGCGAGTCGACTCTTTTGTGGTCAACTGAAGAGCATCACCGGCAGGAAGGAGGCGGTTGCCATGGTGAAGGTGACGTCTACTTTATAATGGAAGCAGCTCCAGAGACCGTTGTTGTTTTGAACCGTCACAGCCGACAGATGAATCAACACGTCAGGTTCAGTGTGGGCGGGGCCTCGACGTCTCAGCTGTGACTCTGCTCCAAGAACCTGGAGATGATGAACTCTTTGATGTCGTGATGAAGATGCTGCTTCATCTCATCCAAACACCCCAGTGTGTGTGTGTGTGTGTGTGTGTTTGTCAGAGGAAAATGGCTCCTTGACTCCGCCCACAGGTTCCTGATGCTTAGAGTGAAGTTGCTGCACTGCCGCTCCTGACTCCGCCCCCTGACTCCCTGCTAATCCAAATATGGTCAAAGAGGAGGAGCATTGGTGGACTGCTGCATACATATACTCACTCACCTGTCAGTCAAAGAGGCCACGCCCCCTCAGTCCTCCACACCTTTACTCGTTAATAAAGTGTAAAGAGGTGAGATCATCTGTTTCTGTACCAGGCCGTAACATGTTGATGGAAGTCTAGTGGTCGAGAGAGGAACTGCAGGTGTGTGAAGGACAGAGACTCACCTGTTAGAGCGAGAGGACAAACATCTGTAACATCTGTGAGACTGAAGCTGCTGCATGACTCTGTCCAACATCACACACACACACACACACACACACACACACGCTCACACAGAGAGCTGTAACACACCGCAACCTCCAGCATGCCGATGGTCGCTATGGCAACTCCATTCTCCACCACATCTCTGCCTCTCTTGTCGTTTCCTCCTCCTCTTCTTCCTCTTCCTCTTCTTCCTCTTTCATGTCTAACAGAAAATCCATACGAGCTGAGGGAAGACAGAGACACTGATCCGTCTCTCCTGGACACACAACGTTTGTGTGCGACGCCGTCATGGCAACGGCAGTCCTTCAGTTTGATGTACTGATTTATTCATCAGAGACGACTCAGCTGGGAACAGGAGGGGGGGGGGGGGGGGGGGGGGGGGGGGGGGGGGGGGGTTGAAGCTGAATCTTCTCCTGCAGTGAAATGAAAATTCATCTGGAAAGAAACAAAATGAAAAGTGGTGGAAACATGTAGGAACAGGAAGTGACACCGCTCCTCCGCTGAGCCTTGAAACCAGCTGTCAGGACTTCCTGTGACTTTGTGATGTCACGGCGAAGCAGTCACCAAGCTCCGCCCACCTGGTGGTACAAGTATTTGTTTATATTAACAGCTTTAATTGTCATTCCACTGAGTCAGAAACAACATAATGAGCTTTATGTCTGAATCTTCTTCAGATCACCTTTTGTTTCTGTAGAAGTCCTGTTGCTCCTTTTCTTCAGGGTTTTGGTTCTCTACTGACCCCAAGAGGTCAGAGGTCACTTCATGCAGCTTTAAAGGTGTATGTCCATGGTGAAGCCACTGTCTAGTTCACTGTGCTGAACATGTCTTTCCACCGCAGTGTTTTAATTGGCTCGTTGTTTTGCAGAGAAATAAAGAAAACATCTGTTTTCAGCCTCATTCAGAAGTTTCACGTCTACATTTCCAGCTGGTCGATCTACAGACGTCTCAGTTCCTGTTTCACATTTTATCTGGTTTCTTCTTTTCGCCAGTAATTAGTTATTGATCTGTTCAGCCACAGTAGCTCAGTGCCTCCCATGTGACCTGTCATGAAGAGGTCAAAGGTCACAGATGGATGACAACAGGTGGGATTAACTAATCCTGTACCTTTGGAAAGATCAACTCAGTGTGTGTGTGATAATGCTGCTCAGAGTGAGACTGGGAGTCTGCTGCCATCTGGTGGAGGCTTCACCACACTGCAGGACCTTTGTCAGCACACACACACACACACACACACACACACACACACACACTAACATAGATGTCATGTTTTTTTCTTGTTTTTTTTTTTAACGTCCTAACGTGACGTCAGTTTTAATCAGTGTAACGTGACGTCAGACTCCAGTTTTACAGATTTGATTTTCCCTCAGATTCATCTGTCAAACTGACCGTGTCCTCTTAACATCTGGATCAAAGAGTTTTAATGTAAACTGAGACATTTCCTGTCTCTTGTCCGTCACTGCTTCTTCGATCTCTCAGATTCTCATATAAAAACAAAGTGTTTTGTCTGTTTAAAGATCAGTTTCCTTGGTTTCTGTTGGTACGACGGCTCTGATCTCTTCTGAAGTTCACTCAAGTTCTTCTCTTTTACATTTTTCACTTGCTGCTCATTTGCAAACGTCCTCCTCACATTTTCTTTTTTTCTTCAGCCAAAGGTCAAAAGTTGATCAAAGTTTGAAGCATCAGTCCTTTGACTTCATCAGACCTCGACTGTCGGACCTGAGAGATGAGCTCTGCAGCCGAGCAGAGGAACAGATGATCGGCTCTGATACCGATAATCAATCATCTGCTCAGTCAGTCAGAGTCCAGATGGTTTGGGATCACGCAGCAGGTGCTCGCTTTCATTTCCAGCTCCTTTTCTTCACGCTCGTCCGGCGACATGATTCATCAAAAGAAGAGGACGAGTTCTTCTTCTTCTGACTCCACCTGCTTCATTTCATTTAATCTTCTCTGTATCAAAGTGAAAATGAACATTTTAAAGAGTTTGTACAAAAAGTGAATTAAAAATGTTTGAATATTTACATCTGTAATGAAGCATCTTCTTCTACCACAAAGTCAAAACTCTTTAAAATGACTCATGAATTTTTCATCATGTGAAAAAGCAGCTGCTCTCAGGAGGACACCTTGTTTATCAGGGACTATTTTCAGCTGCGGATGAATCTCTGGTGACCATCTAAAAGAGCTGCACAGTGTGTGTGTGTGTGTGTGTGTGTGTGTGTGTGTGTGTTCATGGTGATGAAGGAAGAAGTCGCTCAGAGAGTTGTAACTTAACTCCCTGATGAAAACATGTTTGTTGCGCCCTCTGGTGGTTGAACCTGTCACCTGCAGTGATGGTGACAGGTGTCGCCTCCTGCAGCAGGTGTGACATGACATCACTGCTGTTAACACACCTGCAGTTGCCTCTGTGTTCTCAGGTATGTACGAACTTGTTGTTGACATGATTACTAATGTAGTTTTAACCTGAGCAGGTGTTGATCTTGGCTGCGTTACCATGGCAGCAGCTTATGATTATCTTATCATAACTGAACTTTTGATTGACTGAGAGTTTAGTATCAACAAGACAGTGGGTCATGAATGGACGTGACTTATGTGTTTGTCTTCCATTCTGCTGTGGCCCCTCCCCCCGTCATAGCTCCTCCCCCTATGTCATCCCATCACAGCTCTGATTGATAGTTTAACTCCTGGTCCAAATAACGACAACCAGACACAGAGGTTGTATAAAAAATTAGACCCCTTTTAATTGTGTTGTCATATATAAAAGAAATACAAAAAAAGAAACATCGACACCGGGCGAGGGCAGGCAGGTGGGTGGGTCAGGGTGGGGCGGGGCGGGGCGGGGTTTCTGGGGTTTGGGGGATGGGAAGGGAGGGGGCGGGGCATGAGTCAGTGGCCAGGCGACATAAAAACGGGAAGTGGAAACGACATGAGGACGGTCGGACAGTCCGAGGGAATCGGTCCAACAGACATTGAACAGCTTGAGGGGGCGGAGTCAAAACAGAACGGGGGCAGTCCCGTCCAGTCCCCCCCTACCCTCCCTCCCTCCCTCCCTCCCCCTCCTCCTCCTCCTCCTCCTCCTCCTCCTCCAGGAACAAAGTGGAGTCTCAGTTCAACAAACATTCATCGAAAACAGAGCTGCTTCAGGAGGCAGAAGGAACCTCATTGGCTGAGTCAGACTTCAGTGGGAGGAGCCAAAGGGCCTTTTTTCCTTTTTTGTTGAGTCGCCGGAGGATGAACAGTCAGTTTGTTCGCTCACTAATGAACCCGCTGAGACGAGGTCGTGGCTTGTTGAAGGCGTCTGTGGAGTTTCCTTGTAAACACAGTTTGTTTACATTCATTGTGTGAATCCTTGAGGTCTACAGAGAACGTCTGAGAACGCTTCACTCTCCTCCTTCTCCTCTCTCCTGCGCCACCTGCAGGTCGCTGTAAACTAACAACCAGATCAAACTGAAAACAGGACGTATGAGTAAAAACATTCCTCCAAGATGCTGCAAGTGGACAAAAACTCCACAGACTGTCTTCACCGCCAGGAACTGCTGAGTCATGGATTCAACACCTGATCCAGAAAACCAGCCTGACTCTGAGCCTGAGCACCTTCCTTTGACTCTGTCATGGACCTGAACCTGATCTAAACCTGACATTTACGTTTTTTTTGCCTTTAGACAGGAGAGTAGACGTGTGACAGGAAACATGAGGGAACAGACCTGCACTAATGATCGTCCTGGTCCGGAGTCAAACTGGCGATCTTGTGCACAAAGGCGAGAACCCGGGGAGGTTTTAGACGCCGCCTCCTGTTATCTGTTCTTATGAATCTAAAGGAGCGTCACGGAGGAGAAGCTGTGAGCAGAGTGATGACATGTATTAAAACACTGTTGTTACGCATCGATCAATTTTTCTGATCGGTCTCCTCTCCATCCGTGAGTCGGATCAGGCTCAGTATCTAACAATATACACATATCCAAGTGTGTGTGTGTGTGTGTGTGTGTGTGTGTGACCTGCAGGTTCGTTGATGGTGACGTCGACACAAACTGATTGGACCTCCTCTGGTTCTGGTGCAGAACTGTGACGCTAATGCTGTTTTTTTTTTTTTATTAAGCCCCGCCCCCTGAGGTCAGACTCAGCCACTGAGGTCGTTCCTGCCTGATGAGCGCCTCTGCCTCGGAGAAACCTGCGTGGAACTAAAACTCCAGTCTGCTGTTCAGGACAGCTCCGTCTTATCGGCCGCCTCGGCGTGATGCCCCCCTCCCACCTCGGAGCCACCGGGCGCTAACAACGTCCTCCGGTTGTAGTGGTGGTGGCCCTTCATGATGCCCGAGTTGTTGTTCTCGTTGAGGATCTGCTTTTGCTTCTGCCGGTTGAGCGACTGCACCAGGCCCAGCACCACGGCGGCCAGCGAGTACTGGCCCGTGACCTTGCGCGGCTGCAGGATGAGCGGGTTGGGCTGCACCCGGCCCAGCAGGAAGTGCGTTCGGATCTTGCCCTCCTGCTCGCTGATGCCCTTCACGTAGATCTCGCCGCGGTACTCGAAGGCGAAGCCGCGCTCCTTCAGGATCAGGTAGGTCTCCTCGGGCACCTGGATCTTGCCGCTCACGCCCGTGCTGTCCATCCGGCTCGCCAGGTTCACCGTCTTCCCCCAGATGTCGTACTGAGGCTTCTTAGCACCGATCACACCCGCCACCACCGAGCCGTGAGCCATACCTGCCGACGACAAACAGGTGAGTGACTGAAACAACACACCTGTCTGGTTACAGAGACAAAGTGACAAATTCAACATGTCGTTAAAATGAAAAAAATGATTTTAAAAGACATAAAAAGGTTGAAGAACGACTTGAAGCTTCAAAAGCTCTTACAAGTCAAAGTCAGAGAGGAACAGGTGTCAGGTGTCAGGTGTCAGGTGTCAGGTTCGGACCCTGAAGGCACCATCCAATCACTCTGTCCTTTTAATTCCTCTTATTTCCTGTGGCTGAACTCTGGTCCTGAGGGTGACTTTGTCCTTTTTGTTGTTAAGACACCAGGAAAAGATCATTGCATGGCACTGGTTGCCATGGAGACACAGGCTGGTACCTCTTGGCTTGGTTACAGCAAAACAAAAATACCAGCAGGATGCCTTCATGTGCTCTGAACGACTGAACGGACACTGAGCTACGACCTGATGAAGGCTGACAAACACTGATGAGACTGAAGATGTCGTTCAGACAGGATTTTTTTTTTTTAGCTTTTACTTGACATAATAAAAACTGACGGATCAATACATAGAGAGAACATGATGGATTGATCAGCAGTGACAATAGACATGAGTTCCAGCTTGAACAGGAACATCCTACACCCTTAATCAATCTTCATCAGAAGATTAAAGAATAAGATGGAAGTAAAAACAGAGGAGGAGGAGGAGGAGGAAGAGGAGGAGGAAGAGGAGGAGGAGGAGGAGGAGAAAAAGTTTACAAAACAATGAGATAAAGACAGAGATGAAAACAGAGAGCCTCTCCTCTCTGGAGGACGAGCAGCTCTTACCGATCCTCAGCTCAAAGTTGTTGAACGAGTGCTTGTTGATCTCCTGGATGCTCTCGTTGAGGGCGATGGCGAAGTCGGCTAACGCACACAGGTGACCCCACTTATCTTCACATTGCTGTGGAGAGCAGAGAACCAGATCAACATCAGGACCTGAGCTTCAAGACCCGAGCTCCAGGACCCGAGCTCCAGGACCCGAGCTCCGGGACCCGGGCTCCAGGACCCGAGCTCCGGGACCCAAGTTCCAGGACCCGAGCTCCAGGACCCGAGCTCCAGGACCTCACCTGCTGCTGCTGCAGGTTACAAGCAGGTGTCACTGTCACCTGAGGTGCTCACCTGTTTCTCAGGAGACAAACCGGACACAGCCATGTAGGTGCTGCCGATCGTCTTGATCTTCTCGATGTCCTGGAACCGGTCCTCATCCAGCAACTGACAGACAGAGATGTTAACAGTGGTCAGATTTCCTGTCAGTTCACAGTCACCAAGCCCCGCCCACCCAGACCCACCATCCAACAGCTGCAGGATTTGGTTTCTCTTCAGTGAACGTCAACACAACATCTGCTGTATCTGCATCAAGTCAAATGAGACGTGACTGAAACAGTAACTAACAGCTCGTCCAACACGTCCTCTGTTCTGACTGTGAAACACAGGAGAGCGTCCAGAACAGAGCTGGACATCAGCTCCTCGTGTTTATATGTCATTAACTGCTCTGTTAATGGTCTGCTGCTGACACCATGATCCCTGTGCTGCTGCTGGGAGGCGACTGAGTGTCCTGAGCTCAGCTGACGCCTGTCCGTCTCAGAGACTTTGACGTTTCCTGTCGGAGCCTCGATCGGGAACAACAAGATCCTCCGGCCTTTGATCTGATCCCAGGAAACCAGGATGTGACAGAGTGTCTAATCAAGCCTGACTTAAGTTAACCAGACATGTCTAATCTGGATTTCTCAGACCGGTTTTAGACACAGTTGTATTTTTCTCCCTCCCAGTGTCCTCAATGTTTTAATAGCAAATACAATTTTGTCCCACCGGACAAAGGAAAATGTTTCCAGGGGACATTAAAAAGTGACGGACCAGGCTCTGACTTGTCGTTCGATGCCTAATTGTCCCAGAATGCAACAGGGACGTAGGTTGGATGAACCTATGTTGTGCTGTATTTTGCAGCACTTTTGATTGTTTGTGTGTGTTTTCTTCAGCTGCAGTGTATTGAGCCCTCTGGGCCACCGTAGGACAGAGATCACCCATTGACCAACAAGACCCTGGACTTAAGTGTAAAGTGAGCAATGTGGCTTTTAATGTGAAAGGGACATGGCACTTCCTTTCACTTTTTTCTATTTGTTACAATTTTGAACCATGTGAGAAAAGTGGACGGCCCCTGAACGCAGCACGGCTGTAAAAATGTGTCTTGGTCATGAGGCCTTTCTGTCTGACTTTTGCTCTGAGCTTCTTCTCTGTCATTAGGAAAATCTGAGAGACATCTGAACAGCGGCGAAGCTTCAAACTGCCGCCGTGAGTCGAGAGGGAAATCAATACTGGGAGCAAACTCAGGTCTGGATTCATCTGGGTCGTCTGCTATACTTGGTGTCTGTGATATTCCCTGTGGTGGTTCTTCTCCGTCTGACACAAACACGATGTGACGAGCTGCAGACGCCAGCTCTTCCCATTAATCTGCTCTGAAGTGTTCTGGGGGATGAGGTGGATCTTTTCATCAGAAAAACAGAGACTGTTGACGTCGCCTGCGATGTTTAAAAGTCGGCCTGAAGTAGAAGTGGGTGGACTTCAAAGTCCGCGGTCTCACCTCGTCAAAGTCGGCGATGATTTCGTTGAGGAGCCTGAGGCACTCGACTCCCTGGTTGTTCATCTCGGTCTGGGAGTAGAAGTCGGCGAAGCCCGGGATGGAGGCGAACATCACGCCCACTGCGTCGTAGGACTGAGAGTACAGCTCCTGTGGGGACAGAGATCACAGCAACGACTTATTGTTCATGTTTTCCTCAATTAAAATGAAAAATAACTTCAACCATCTCTTTGATCTCATTCCTACACAAGTTTTCTATAAAGCTGTTACGTTCTCTGGTGAAATCTGCGGTGGTTCAGTCAGAACTCATCTGATCAAAGTTTGTTCGCGTTAAAGATCCATACAGCTGTCAGGACTTCCTGTGACTTTGTGATGTCACAGCGAATCAGTCAGACCTTTAATTGATGACAAAGTGTTTTTATTGTCGGAGCATGTGATACAGCACCTGGAAAACTAACTTACACAACATGCACGCTGAGTCTTTGTGCTTCTCTTCTCATCAGTTTTCACTTATTTTTGGTTCTTGAGTCCAACTTCAGTAAAAATACATCAGACTCAGACGTGATCTGTGTGTTGAAGGCTTTATAATGACTGAAGCACATGTGTTTGGTGCTGATTGTTGACAGCTGCACTACACCGTCTCCTCCACTGGGGGGCAATGTGGACACACACAGCCCAGCAGCAGCAGCAGCAGGTCAGCTGACATCGAACAGCATGTGCCCACATACTAAAGCCACACGCTGCATTTAATCATGTTGTTATGGGAATATTTCAGTAATATGCTGGTAAACATAATGTCCAGTCAGAGTTCAACATCTCCACTTAATAATTCAGGAGACGCCGGCCTCTCTCTCTCTCTCTCTCTCTCTCTAATTACACACTCTGACTGTACTGTGACATCCTCGCTGACATTATTCACTCTCTTAATGAGCTCAGTCAAATGTCAAAGCTTCAAAGTGAAAGTTGGTCAAAGTCAAAACTAATTTAATTTCCCTGGTTCTTCTCGGCGTGTCATCACATGATCACGTGATCACGTCAGTCAGAGCTCTGAGGTATTTCATCCTGCAGGTGAAGCCTCTTCGACGGGCGGTGACAGATAAAAGTGAAACCCAGTGATCAGTGTGTTGGTGCCGGCAGGAGCTAAAGGAGCAGGTTCAGTGTTTCTTATAAAGTATATATATATATATTTGGGGCATTTTTGCTTTCGCTTTGTTGGATAACACAGGGTAGAGAGACAGGAATTAGCCGACTGCAGCGAGGACTGTAGCCTCTGCATATGAGGCGCCTGCTCAACCCACTGCACCACACGGCGCCCCAGGTTCAGTGTTTCTGATCACAGAGTCTCTGAATATTGAGATCTGGAGACAGTGAAGGCAGCACATCCTCAGCTCGATCAGCTTTAGGACACACGTCTACCTTTATACTGTATGGAGCTTTAAGACACACGTCTACCTTTATACCGTATGGAGCTTTAAGACGCACGTCTACCTTTATACCGTATGGAGCTGTATGGAGATAATAAATGTGATCGTACTGATGCCCAGGATCAGAATGAGCATTAAAGACGTTAAAGCCAGGTTGATGAATCTCTAAAATCGTACTCTGTAATTCTTCATCTTTCACACCTGTAACAGAAAGCGAAGTTTAAACTGATCTGAAGGTGAAACACTGACACTTGAAGCTGCAGAGCTGCAGAACTCGGGGTCTAAAACCTTAAGATGAGGATGTTGACACAAACGACACTCAGCTGTGTCACCTGATTAACTCCAAAGATCATCGACACCTCTTCAGGGGTGTAGGAGCCTATTAATAACCCAGTGCTCCAGTATCTAAATCACGGAACAATAAACAGCCTGATTAATAATGTAACAAGTGATTAGGACCCAACCTATCCTAATGGATGCATTTTTAATCATGTCCTTTTTAATTAGGAACAAGCATGGGAGCAGAATGATATCAGCTCTCCTCTCCTGACATTCATAATTCATCGGCCTGCTCGCCTTTTGTTCGGGAGGCAACGGAAGATCAGGGGAGTCGATAATGAAGGAGACGGACGGACGGACGTGGACAATATGGCGATTTGATAAGTGTCGGACGACCAGTCATCACCCAGCAGCACAGCCAGAGGGTAAACAAAGGAAAACTTGTTTGTCCTGCGTCAAACGAAGAAACAAAACCAAACCATTTAACCTTTTGATTTGTTGTGTTTTCCTGTTGATGGATATTTAAATAGATTCGTCTCATTTTCTGACTTAATTGCCGGCGGCTCGTTACAGACGAGCCTCTGATTAGGAAGTTTTCACACTTTTAATGTGTAATTAATCTTATGAATCTCATTAAAAAACAGTGATTTCTTTCATGGTTAGGCTGTTGTACTGAAAGCTGTGAGGACAGCAGCGTTCGCCGTGACCTGATCCCTCTGCTTCCTGCGTGTTAATGTGTGAGCAGCTCTATTCACTGGAAATTAGAGGCACAAAAGAAAAAGGGCAGAAGAGATAAGGTGAACAAAAAGAAGAAACTCTGCAAAAGTTTGACTCTGGGGAGATTCGAGGCAGCTGAGTCACCGCTGCAGCGACCGGGAGACAAATCAATGTGTTCACCACCACCACTGCCGCCGCCGCCATCGCCATCACCGCCGCTGACTGACAACGTGTTATTAAAGTCAAATCAAATGCACGCAGCCAAAAAAACCCCAGAAAGCTCCACAAAGGTTTCCAGACAAATGAACCGCCCCGACAGCTCTCTCTCTGCCTGCAGCTGCTCCAGGCTTTTCTTTCACCACAGAGGTTCAGGAACAAACTGGAGCCAAAGCTGCAGCGGCGGCTGTTAGCGCTAATGATGCTAACGGTTCAGGTTTTTACGCTTGTGTTCTCACCTCATCACTGATACATCAGATCTGTTGGTGTCATGGTAACGCTGCATTTCACTGAAGCTCAAATCGACTTTTGTCCAGTTTTAAGTCTCGTTGTTTTAGACTCTGGACTATTGACGACCAGCTGATATCGATTATCATTGTCTTTCACCTACATTTTCCTCTGGTGTCTAATCAATGAGCCACCTGCTGAGCTGCAACATGAAGTCTGTTCTTATCATAACAGATAAGCCTCGGTGGTTTCACCTGTGTTTTAACCACATGGAGGGTTTCAGTCCTGTGACGTCTGGACCTGACGTCATCACAGATCTGAGTAAACGTTGAACAGCTCAGAGACGTGCTGCGTTCACTGACCTGTCAGTCACTCACTGACTTTAACCTGTTTTACCACTAGTTTCAATGAGCTTTTCTGTTTGTTGTGGACCAATCAGCTGCAAGTTAAACAACCACCTGAACATCTGGATCATCAGTCACCATAGAAACGGTTTAAGCCGCCTCGGCTCCAAACCAGGACAAGGTCTCTGTGAAGAAGACAAGTCCAGGTGAAGTGTGCACAGACCTCGTTGTCGCGGTCCTTCTCCAGGAAGTGTCGGGCCACGTGGCTGGGCAGGATGTTCCTCAGCATGTTCTCGTTGTGTTCTCGCAGCTCCTTCATCTCGTTGATCTCCTCTTTGGCCTGGACGCGCCACAGGAAGTCCAGCCGGGCCGTGTACTCCAGCTGAGGACACACACACACACACACACACACACACACACACACACACACACACAATCACGTCAGCTCTCTCAGAGCAGTTATTTAAAGGCTGTTGTTTACATTATTGAAATGATGGAAACGCCGCCGCCGCTCAGGAATGAAAGGCTAAATTAAAAAAAAGAAGAAGGTCGGATCAATTATGAAAGAGGAGCGAGCGCGATCAATCTGAAGTGCAGCAGAAAGGACTTTAATAAGCAACACAAATTGCTTTTCTTGATGCACAATTACCACAAAGTCATTTGAATACATTAGAGCCCAACACAAGTCAGCGGCGCTCAGTCTGTGCTTGTTGATGGAAGTCGAGGGCAGGACACTCCCTCCTCTCCCTCTCTCTCTCTCTCTCTCTCTCTCCCTCTCTCTCCCTCTCTCTCTGTCGATTGGAGGAAACAGTTTGTGATTAATTGTGGGATCAATTAGTCCTTTAATCACACGACTGAGTAATCAAACTTCAATCTCATTCTCTGTTTTCTCTAATTAACAACGAGCAGCCTGCGGGGGCCCGTTCAGCCGCGGGATAATGAGACGCCGCCTGGTGAAAGAATGGGTGTCGCTCGGCCATTAACTAACCTGACCCCCCCCTCTGACCCCCCCTTCATACAGCGCTGATGACACCTTGGTTCAAAATGGCTTGTTACAGCAGCGAGAGGCGCTCGGTCTTAATAAACACTTGAGTCGGCGGCGGAGCTGCTGCCACATCACACGGTGGTAGCAGGTTTACTGCAGAGTAATGTCCAGCTGGAAGGTCAAAGGTCGTCATGTGACAGGCTGTTGGCTTCAACACACACCACGACGTCACACACACTCACATGAGGTTAGGCAAAAAATTTAACGTCTGGAAAAACTGTTTATGCTCCGACATCATGCTCCGTCTGCTTTTCCTCAGTTCAATTTCAAAATAAAAGTCCTCCAGATGTTTTAAAGACACATCAGCTGCTGCTCAAACCTCTGAAATGATTTCTTCATCAATTCTGTCCTTTGCAGTTTAGATTCAGTTTGTTGTCGATGCTTCGATGTTCAAACGTTAAACACAGTTAAATTAAACAACAAAGGTCACAGATGATCTGAGCTGGGACTCATCAGACTCTCTGTCACCGTTGTTTACTGGGCTGGAAGGATCCAATGGGTGGGGCATTTTGTTGCATTTGAGGGAGGCTGGGAAATGACATGACTCAAACTAATCGAACCTCTGGGTCTTTACAGCTGAAACAAAATGGACCCATCAGAACTTCTTCTACGTCTGGTACCGTTACCGTCCGCGATGAACCTGCCGGTCTTCAAACGTTCCCACTCTAATCAGAAGAAGCTCTAATCCTTTCAGAGTAAGAGCCTTGTCCACAGCTCCTTGTAATGAAATGAAACGCTGGCTGTGTTTGTGATGTGATTACTGCTCTGACAGGAACCACCTCAGCTTCTGGCCTCCGTCCTCCATTAGTTTATTACGCAAAAACAACATCTGTTTTAGCTTCAGCTGCAGCTTCTGGAGACACAAACCATCAGCAGGGAACACACACACACACACACACACACACACACACGAAACCTGCCTAATTCAACACATTAATCTGTCACAGTTAGAGTTAAATGCAGGACACACAACTGTCCTGAAATCATCCGTCATCTGCTCGCACGGAGAGCGACGTGCAACGCTCAGTGTTGTTATCATACATAACTCATTGTGGAGACATCATCATACAACACTCTCAGATTTAACAAGCGCTGAATGAGAGTGAGGTTCTTATAATGAAAGAGGCAGTGAGGGAGAATAAAGCAGCGAGACTCTCCTCCATCTTCCTGCTCTAATGAGCTCCTCTGCACAGCAACACAACAAAAACATCACTTCAACGTCTCTGAAAGAAGCTCAAACTAATGTCGTGTTCCCTCCACAAAGGACGACAGCGCCGCCGCGCGTTCTCCGCCACATAGGGACTGAAAAGACCGATCGAGATTATTCCAGCGTTTAGTTTCCTTCCTCCCTGCGACGTGCTGCAGGGTCTCTGCTCAAACAGCACATGGAGGCGACACAGGGGAGAAAGTCGCCTGCTTTATAAAGGAGGAGCTGACTCTGGCTTCTCTTCATTCTCTCCTCACAGATTATTACAATCTTTGGTCCCAATTCCTCTATAACAGCTATTATTGCTACCTAGCTAATGTTAGCATTAGCAGCTGTCTGCTCACCAGCTGCAGCCATCACTGATTTGTCTGAGCTCAGTGGCCAAGAAGCCGCGGAGAACAAACATATACATAGTTAAATAAATGAATGTAACTCCTGTGAAAACCCTGAAAAGTTCAGATGCATCAACATAAAAAAGCCTTGATCAGAGAGGCAGAGCGTCTCCTCTGTGTAAACTGTGTATATAAGCTGAAGATAGTTTCTGGAGCTGGAAGGAAACGCCTGCTGTGAGTCTGAGCGCTGACAGAGTCAAGAGTACTTTTCTCAGCCGGAGCCAATTTCACCCAAAGTTTATTTGAGGTTATTCAGCAGAGAGAGGACGGAGCCAATTACAGAGCTCACATTGTGTTTAAACCCGACACACCGCACAATTAACGCCGCGAATCACAGAAAGCTGGATCACATTTGGCACGGCGGCCGTCCCTGTTAAGAGGAAACGGCCTCTTTCATATGCGCTGTCTCTTTTCTCTGGGCCTGATGCTGCCTCTCAGAGCGCCGACTGTTACACACCTCACGCTGCGAGCTGCCATTGTCTCTGCTTTTCCAAACAAGTGGCAGAATTGACCCGGGGAAAATCAATATGCCACTGCGTGACTTCAAATGCGGCTGCTTTTTTCTACTCTCATGGAGGCTACAAAGGACCCTCAATTACAACCGTGTCTCCTCCATCTCTGACCGTCTGCCGAGCCGCCAAATGACACGATCAAAGGTTGCCATAGAGAAAAGCATGAAAGCGATGTGTTGATACCAGCTTCCTCTCGGCCGCTGACTCTGACTGTGTGTTTATAACAAAAACAGGATCACACTTAGCATCAGACGTGTGAAGGGAGACACGGCGGCCTGTCTGAGTACCATCCAGCTCAGGTGTTGTTCAGCAGTGAAACCCACTGATGTGATGCTGCCGACTGGTTGTTAAAGTGTTGGTTTCATCTGTGACCCACAGTTTGAACACTTTAATCAGTTCAACCAGACAGGATCATGTGACACCACCAGTGAAACGGAGGAGGGCGGGGCTTCGAACACATAAAGAAACTGATTCAGGGTTTATCTGTTCAACCTAAATAAAGATGGACGTGGTTTCTGAAGCTCAGAGTGAGCTGCTGCTCTGCTGCCATCTTGGCAGCGCTGGACTCCGCCCCCCCAACTCCCAGCTAATCACGAAAAAATGTGCAAAGAGGAGAGGTGGTGGTCAGGAGAGGAACGGCAGCTGCTGCTTCCTCACCGCAGGTTGTCTAAACTCTACAGTCAGTTTACTGACTGTTTAGGTGATGGCTTTTGTCGATGTTGTAATTATTCATGATTATAGAGGCATCGCCCACGACAACACAGGAAGACAAACGTTGGATGGTTGGTGTCAACAACACACTGATGATGCACATTATTCTGAAGAGTGATATTATTTTCTATCACTCCTCATCATCTTGTTTGATCACCGTCAGGTCTGCAGCTGTCTGTCTCTTCTCCTGTTATTCTGACTTCAGGTCTGCTGCTGACGCTAATTAGTTGGTTGCATAGCAACAGGAATGCTGCAGTGTTGCTCAGGCCCAGTGCATGCTGGTCCTCCTTTATCACCATGTACAGGAAAAATTCAACGCTTTTCAGCCCACAGCTTTAGTTTGTCAATAACCAGACAGAAGCAGTCCTACCTGCTGGCCGTGGTAAAACACTGCGAGGAGGAACATGGCCATCAGGAGCAACGACGTCTCTTTAGTTCCCAGGAAGTTTCTGTCGGAGGAAGAAGACGAGAACATCACGATCACGATCACGATCTGAAGTCAAACTTTGTTTCGCTACCTTTAATTCTACTCTGAGTTAAACAAAGACAGACACATGATCTAATACAGGCTGACCGCTCTGAATTTTCATGTCCCCTCAGGCACCAGCGTTTTTCAGGAAGACTCTGATGTTTGAAGTTTTGAAAACAAGGTCCCTCCTGTAATATTTATAATACAGCTCGTAAAAATAAAAAAAAAGTCTCTGGAGATGGAGAGTGAGGAAGGAAATGGGGCAAAAACACAAAAAGATCTGCAGCTGCTGGAGTCCCTCCAAAAACACTTCATGCATACACTACAGTCTTTGTGTTGCACAGTGTTGTTGTTTGTGTGATTTGTTTTCCAGTATCACAAAGATATGATGGAACAGATGAGATCTGATGGGGAACCGGTGAAACTCTGGCGACTGAATTTACCAAAACAATTTGCAGCAAAATTTCCTGATAACTGACAAATCATTCCAGTCCTGGAACAGACAATGTGATGCAGGAGCAAAAGTCAAACAAAGCATGAATCGGTGCTGCTGACGTCCTTTAATGTCGTCCATCAGAGGGTTTTAAAGAAATGTTCCCTGTGGAGCTCAGACAGTGTGGAGACGTCTAATGAAGGCTTCATAGAGCTGTTCTCTTTCTATAATGGGCAGACGCTCAGGGTGCAGTCGTACATTGTCAATGTAAAGGTCACTGTGCTACGACCGCCAACACCTCTGAGATGAGTTTTCTCACATCTGCAACATTAACGTCCAGAAAAAAAGGTCAGTGAGGGTCACTGATGTGTTTTGAAAAGGAAGGAGAGCAGGAACAGACAGAGAGGTGAGAACTCGTTAATGAAGCTGCTCAACTAATGTTGCTTTAAAGAGTTCATCTCACCGACCTGTCTGCACTGATATCGTATCATTACATACATGTTGAATAGATCTGTGTGGAACCTGAACGTCTCACTCGTGCGAAGGCTCAACACTCACTCTGTGTTGTGGTGGACGGTGTCGTAGCGGACGAACAGCGAGGTGTAGAAGGCCTCGGTCAGCAGCGAGTAGATGGCGATCATCACCAGCAGCACGGCCAGCTTCAACACGGAGTTCAGCCGCAGGAACACAGCGCAGGTCACCATGGCCAGGACGCCGGTGAACACAAAGTACTGCAGCCACAAAACACATCGATAACATCACATATGTTTGTGTTAGAGCTCCATACAGTCACTTTGTGATGTCACACCCACAGCCCCGCCCACCACCACCTGGACCCACCATCCAACAACATGAAGGATTTGGTTTCTCTGAGTGTTTTATTCTGAAATCTGCTCTGTTTTTATGGGATCAGCCAATCAGGAGAGAGGCTCAGCCCTGCGTTCAATTTGTCTCCAACCCAAAACCGGATGAAACATGATGGCGTCACTATGACATCACCATCTTCAGCTTACAGCTGCAGTAAACACCACAGCCCCAGAGGTCTCTGACACTGATCTAATATCGCACCTCCGGTCGATAACTCTTCTTCGTGTGTGTAAAAGCAGTTCTGATCTGCACGCGCAGCTCTTTTAACCCTGAGGAAACAGGTCTGTGGTGTTTACACGCCGCGATAACGTTCAGTTCTGCAAAATAACCTAACGGATATTTTCTCTGTGACGTTGTGACGGCTCCATCCGTCGCCGCTGTCTGAGGCGAGACCTCCCTCTGGGTGCCGGCAGATGTCGGAGATGTTTCATTTATCATCTCGCTGGCGCCGTCGCAGAAGTGAAGAAAAAACCTCACAACAGATGGAAGAGACTGCAAAATTCAGACCCCTCCCTTAGAAGGTACCTCTGGGTAGAAGCAGATGTCTGGGATGGAGGCCGACTCGTTGAACGTCTGGTTCCTGAAGGTGCTGGACTTGTCGAAGTCGCACCACAGCTGTGAGGAGAGGAGACCAACAGGGGAGGGGGTGGCAGCGGGGGTGAGGTGGGGGGGTTATTGTTATTGTACAGAATTAAACTGATGAAGGATTAGAAAAAAAAAATACCCAGAATCCCGTCACATACAGTTTTTCATCAAGACTTTAAACTGTCAAGATGCTCGTGTCAACAAACATCTGGTCTGTGAGTAAACAGGACGAGGTCCAGGTCAACAAACAGCTGATCCTTCACAGGGGGCGGAGCCTCGGTTTTAACTGACTGACACGAGGACCTTGTACCAGGTCAAGAAACATAACCTCAGCCTCCACAGATACTGTGACACTGTATGGACTCACTATATTGATCATGGCCGCCAGGAAGTTGATGAGAATGGAGACGAAGATGATGACGTTCCTGGCGGCGTAGGTCTCGTTGATCCAGCAGCAGGCTTTCCTCAGGACCAGGGGCAGACACTTGTAGTCCTCCGCCGTGGTGACCAGGACCAGGCAGGAGTGCAGGACGATGAGGACGGAGAACTGGATCACCATGGTTACCATCCTTCAGAGACATAACAGACGACACCGCCGTCAAACACGTGCAGATTGAACTACCTCATAATTATGTCATCTGTCTCAGAGTTTTGATCTGAAAATTATGAGACATGTTTCTGACACTGAGGAGAAGATCACAGCATTTCTACACCGACATCCCATAATGAACAAAACAGTAATTATCACTTCTGTCATCAGACTGAAACCTGACTATCTATCTATCTAATTCATTCACCTAATTCACCATCCCATCATCGTTGTCCTGGGCAACAAACTCTCTAACAATCCCAGGGTTCATTGCTCCCTGGTGATGAAGGATCACACTGTGTTGTGTTGTAAATACAGGCTTGTTGCAGGTTTGTCCATCTGTTGCAGGACTCTGTCGTCTTCCTGGGGGGGGGGGGGGGGGGTCTAAACATCTGAAGGGCCTCAAACTTTTACACAGTGCTGTAGATCAACAACTGAAGTAATATGGCTCCATCACACGACTGATGACGTGTGATGGAGCCGAGGGAGCGACTCGATAATAAAGTCTGCTCCACTGAACTTCAGTAAGACTCTCAGTGTTTTATGATGGAAACTGTGTGTCAAAGAGGAAACAAACAGAGAGAGGACGGGAGGGAAGCCGGTCTCGTCCTGTCAGACCCGGCCGACATGTGGACGGCCTGTCCTCCGTGTCTCTTTACCTGGCAGAGGGAAGCAGGCTCTGGATGGTCGTGATGAAGATGAGCACGATGAAGGCGCACACCAGGTTGGACTTGAACACCTCGTCCCTCATCTGGGAATACTGCAGCGTGACAGAGGTGGAGAAGAAGATGAGAAGGAGGAAGAGGAGGCGAGAGGGGGAAGAGGAGGGGGAGGAGGAGAAGAGGGGAGGAGGAAGAGGAAGATGGAGAGACAGTTTTTTTCAGACAGACGGAGAAAGTGGAGACAGTGAGACGCTGCTCAGACTCACAGCAGGCACAGACACATGCGACGGGTCAGACACAAGCGTTAGAGAGAGACAGGAGCGGAGGGTTAGCCCGGGGTCCTGGGGAGGGGGGGGCGCAGAGCTGCAAGCACAGTGCTAGCTGTTAGCCGTTAGCCATTAGCCGAGTTAAGAGACACAGACTGAGAGCGACTCACTAAAGTGAGGAGACTGATGATGAGACTCTGTGTTCACACTAACATGAAGGTTTGTCTTCTTACATCATCTGATGTCTTTTCATGTGAAACCTGTGTTTATTTGTTGTGAAGCATCGTGTGCTACGTCAAATTTTACTAAATCTGTTTGTTTCGTCTGCAGGAAAGTGATGAGTCTTTATTTTCATGATTCCCTGGTGGTCAAATTGTCATTGGAGGAGAAGCCCCGCCCCCCGGCGCTGATGGAAGACTCTAGACCAGATGATTGATGATGATTCACCTGACTGGTCTCAGTCATGAACTCTCCACCCCCCCTACCCCCACCCCGTGACCCCTGCTGCCCCCATCCTCGCTCTGTCTCTTTCTCAAAGGGTGCTGGGAAATTAGCAAGAGGATGCTTCACGTTTCGTCACAACTTCGGCAGAAAAAAAGGAAAGAAAATAATAATAATAATAATAATAATAATAGTAATAATGAGGGAGGCCAACAGCAAATCACTGCACACTTACTGAAGAGGTTAAGAAGTCAACCAAGGGAAAAAAAAAAAAAAAAAGTTGTTAGAAAAGTTTGGGAAAATGTCTCTGGGATTCAGAGGGAAACACAAACGTGGAGGAGGAGACGGGGCCAATGTGGAGGTCAACTCAAAGGTCAAAGATGAGCTCACTGAAGGAACATAAAAAAAAAAAAACATGGGGAGAAGTTGGACAAAAAGCTGCAGAAGAGCTTCACATTCACCAGAGGAAGATTTCCATATCACACAATTATGACTTCGCATCCCATCATACAAAGAGCTCAGTCAAAACGCTGCTATCGGCTGTGTCTTGGCAATTTGTCGCTATGGAAACGTTTTGTCTGGTTGTTTACACTGAACAATGCAGCTGTGGATGAGGTTATTTATAGTGTTAATGTCCATCAAACAAAGGCAGACGTTGGTCTTAAAGCGTCGTACGGTATAAAGGCAGACGTGTGTCTTAAAGCTCTGTACTTGTGTATAAGTGTATTTGGAGTTAGAGTGTAACTAATGTGTTTTACTTCTCTCTTGGTCTAAGTTTTGCCTTGAGCTCATCCTGTCGTGGCAGATTTAATGTCTCAGAGATGTGAAGTCATAATTCGAGGACGTGGAATTAGAGAAAACAAACAGATTTTTTTTATTTGAGTGAATGTGATGCACTCCGGTTAAAAGAAAAAAAAAAAAAAAGTTGAACAAGTCAACTTTTTCCACAAAACTGTAAAAAGGGAAAGAGGTCCATGGCGTGGACTTCAGGTCATGAGTAAACTGAAGGGAGTTGTTTAAAGGCGGCCGTCAGCTCGCTGCTCAATCAGCTGATTTCTCTTCTTTTCCTTGTTTCAGAATCTCACATGAGTCTCGCTGAAGTCGTTTTCATGTGTGAGCTAAATACTGCTAATGTTTGCAAAGAGTCAGATCTGTGCCACCATGTGTTACTTTCGTCAGCCACTGGACACAACCGGAAACCTTCTAACTATCAGCAATCAATAAATCACGACCTTTGACCTCGACCCTGGGAATGACAGTCTGATGTGACAGCTGCGTCTCGTGGTCTTCCTCCGGTTGGACCGTTTCCTGATGAAAACCTCAGAATGAATTTTGATCCAGAGAAACACTGGATGTAGTTTGACAGACAAAGCTAACGCTAATTTAGCAAAAGTAAGTAAAAATGAACAAATAAATTACATTTGGCAACTTGATTTAAATGAGCAATTAATCATTTCATTTGAAAAAAATATTATTTCTTTTAAATCTAAGTTATTAGAAAATGGAAACTAAGGATATAATATAATATAATATAATGGCAAAATGTTAAAAGCTTTAAAAGTTGCATTTTATTTTATTTTATTTTTTTAATTTCCTCATTTTCATCAAACAAAAACATTTGCTTACAAATTTTCTGACCATTTTTTTTTTATTATTCCAAATAACTTAGTGTATAAAAGTTTGATGGTTGTAGAAATTCATCAACCGATCATAATGTAGAACGATTCAGGTGGCACACTTGAGACTCCGTACAGATCAGGATCAGTATATTATCTATACTTTTATTGATTGTATTGTTTTCCCACAGACGTCACCACATCCCTCAGTGACTCATGTAGATACAGAATTGAACCTGATTCTCTGCAGGTTCCTTTAGCTTACTCATGATAGGAAAAATAATAATAATAATGTTGCTCATTGTTTTGCGTCTGAAAATCTTTATCTAGGAGTAAAAATGAGGAAGGAGAGAGAAAGAAAAAAAATCAAACAGGAATCTGTCTAAAACCCCAGCTACCTTCTCTTCCAGGCTGGAGTCTTTAAACATCAGTGAGAAAGGCTTGATATGCTCTCTTCTCAACTTATCGCCACTCCGTAAGTCGATGGCGCTCTCTATTCGCTTGTTAATTTCCTCAGGACCAGAGTGGACATGCAAAGCTTGTGCGAGATGGTTTGGAAGCAGATTTATCGAATTTCTCGTTAGGGCAGCCAGAGTCTATAGGGGGAAAGCACATGCACATAGAATGAACCTGCTTGTCCCCCCTTTGGTTTGTTTCATTCAAGTTACAAAATGAAAAAGAAGAACAGACACAGTTACGTTCATTACATCCACCAAAGAAAAAGAGAAAACAAATCAAGGGAGGAGGGAGGGGGGAAGAGGAGGAGGAGGAGGAGGAGGAGGAAGAAGAGAGAGGGGGAAGTGGACCAAAATGCAACGTTCACCATCAGAGCATCAGAGCAAGTCATGCATCATCTCTCATACATTCACGTTCACTGTGCACCGAGGTCAGTGGTGAGCGAGCTCGTCACGATGCACTCGTTATCAAACAAAGCTGCAGTTAATGTTCACGACTGTGACGGGAGGAGGAGGAGGAGGAGGAGGAGGAGGATGAAGGACGGACCACGACCAGACAACAACGAACAGCTGGAAATGAAACAGTGATGGATGAAAACAGCTGAGAGACCAGAATCAGTCTGATCGATCACCGATCACTTCCTGTCTCACTCTACCTATGAAAGCGATGGACCTGGAGCCACAGAGGTCCCATAATGTACACAGGTGAAGAGCCATGGCATGTGCTCTGGGTCTGGGCTCCACACATGGAGCCTAAATAAAGATGGATGTCGGTCTTGGCAGTGTCTGACTCCACCCACTAACCTCTAGCTAATCCATAAATGGGCAAAGAGGAGGAGCCTAGGCGGAGCTGAGGTGTAACTAGATGAAGTTAAATCGACAGTCGCCATGACGGAGGAAATGATCCGTAGAGTCCAGTTCTCTGAAAGCAGGCTGTCAACATGTTGATCGCTTCTGTCAAGTGGTCAGGAGAGGAACTGCAGTCCACTGAGAGAAGTCTGTAATTAGAAACCTTGAAACTAGACTTCCTGTGACGTTGTGATGTCACCACAAAGCAGTCACCAAGCCCCGCCCACCTGGGCCCAGCATCCAGCAGTTCTAGGCCTTAAATTCTCCATGGAAGAAAGTGAAACTCAGGTGTTTTCCTGCTGCCACTCACCTAAACCTCCTCACGACAAGTTTTAATTGCAGTTGGATGTTGACTGATGGAGTCTGTCCTGCACAGATCCTCTCCTCCGTCACCTCCACTGCAGGAAAAAGGACCGGACGCAGTCGTTTTCTCAGAGTCACTGAGTGTAAAAGCAGCCTCATGGCAAAGCTGTGGACAAGTGGCCGTGTGGAGAGTCTGAGCCCTGAGAGCCAGCAGCCATTAGAGCGATTAGGAGAGCGACGCGACGATGATCGAGAAACGTGCACGAAATTCAAATTGTGTCTTCAGTCCACCTCCGGCCAATCAGAAGTCTCAGGTCGTCCTGCTTAATCCAAGGTGCTAACCAGTGAAATCCATCACACTGAGATCAATAACGGTTCATCTTCAGACCGACATCTTCAGGAATAACTGATAGTTGGATGTTTTTCACTCCCTGAGTCACTGCAGGGAAGCTTCATCACAGCTGTCTGAGGATTATAATGACTGCAATTTCACGCTTTATTGGTCAACGGCTCACAAATCACATGAAAGTGCAGCGTTTATCGGCGTCAGCAGAAAGAGTCTCACCTGTTCACAGAGCTGTGACGAGTGCGACGAGGACTCGTTCAGTCTCCAAAGAGACTGCGCAATATTCACTTTGATGACACGACCTGCAGCTCAAGAGGTGGAAAACACCGCAAACTACAAAACAACGACTGGACAACCAACAGTCATGGTCAACAGTGGTTCATTCTGAGGACGACGTGTCATCACCATGAACTCGCCCTGACACACACACACACACACACACACACACACACACCTCAAGTATCTGATGCTCTTCTGATTTCACAAACTGCCATCCATCTGTCTCCATTATAATGAAGCCGTGTGTGTGTGTGTGTGTGTGTGTTTGTCCGTGGCTGCTCCAGATATGTTAATCATTTGACACACAGGCCACGTGTTCGTCATTCATATGCAACCGAGGTTTCATCCAGTTCAAGTTCAACTTCAGTTCAGCTCCTCCTCCTCCTCCTCCTCATCCTCCTCCTCCTTCTCTGAGAGGAGACAAAAACCACTGATTTACATTTAGTCAGTTCGTCTCCTCTCTGACAGAAACACAGGGACATAAAAGCCCCTGAAGCTCCATACGGTAGAAAGGTAGATGCAGCGACCGGTTGCTTTGTGCTGCACGTCTGAAACAGAAGAGATTAAACCTGAAGACGTCTGGACTTCATGTCTTCAGATTATTAATGCTTCCATTAACATCCACATTAGTCTGGTAACAGTGGCCCAGGTCCTCCGTGGTAACGGCTCTAACTCTGCTCCAAAGCGATTCATGCCTCGTCGACCGGAATCACAGGTTTCTACTCAGGTGAAATCGCTGACCTGTTGGTGGCGCTGCATGAAGAGTCAGTGGATCATACAGCGTCCTCTGTCTGGGAGATATTTCACTTCACTCTGCTCAGAGTCTTTTTCCCCCTGAAGCGTGCGTCCTGCGCAGAGCAGCGAGCTGTGTTTTCTCTTTTCTGACATGTGAGACGTGCCTGGACGTGTCCGCTCCATCTGATCCCACCACCACCAAACAAACACCACCTCCTCCACTTGCCCTTTTTCTGGCATCATATGTTGGCATTTCCAATAGCCTGACATGTTCTGTTAATAATATGTATCTTACATGTAACTCCATACTGCTGCCCCCACCCCCCCCCACCCGGGCTGCATCACACCAGCCAACGCACAGAAGAGAAATGTCAGCGATGGAAGCATGTGGCCTTTAGGCTCTAAGCTCCTGTAGGGACGTGCATGTCAGAAACAATCATGGAAACACGGCTCATAACACTGGCACTGCTGCCCACCCCCCCACCCCCCCCACCCCGCCAGCTCTGGCCCCTCTGGCCCCTGGGAGCCCTGCTGTTCTGAGTGGGCAGTTAAGTATTCGATGCACCTTTGCTGATATGGAGTTGCAGCCTCTCTGTTGTGATCCATGTCGGACCCTGCTGGTCCCTGCAGACGGGCCGTGTCACAATAAAAGCCTGTTACACAGCTGTTCATTTATTTTGAATTGAAGAGGAAACACTGGAACTTTTTCAGGCAGCGGACGTGTCAGAAAAAAAAAAAAAAAATCCATCAAATCGACCGATAAGATCAAAAAGATGAGATGCAAACTGTGGCTCTGTAGAAGTGAGAGGATTTATAATGAATGTGAAGTGACATTCATGCAGCGTGGGAAATATGACTTTTGTGACTGAAGCTAGTTCCGGGGCAAATCAGTGAAGGGACGCTCAGAAGTTTCTTTAAAGCGTCACGAGGAAATGTTTTCATGTTTAAATCCAGTTGCTCTTGTGAGCTGAGAAGACACTGGTGCATTATCAGTCTGTGACGTTCAAAGTGTTTCACTTATTTACTATTCTGCTTCAAGTCACCAACTCGCTCCGTACTCTTCCCAAAATGCCTTTTGATGAAGCTGACACCGGGGAGCTTTCTGCGCTGCAGATGTGAAGGTGGAGAGCAGCGAGGCGACAGTGGTTTTATACATGTTGTGCAGAAGTAGGATTTCAAAATAAAGCACAACCACAAAGTTTGTGTTAATTAGTGAACCTCAGAGGTACTGAGAGAGAACCAGCCTCAGCTGTCTTCGCTCTGCCTGAAATGCTGCGAATGCTACAAGCTACCATCAGATCTTAGTGCAAAGCTAAGTGCCGTCTAGCTCCAGTGTTACTGACCTCCTCATTTAATCATCAGAATAACGTGTGTTCCTGCAAGTGCATAGATTCACATCTCTTCTGTCAGCCTCCCTCTGGAGCTCTAGTAACAACAGATCCGCGTCAGCCAATCAGAAGAGAGGAGGCTGATGGTAGACGTTTGTGTTAAAGCTCCAAACAGTATAAAGGCTTTAAACCATATGGAGCTTCAGGATTTTAACTGGATGAAGAGGAACTGAAGTCAATATGAGTGAACGAGGGTGAGTGAAGCGTCCAGAGCGACACTGAGCCTCCTCTGCATCAAACCTCTTTTCTTCTTCCACCAACACTAAAAACCAGGGAGGTAGAGATGAACCCGCTCCTTTTTGTCTTGTATTTAGTGGTTCAGAGTCACTGAGTAAGTGGGTCTTCTGAGGAGACACACCACCTCCTTTGAGGTGAAAGCACAGTGACAGTGCTGTGCAGCATGGGAGCCAGCAGGCACACAGCGAAGCATGAAAGAGGTAAAGACAGAGCCACTCAGCCGGTAGTGCAGAGAGCTGAGCGGAGCTGGGAGTCCGATTTCAGGGCCGGAGATCCGAGGACGAATCCTCCGAGGTCTGATAACATAAAATCAGTCCTGCGTGGACGCCAGTTTCCGTGAACACAGGACGTGATGTCATCGGTTATCGAAGTGCAACAACAGGACGATGGGAGATAACTGCGCTGCTTTATGGCAGTTATCAGAGAGCGGTTAATGGACGTCCCTGTTGTCCAGGTCATTGTGTAACCTGTGCCATGATTCTGCTTCCTGTGCGGTCGCTGCATTAAGTCGATAAAAAACACAGCCTCAGATGTCACATGTATTTGATGATAAGGAAACTGATGAACTGTTCTGGAAACTGATCAATGATCAGTTATCAAGAAAAAAAAATCACCAAAGAGTCGATGAAACTGTTACAAACCAAACAAACCGCTGGACGACTGAAGGTCTCAGCGTGAGACACCTGAAGGGGTCTTCAGACCGGCCAATCAGCACAAGACCTGAACCCGGTCACTATGGAAACAGAGATCCTGCTCTGTGCAGCCTCCTCCCTGCTTGTCATCACTGATGCTGCTGGTGCTTCTTCTTCTTCTTCTTCATGGGAGGAAACATCTCGGCTGCTTCTGATTGAAAGTCCACCCGCAGCAGGAGCCTCCTCTGAGTCCACTTCAGTCTGAAACTCTTGTAGGGAGTGAAGGAATGAATCTCATCAGCGCCTGTGAGCCAATCAGCATGCAGCATGTCTGTACAGAGTTGTAAGGACGACGCTGGTGATTGGCTGTTCATTTACACACCTGCAGCGCTGTTTCTCTGCGGAGAGTCCACAGCTGGTGACGAGAGTGAGTCTGTCATTAGTTGACAGTGTGTGGTGTCAAACGCTGGATTGATCTTGGTTTGGTTCAATGTGGTAATAACTCACAGATAAACTCAAAAAAGGTGTCGTCATGAAGAATCCGTGTCAGTGGCGACATCGAACACCCGATCCTGCTCTAATGAAAAGGTGTTCTGTTTTTCCTCAGTGTGTATAAATGGTCATGTTTTGGTGTCAGGTTGTTGCTGAGAGGAACACTGAGCTCCGGCAAACTGGTGCAGTGACGGTCAAAGAGTCTCTGTCAACACTTTCACACACTCATGTACAACAGAACCACACACACACACACACACACACACACACACACACACACACACACACTCCCTGTCCTTCACACACTCCCCTGCCTCTGTTATTTCCTCCTAATATTCCACCTTGTCCTGAATCCAGTGATGCTGAAAAGTGACTGAGACCAGCAAAACCACCACCACCACCACAGAAGAAGAAGTTCAGCTGCAGGCGGGCGGAGCCACGCGACGACATAAAAGACACTTCAAAACTCCTGCGAGCAGCCTTTGATATGCAAAGAGCGGCGCTTTGATACCAGCGAGCCGTGACAGCCTCTCATTGTGCCAGAGACAAAGAAGTGGCACTTTTTCAGAAATAACATTCCTCTGAATCCGAACAGTCAAACGCTGTGAGCTCCCGACAGGTTCGCTGCACGTGCACATCCACATACATGTGCACGTGCATGCGACTGCAGTGCGAACACAAGAGGTAACGCAGAGTTCAGCGTCAGCTCACGGCTGCAGGACGGCCGACGCAGAAGCACTGCAGCGTGGCGGTGCTGTCAGTGTACAGTGTGTCAGATCTGTTCTCATGTGTTTACATGTACGTCACATGGGAAACACTGAATTTAACGTGTTAAGTCTCCAGATTAAAGACTCATGTGTGGGTCACATTAACCCTCTGAACTCCCACACGTCCCCTCCTCTGCAGGGTGGAGGTGAGCCCACAGAGCTCCTGCAGGTTTTCTGACCTCACACCTATGAGGTCATGAATCTTCCACCTCTCTGAGCTCGGACTCCCTCGCTCCTCTGGGTCCTGGTCCGATGAGTCAGAGCTGAACTAGGATCAGCTCTGACTCCATCCTCCGCTCATAAACAAACCAGCCTAATGGTTCTGCTGGGACCAGAACAGCCTGGAGGAGGAGGAGCTCTGAGTGCCGGCCAGGCGGTGGCATGTTATTGTGTTGTGGAGCTGGGTGTCCTCCAACAGCTCGTCCCCTCAAACCCATCTGGGGATCTGGGGATGCAAATGAGGCCTGAATATGCAGCTTTGCCCCCCTCCCTCTCTCCCTCCCTCCTGCCTGAGATATTATGTATGATGCCATGTCTGAGACTGTGGAGGGTGGGGGTGGAGGGGTGTGAGTGACTTGTGGCTGTGTCGCTGTGGGACTGACAGGTTTCTGGATCGACGCCCAGGAAACAGAATAAATAAAGCTGCCGACCCTGAGCCTGGTGAACCACACACCCTTGACTCAGTCGACCCCCCGCCCCCCTCATCTACTGGGAGACAATTGGAATTAAGACCGAGGAGACATATGTCCTCAGTGTGTCCAGAGTCTAAGACCAGGACATATGTTCATGGTACATGAGTTAATAATGATAATGATATAAAACCTGTGGCTGCAGGTGAACATGGTTTGATTTCCTGAATTCCTCATAAACTCATATGACGAGCAGCTCAGACCTCCTGTCTTCACACTGAGCTTCAAAAAAACCCAACAGCTGATGGAGACAAAAGACGAATGTGGTCATGACGCCTCTGGAGGCTGATCTGTTGTTCTGGGCGGACGCAGCACAGACACTGGAAGCAGGGATGAGGAGGACGTTTCAATGAGGAACACAATCAAGAAGCTCATCATCCTGACTGACTGACAGGCAGGCTGAGGGATGGGTGACTGTGGCGCGTTACCACGGCAACACAATCTCTCTGCCGGAAGCCGTCCACTCATTCCCAAGAAAAAACAAAAAGAAAAAGAAACAAAACAAAAATAAAAACCAACAAACAGACGAAGACAAGTGAGAAGATCCTGTGCACTGTAAAAAAACGTCTGTTTCAACAGACCTGCTCATCCCGCAGTGAAGATTCAAGAGTCAAGATCTGTTTGGTTTAAATACAGTTTCAAATATCAAATCTGTGTGGAGGTACAACTTTAAAGTGTTGAAATGCAGATTTCTACTTCTACGTTTGAATCCTCAGCTGCAGAGCAGGTTCTTCACTCAGACAGACGTTCTCTCACTGTCATGTTCTTTAAGTGCACAACACCACTTGAGTCATATCACGAGCAGCGGCGGGACTTACATTCTGCTTCCCCACGATGTTGTCGAAGGGAAGCTCGGGGCTCCACGACGCCTCGTTGAAGGTGGCGCTGCTGGCGCGGCGGTCGGCTGAGCTCGCCGCCTCCTTCATGATGTCCTCGGGCAGCGTGAGCAGACTCTCCTCCGGCTGCTTGATGAGGTACGTCTTGATGTTGTGGCGGCGGAGGAAGTCGTTGCGGTCCTTCCCGTGGCCCTCCTCCACCTCGTAGTCTCCGTTTAAACAGTCCAGAGCTGCTTTGGAGATGTGGATCCTCCTGGAGAAGATGGAGGAGAAAGATGTTTGTGTTAAAGCTCCATACAGTATAAAGGCAGACAGGAAGACTTCCTGTCACTTTGTGATGTCACAACAAAGCAGTCGCCCAAAGCCCCGCCCACCACCTGGACCCACTATCCAACAACTTGGATTTGGTTTCTCTGAGTGTTTTATTCTGAAATCTGCTCTGTTTTTATTGGATCATTTTATAAATCAGTCAGCCAATCAGAGCCGCCTCTCTTCTGATTGGCTGACACTTGTTACTAGAGCTCCAGAGAGAAGCTGAGATGTTTTGTTTTTGGATCTTAAACCACAAATATGTCTTTTTAAGGATCAACAGTTCCTGTGTTCAGTTCAGTCATGTGCTGTATGAAGCAGGCGTCAGGTCTGCAGGTGTGTGTGTGTGTGTGTGTGGATGAAATCCTGCACAGTGTCAGTGGACTACAAGGTCAGGTTCCTCAACAGTGTCCCACATGCTGGATGGGATGACCCCCCACCCCCCCACCCCCCCGCAGCTTGTTTACCAGCTGAAGAGGAGGAGCGTCTCGTCCACTCACCCTGGGATCCCTCCAGACTCCAGCTTGTTGGCGATGTCCACATCCCAGGACCAGACGTCAAACTGCCACTTCCTGAGTCCCAGCACGCCGCACAGCACCGAGCCCGAGTGGATCCCGATCCGCATGTCGATGTCGTGTTTCGTACGCGATCTGACGTATCTGCAGGAAACAGAATAGGTTTAAGAGACGCGCTAACAGGAAGTTCATTCATCTGGTCGTCCAATCTAATTCCTGAATGTATACTCATGGACGACAGGAAGAAGAGACTGAGCCACAGCTTCACAGGCTCAGAGCCTCCTCTCTTCTGATTGGCTGACACCGACCTGTTGTTACCAGAGCTCTAGAGAGAAGCTGATGGAGAAGATGGAGAACTACACTGAGATGGTTTTTACATCTTCTCATGGATCAGCCCTTCAAAATAAAAGACAGAGGAAATTATGAAGCTTTAAGCTAAAAGGCTGAAATGTTCCAGAGGTGACTTCAGGTCAGCCTCTACAGTGTGTGTGTGTGTGTGTGTGTGTGTGTGTGTGTGTGTGTGCATTAATTCTGCAAATTAATATACATGAAATTGACCTTTGGCGAAACAGAACACAGATAACACTGACAGACTGACGTCGTTCACAAACTCACCATGAAATGAACACAATACATTTCACGCGTATCAGCGAGTCCAGAAAAAGAAGGAGAGAAACGACTTTTCACACTCATCAGAAATTTGTTTTTCATTTCATACTTAATTATCCACGAGCACAATGAAACGCAGGACAAGCCCGACACTGACAAAGACCAAGCGTGTGAAGAGCAGACGGAGCGGTGGCGCCCGCTCCCTGCCTCCGAGCCTCATTTCATGCTTCATAATGGCAGCGATGGATTCAAGGTGAAAGGCATCCTGGGAGTTTGTGACATGTTCAGTTGTCTGGTGGACGACACCGGTGACCAGGGGGTGGGGGTGCGGGGGTGTCAGTCTGAGTCGGCGGACAGGGAGGAGGCCCAGAGGAGACCGAACTCTTCCCACCTCGTTTACTTTCCATGTTCAAAAATGATCTCAAGGCTCATTTTAACTGGGTCACTCCACTGTCTCCGGCTGATCCATGTGTTTCTCTAACAAACAACAACTTAAACCAGATTGCATTTTAAACCTGGATTAGCTCCAGTAATCTCAGCTCAGTTCATCCAGTGACTAATCCAAGTCGAAGAGGAAACAGGTTTCTGTCTGGGAAACAGTTCATTTAAAACTCATGAAGAAGATCAACAGTCACGGACCTGACGAGCGCTCACAGCTCTGACACAGGACTGACAGAGAGAGAGGGGAGGGAGGAGGGAGGTTCAGGTTCAGGACCAGAGGAGCCGGGGATCGAACCAGCGGCCTCTGACTCCTGCTCAGGTGTTCAATCATGTGAACTGATCCCAGTGTTTGGACAGAGCGTCACACCAAGGCTGGAAACACACCGCGTTTGTTCTGTCCAGGTCTAGATAGTGTGACAATGTAAAAACATACACACAGTCTCAATAACACACACAACTCATAACTAGACACATACCACCTCATCCTCCACCACAACTACTCTTCATGGCTCCTCCTCCTCCTCCTCCATCCACACTCTGACTGAGTGGAGACACAGCTCATCCTCACTCTGTCAGTTTCCTGTCAGGATCTGTTCTTCAGCTGTGGTTGTGTGATTTTAAAAATGGTGACCCATCAGTAAAAAACAACAACGACAACAACAACCTTGCAGCAGCTTGCTGTGATACGGCTGCAGCGTGTGATGCGTTATTATTTGTCAGTGAGATTCTGCAGAAACGCAGCCGGAGGCAAATTCTTGCAAATGCAAACATGGTGGTGAAGATTCCTCCTTTCAGATCTCAGAGCTGCTGCAGCGAGCAGCGTGAGAAACAAGATAAAAGCAATTTAGAGATAAGAGCTCTGTCGTCCAACAGCTCGGGGGAAACGTGAGCTTTTTATTTTTTTAAGCTAATTCCTTTAAAGTCACAGAGCCAGTGAGTGTCCTGCTCCTCTGCTGCCACATCTGAACAGAGGAAGGAGGCTCAGCTGGCTCTTAACTCGCTGTACATACATCGTTTATACGAACAGATCCATTAAATCAGTAAAAGGAGGAAACAACAACAGCTCAGGGTCCCACGAAGCTGCAGCCTCGTAACCATCAAGGCTGAACCGAACACTCAGACGCTTGAACGCAGCACGATTGAATGATCTGAGTGTTTCACTGACTGTTGATCTCACACGATCATCTCCAGGGTTTAACAGAGAACGATCTGCAGAGGAGAAAATACCCCGTGAGCCCATTCTCTGACCTGCTGATCCTAGAGGTCAGAGGTCAGGGGAGAAGGGTCAGACTGGTTGGAGTTGATTGAAAGACAAGAGTAACTCCACAGTCACCAGAAGTCAGCCCAGTAGAGCTTCTTCATCATTAACATGTAGCCGACACATGTACAGCAGCTGTTTGATGATCTCATGTCGACATGGACCAGAACCTCTGAGGAACGTTTCAGCTCCTTGGTGAATCTACGACACCAACAATTCAGGTGGATCTGAAGGTGAACGGGTCCGACCCAGCACCAGGAAGGTGTCCATAATAAAGAGCGTACTCTACATTTCCTGTGTGATAGCAAAGAGCATGATGGGAATTTTAGTTAAAACATGTCTAGCTTCCCTCTGACTGACTCTCTGACTCTGGACTCTATGAAGAGGATCATAGTAACGACTGGGACAGAACCAGTGTGGAGGACAGAGGAGACCAGTACCTGATGGTTTTGATCATGCTGAGGCCCATCTCCACGCAGCAGTGGGCGTGGTCCTGTCTGGGCTCAGGTAGACCCGACACACAGTAGTAACAGTCTCCCAGGATCTTTATTCGTAGACAGTGGTGCTCCTGCAACACGACACACACACACACACACACACACAAACCTATTAATAAGAGACACCATGTGTGATTGGAAACAGAAGCACCGGACAGCAGTAATTAAATGAAGAAAAATATTACATGTGCCACTGAAAACTATTTTCTCATCAGGTCTGTTCTGCATCAGGTGTGAAATCCTGACTGATGGAGCGTGACGGTCTGACACACACCTCCATCTAATATCAGACAAACGTCCAATCTGTTATTTATTCTGGTGTTGAGTCTTTATTTAGGTTCATGAGCGATGGCAACGCTGCGAGGGAAAATAAAAACACCGACACAGTCTGATCTGAGTGGAAGTGGAAAAGAAAACCGTGATGTTTTAATGTGAAGATGGTGGCAGACATGTACATCCCATAATTTAAACACAGAATTATTAAAAGTCACATTCATAAACTGAGCCGTCGGGACTTCCTGTCACTTTGTGATGTCACAACAAAGCAGTCACTCCAAGCCCCGCCCCTCACCTGGACTCACCATCCAACACTTGCAGGATTTGGATTCTCTGAGTGTTTTATTCTGAAATCTGCTCTGTTTTTATTGGATCAGTCAGAAAACAGTCAGCCAATCAGAAGAGAGGCTCAGAGCCTCCTCTCTTCTGATTGGCTGACACGGACCTGTTACTCCAGAGAGAGCTGAGGAGATGGAGAACTACACTGAGATGGTTTTTACATCTTCTCAGGGATCAGCCCTTCAAAATAAAAGACTCGAACAGAGGAAAATATAGACCATGGAGCTTCAAATCAGAGTCTAAAAGTCTGACTTAATAAAAAACACAAAATTAGGCTAAAACTAAAAAAGGGGTCAAAGGTCAAGTGACTTACATGTGCGAGGCGGTCGAAGCGTGCAAAGAGTTCATTCAACATTCGCACCAGCTCCTGCGCAGACAGCGTCGTGGAGAGGTTGGTGAAGCCTTTAACATCTGCGAAAAGAATGCTGAATAAAACAGGGAAATGTCACTGTGAGGTCCGGCTCAGTCGACTCACAACCAGCAGCACATGACATCATCACTGACATCATCCTCATCTTCCTCGTCATATATACTGACAGTAAGCTGTGACCTCAGATCAAACTACAGAGCTACAGAGACACTAGACTGCTCAGATCAGATCCAGATCCAGATCCAGATCCAGACTTCAAGTCTTTGTCATCAAGTCATTTTTTAAGAAACAGTGAATACACATGCAGCAGTTTCTCTGCAGCTGTGAGCACCGTCTCACTGTCGAAGCATCAAACAAATCTGAAAAAATCATGTTGTTGTTTTTTCTTCTGTTTATGGTAAAGACACAAATCCTGCTTAACATGTGCATAGTTTATTAAACTGGGACACGGCTGAGGAGGTGGCAGGATACGAGGCAGATAAAAACTGGATTTAGATAAAAAAAATAATAAATCGTCTCATTTTTAGGGGATGAAAGTAAAAGCGTGCAGAGTGTGAGAGTGAACCTCTGAGTTCATGACTGAGGAGCTCAGGAAACTTTCAGCAGCTGGTTCAGTGTCTTCACCCAGTTCAGCTCACAGCCAAACTGGTTCCACTGGTGACAGTAAACACACCTGCACAGGAGCCTGAACCTGCCTCTCACTCAGTCAAACCCCCCTCTTACAGACAGGTGTGGTGAAGGTGCTGCAGGTGGATGAGTGCTCTCAGCCTCACCTGACATTCTCGTAGCGGTGGATGTAGATTCTGTGAAACTGATGCTGGAGGTGTTCATCCTCTACATTTGTCATGTCGTTGATCATTTCCAAAACTACAAAACGTGGCAGGACTGACAGCACCAGTCTCTCCTGTGGGGGCAGAGGAGGGAGACAACATCAGGCTTTTATTTGGCTTCAGTGCAAAACACATTCAAGTTGTTGTTGTTGTCGTGTGTTTAATGTCTGAAAACTCAGATTCTTGGTAAAAATGACTGAATCTGTCACGGAGCAGGATTTTTCCACCCGACGCAAAATCAGTAGCAGGAATTTTCTTGGATCAAGTGAAATCTGCTTCTGAAATCGACTCATCGCTGTTTTTCTGCTTCTCATAAACACAACAAGTCTGTCAGGGATCAAAGTTGAGTGATAAAACCCTAAAAATAAAAACCAGTTTGATAAATATTCAGCAGCTCCGTGCTCCACAGGGAATAGGAAACATAAGATTAAGGACAAAGAAGAATTAAGCAGATGCAGAAAGAGGACAGAGAGTATTAGACAGAGAGTGAAGCCGTGAGCTCCTAAAAACAACATACAAGTCTCTGTGTGGAAGAAACAAAAGAGAAGAAGAAGTTAGTCTGAGCCAGACCAAGCTTCTCCTGCAGCCTCCTGTAAATCCTCCAGACCCTCCACTACAGCAACAATGTCAACAAGAGCCGGCTTTTATTCTTGTCACGACACGTCGCCACTTGGCGAGAGCAGAGTCAGATTTGGAGTGGGAGCGATGCAGCATCCTTCTCTGTCTCTGTCTGTCTGTTTTTTGATTTTATTTTTTGTCCTCTGGGATCTGCACCGGCGCCAAGCGACTGCCTCCTTCAGATACTGAGCACCCGAGAGTCTTCACCCAGAAACCACCAGCAGGAACTCTGAAACTGTCTCTGCTGCTTCACAGAGACACAGATCATTATATTATATTGTATTATATGTGATTCAAACTTTGAACCCCACAAGAACATCAACAAAACATACATATCCATGTTCGTGTCAATATATTTCAGACACCCCTAAAGTGGACCGTACCATCTGGAGTCACCCGCTCTGCACACACCCTCCATCCTCCATCACGTCCTCCATCATGTCCCTCCATCAGTGTGATCTGTCGCTTCTTTTATGGCTTTGATCTCTGTATGTTTGTGTTTTTATTCATCTGCTCAGTTTTAATTATCTTTAATGGACCAAAAGAAAAGTTATTAATTATGATCAAATAAAGTCAAACAAAGTGACAGCGAATCACTTCCTGTTTGGATCATTGAGCTTTAAACGTCTCAGCGTCCCTGTGGACGCAGTGAGGCTGATGAGATCCATCTATGTTGATTCAGTGAGTCCAGTGATGCTGTGTCAACACACTGGAACCAGTGGAGCCGGGTCTGGACTGGTCCTGGTTCAGACCCAGGAAGCTGTGAGTGAGGTCAGATGTCAGACAGATGTTGCAGAGTGTGTGACCGTGAACGCCGCTGCAGCAGGTGTCCCTGTCCTCCGTCCTGGTGGAAAAGTGGAACGGCCTCTTTTCCACAGATTAAGGTCCAGACAGACGAGTGTTTCAGCCGAGCGTGTCTGATGTGGGCCGAGCGCTGCAGGGAGGAGCTGGAGAGGCACTGCAAGAAATGTTGATTCTTCTTCTTCCTTTTTACAGCGTCGCTGCAGTCGAGTGTCAGAGCTGCAGCACTGACTCACCTGTCAATCAGCATCAGGGCGGGGAACTGACAGGGCTCTCATTGATTCTGCTCATCGGTCCAACTCCTGATCGATTTCCTGACTCAACGTTAACATGAGCTGCAGCTTTGATATTGATCTATCAGCCGATTCCCTTTTACAAATCTTCACATATAGACATCAACACAGGAAATTCAATATTCAATCAATAGTCAATATCCTCCTGGTGAGGAGGACGTCCTCCTCCATCAGTTCATTAAACATCCAATCAAACGCCCTCAGACAGACCCGGTACAACACATGAACCAGCACTGACACGACGAGGTCTTTACCACTCCCATACACACCTACTCCTTCTACAGGAGCCTGAAGAGGTCAAAATGAATCCCTCGCTCCAGTTTGACACTATGGAGGACGCTGTAGTTAGACCTGAAGCCTGCTGAGCTTCCTCTCTGTGTTTAACTGCCTCTGATTCACAGATCCACTGTGACTAAAGGTCAACAGCTGCATTTACCTGCTCTTCACACCCAGAACTTATCACTGGTGTCGACCTTAGTACAAAGACCAACATGGCTCCCAGCTGGAGACTGGTTGTTGTGGCTGTTTACACTTTCGCCTCCTCTGGTAATCACATTGTAAATCAGATAAGCTGCTCACTGCCGCGGCTTTAACTCACAATCTCGGTTTTACATCTTTAACATTTCCAGTGAATATCAAGAAGGAAGGACGGTGAAATACACCAACTATCAAAACTGAAAGCAGCTCTGTGGATGGATTCACTGCTGTACTCTTATCAGAGTTACTGTACCGTCATCTTTTGTTTACTAGAGTTGGTATTTGAACATTTTTTGCAGTGTGTGGACAGTTAACGGGGGCAGCGGTGTGTGTGTGTGTGTGTGTTTGCTCCACTGGACATGGACTCTGGTTTGGACAGCTGAGAGCCAGAGGACTCTGTGTCAGATGAGCTTTGAAAGTCATTAGCACAGCTTGATTTGAGCCTGTAGCTTTGGTCCTGCGGCCACTCGCTGACAACCTCCGTCTCCATTCACACTGAGCTGAAGCTGCACAGGGAAACACTGCGTTCCTCCGTCCTGCTGCTGCGGTCGCTGGTGGAGGGTTTGACAGATTAAAGCAGCAAAACAAAAAGCATTTAAGAGAAACTCCTGTCACTGTCACATTACACACTCGTCTGATTCATTCTTACTGTTTTATCTATACACACACACACACACACACACACACAAGGAGGCTCTCTGTTCTTACAACAAACATGTTGCACTGATTGATTCACATTAAGGCGATCTGTAGGGGGCGGGGCTCCAGCTCCTCGCTCCATTATGACCATCCCGACGCTTACCAGGGCCGAATCCTTCAAGGCAACACGACCCCGTAAAAGCTTTCTGTAGCTTCTCTGAGCCTCACTGTCCACTGCTGCACGTAGACAAAGTGTGTGTCACTGTGTGTGTGTCACTGTGTGTGTGTCAGTTTGATGGTCTAATAGCTCCAGTGAGTGTTTGTGTGTACACTCCTGTAAAGGTCTGGCTCAAACAGTGTGTGTGTGTGTGTGTGTGTCAGATCAATGCAGCGTCCATGTTAGACTCCACTCAGTGATCTCATTAGCTTAGCTGCTCAATACACCACAGGTTAGCAGCTAGCAAGCTAACATTTTGTAACAAACCTGTGATCTGTAAACATACAGGGCTAGCTAACAGAGAGTAGCACTAGCTTAGCCCAACCATCACACACAGAAACAAGCCTGATATTGCAGAGACATGCTAGAGCTATGCTAGCAAACAACAGCATCAGAAAAACATTAGAAGCAGAAGACGTTTGTGGTGACAGCTCGTGGTGAGGAAAGACATTGAGTAGTTAATGCTAACGTTACTGTGAACATGACTGGGATGATGTAGGAAACCACCAGCCAGCACCTTTGGTGACAGTGGACCGTGGACTCACCTGTCTCTGGTTTTCTGTCTCAAGTCGCAGTCGAGCCTCGATGCAGCGCCGCGTCTCCAGAAAGGCCTGGCGCTGAGCCCGGTCCGACAGGTAACTGATGAATATCCCAGCAGTGTTCATACACATGAACAACACAGCCTGAGCCGCGACCTGCAGCACACAGAGGGAGGCAGAGGGAGGGTGAGTTTGACAAACCTCAGAGGACAGGACGGATTATCATTCACCGGTGAAGACAGACAGAAACCACACGACCCGGTCACCTGTCACAGCACGGGAGTCAGTCTGGGCCCAGCATTTACCTCTGAGTTTTGTTGGTGCTAAATTGTGACTCCGACGAGGAAGAAATGTTAAGTTTCAAATCACTTCATAGGCAAATTATTGTAGTGAATCTGATAATGAAAAAAACCGACAAGTGTGACATTTCTCAGCAAAGTCCTGTGTTTAAAAGGAACGTCTTCTGTTCAATGGTTAATGAGACTATGACCAATCAGATCTCTGGTTTAAGCCATTTGCAGATATTGGAGAGATGCTTTAAGGTGAACTACAGAATGTAGACAGTAAAGATGTTTATGTTCTGTCCTCATGTGGGTAAGTTCATCTCCTTTACTGTTGTTGTTTAAAAATAGAGCAGCAGCCTCTGTCTGGTGACCGAGGATCTGAGAACAGAGCTTCTGTCTGTTGACCTCATGACCTCTAACCTCAGGACTTTATGATATAGAGTCTCTTAAATAAGCAGCGTGATACGATGCACCATTAAAGGACTGTGTGTTCCAGTCATTTATGTCGATGCTAACATAAAGCCAGTGTTACTATGTGTACAGCTGAAGAAAGAGCTTCCTGTTTCATGTACTTGAGGATGAGCGGCGTCATGTTTCCGCCAGAACATGAACACGTGGCTCAAGCCTGTTCCCCGCCGCAGGTACAAACCAGTGACCTGGTTTGACTGAGTCTTGTAGGCTGAAGACTCTGTCAGTCCAAGTCCTCGCTCACATTCAAGACATTTGACAAAACGCATCAGACTCATGAGGACATGAAGATGGAGAGACTGAGGCGGAGACGTACAAACAGCTGGATGTTTGTCTTTCAACTCTCGTTTTTTTTGTTCTGGAGCAAATCATCAGATTAAATTCACAAAACACAGAGACACAAAAAGAAAAACACATCAAAAACATTTTAGCTCCACAAACTGAAACTTGAGTATCTGTAAACACACACACACACACACACACACACACACAATGTAAGACAAGAGATGAGATTAAAAATTAACACAGGGACTGGGTTTGATGAGTCACTGATGAGTTTTGTACCACGTGGGTGAATCAACATCTACTGAACTGAGACGAGGACATGAGACGTGGGAACATCTGAAACCGGATCAGACGGAGGAAACAAGGAAAAGAGACAGGTCACTGATCATCATCATCATCATCATCATCATCGTCGAAGGTGTGAGCACGGCTCCTCCATCACATGTGTCTGCAGATGTGTCGGTTTGTATTAGAGCTGACACGTCCCGGTGACGTATCATTTATTAATCTTACACTACCACAGAAAAAGGAAAGAACAAAAACGACGCTGAGGTTTGAAGTCGTCGTTTGAGTCGTTCAGGTTTAATCCAGTAATTTTTGATCTTTGACAGAGACACATGAACAACAGAGGCAGCTGAGGTCTAATGAATCAATTAGAGGGCAGGTTTTCATATCCCGCTGTAATTTGAGGACATAAATTATTCAAAGCGACACAGAAAGGTTTTTCTAAAAGCATCGTTTAGTCATTCAGAGTCTTATTTGCAAACTGACGGTGTGAAAGTTGAGGGTTGAAACGGTGACTCAGAGACAACGCACAGCTCCCCTCCTCCATTCTGTGAAAGACAACTTCATCTATTCTGTTTTAGTTTATGTGTTTATTATCAGAAAGCAGAGCTGATGTAACGCTCTGCAACAACAACACCACCTCCTCCTCCTCCTCCTCTCCTCCTCCGCCTGCTGCATGATGCAACTGTTAGAACAGGTTGGCTGAGAGTTCAACACGTCTCACAGAGGAAAACCCTCACACACACACACACACACACACACACACTGAAACACACACACACGCTAAATTGAACTATTTTTGATCCAAAACGACGAAGAGCGAGACAGTGTTTATCTGTGGTGTTCTCATGGGATGAAGTGTGTGTGTGTGTGTGTGTGTGTGTGTGGTAATTACAGTCACAGACAAGTCTGGTCAGGTCCTGAGCATCTGCTACCATCTACATTATCTGTGTGTCTCAGCTGAGGACGAACGTCTACCTTTACACCGTACGGAGCTTGAGGAGAGTCATTTGCTGCTACAACACCACACACTCCTCCACTTCCTGGATTAATCATAAACTGCAGATATAAACAGGGTTTCTCAGGCAGCCTGAGCTCTTTCACATGACAAACACGTTTCAGCCTGAGAATCTTAGAAAAACACTGTTTTCTAAACATAAACAGGTTTTTTGTTTGTTGTGATGTTTTCCTCTGGATCTCCACTCTCATTAGTCATCTCATCGTTAAAATGTGACTTCACTTCACAGGCTCTGTGTGGAGGAACCTGAAGGCGAAGAGGAGCCTCATGTCTTTGAATGCACCATTTGTAGTTCACTCCTCTCATTATGGAGCAGACTGTAAATCAAAGTGATGGTGATTCAATGCTTTTAAAAGCGTGTTACTGCTCCCGCTCTCCACCACTGTGTCGGTTTTTCCCTTTTTTGAAAGATAAAATGCTTGTGTTCTTCTACTCCAGGCTGAATTGTCACGGCTGATAAAAACCTCCGACAAACAGCTCAGTGTCCTCTGAAGAGCTCCGCCGCCGCCGCTGTTTTCCTCTGCAGTCAAATTGCTGCACTCAAGAGAACTAGAAGAGGAAACTAGAATCGCCGCCTCGCGCTCGTTTCGCCTCCGCAAACCGGCCGAGACGCAATTTACATTCACATCTGTCCAGACTCATAGAGAAGGGCGACAGAGAAATGTAAAGACAGTTGACTTTGTAAAGAACTGTTGTTCTGGGGCGCCGTGTAGCTCAGTGGGCTGAGCAGGCGCTACAGTCCCCGCTGCAGCCGGGCCCGGTTCGAATCCCAAATCTAGTGGCCCTTTGCTGCATGTCGTTCCCCTCTCTCTACCTCCCCATTTCCTGTCTCCCTCAACTAACCTGTCAATTAAATATACTTACACTGAACAACTCCACATACACAGGTGCTGATGCAAGGAGAACGACACAGGTCATCACATTATGATGTCACAGTGACGCTGACCTCTAACCCTCTGGATATATAAAATGTCACCACCTCATCACCGATCAGACTTTATAGAGCACAAGACGCAGCCCAAAGTGTTTTAAAACACAATCCTGCACTCAACAGTTTGCGGCAAACACCACAGAGTGGATCAGAGTAAGTGAGAAATGTCACAGAATAAATAAAAATAACATCAAATAAATGAATATATATGATAAATAAAGAAGATAAAGGAATAAAATGACAAGTAAAGATCAATAAAACCAATAAAATCAATTAAAAACAATGAACTGTGGTAAAAATGAACCCAGACAAACATGGAGGCCCTGAGGTTTCCACACTACATTTTAAATTAGATTGAGTGGATGAAATCTTGAGTCGTGCAGCAGACGAGGCCTTTAAGGTCTCGTTTTAATATCTCCTGACGACCGTGGTGGTGGTGGTGGTTGGGGGAGGGGGGGGCGTCATTAATTCAGTGGGGGCGGCTCGCCTCTGCTCAGAAACTGCTGCAGGAAACCCAGCGTGTTACAAGAAGGAAAAAAATCTCCCAGAGTGTATTTCACATTGAAAACTGAATATGTGTAGGAGTATAAGAGGATTCTTCCTTTAAGCTACACACACACACACACTCACACACACACACACACACACACACACACGCAGCCATCTTTCTCACAGTGCTCTCCCCTGAGGCTCTCACTGTATCTCACAGAGCTTCGAGCCTCCCGGTGCATTACGGTGTGTTACTGTGTGTTGTTGTGAGTCTCTCCCAGGACGCCATCAGCACTGATTCAATTTCCTCGGTCGCCCCCCGAAGGCCTCTGCTCCTCCCACGGAGACGAAAATTAAAACCCCATAAGCCGCGGCAGCTGCGGCAGCGTCCATGATGTTTTGGAAAAGAGCAGCAGCGGCGCTTGCTGCCTGCTTGCCCGCTGTAAAAGGGCATCAGCACGGAGACCGCGGCGATCTCATTAAAGGGAAATGCCACAGATGTAGATGTTTTTAACGAGGCCTCATTAAGAGCGGTGATCCAGGAAGAGGCGCGGCTTTACAAACAGCTACATGGAAAATAATCAGCCAGGGTTAATAATAGTTATCAGCATCATAATGTTTCCTGTTGGAGCCCAGGACGATGCCGTGGTAACGTGATGTCATCAGCGACAAGTGCTTCAGATTGATTTTTTTTCTGGAGCTTTAATCTCCAATGTAAACAACTGACCTTTGCAAACGAGGGATGCACTGATGCATCAGCTGAACATCTGCATCACTGATATTCACCTCGTTGACTGCCATCAGAAAATACTGATGACACCCAGCGATGGCAGCGGCCCGTGGTCATCTGTTACCTGACATATCGTGCTGATTGAAGGAGACTCTGCTGAGACGCAAGACGTTGTTTCATTAAAGTCTGGGGGCTGAAAGTCTGAGTTTAAACAGCTCACTAGTTTTTCATGATGAAGACCTCTTAGTTTTTCCTTCACACAGAAAAGGAATAAATAAATAACGGAGAGAAAACATCTGGACCAACATCAGCTGTCGGCCAAATTCTTATGTTAAACATCTGTATCAAGTCTAAGGAGTGATTCTGCTCAATTTGAACTACAGAAACGTCACTGTGACCTTGACCTTTGACCTCTGACTACAAATCTGTAGAAGCTCTGTCAAGATATAACGTCCATGAAGAAGAGACTGACGGACTGAAGGACAGTCGTGTCTCAGAAAGCTTCATTTATCCCTGAATCCCAGAATCAAAAAGGAATAAACGCGGCTGGGTAAAGTACAGCGCCTGGGTGTGTTACGCTCTCTGGCTCTGAGGTAGAACAGCTGGAGGTGTGTTAGAGATGACCAGGTGTAAACTCAGAGGTGAGACCAGGTCGCTCCAAACAGAAGAATCTCCTGTCCTGATCTCCAAACCTGAACCGTGCACTGTGATGTCATAACTCGCATCAGTGGGGTAATTACTGAGTGTGGCCCTTGAACGCAGCAGCTCAAGATGATTCAGGGTGAGACCCACTCAGCATCAATATTTCAGAGCTATCACTTACCTCCCTGCGCAGTGACTGGACTCATTATGTGACATTCGTGGAGGAGACGTTCTACACAATTACATATGTTCTCCAGGAGAAGGAGTTATGCAGCTACGGTGGCGGCGGCGGCGGGCGGTCTCGGTCTCGGTCTTTAAAAGCTGTCAGGCCACCTCAGCTTAACCTGCTCTTAGTATCTGATGACAGCTGTATGAAAACACCGGCGAGCGGCGGCAGCAGCAGCTGGCGGAGAGCAGAGCAGCGCCGTTTAAAGCTCTGCAGAAAGCACTCCTCTGCCAAATGAAGGGATTTGCTCCGTGGCTCCGAGGTGCAGAAGGAGACGGCGACGGATTAACTCAGCTTCACACGCTCAGTTATCTGCCGACAGCTCGATGAAGATATCCTGCATTCGGCGCGGGGCATGGAGAGATATTAGGTTTTAAATTTAACATGACGTGGAAGGCCTCGATTAATAATTCACAGTCGGCCTCTGATGATTGCAGACAATAATAACTAACACAGCTGCGTTTCCTCTTTCCATCCTCCACCAGTCGTGGTCAGAGCCTCCGTCTCCTTTAGATGGACCTCATCTGTAACACGATAAATCTCTTTAATAATCTGCACAGGACCAGGACCTGTCAGTTAGTCACATCTCCTCCTGCCAACAGGAGCTTTAAACGCAGCGCTGAGGCTCAGTAATTATCAGTATTAAAGCAGGAAGTGAACCGCAGCCAGACACAGGCTGGGCTCCCTCCAGACCTCCAGCTTATTCTCAAGTTTAAGGTTCAAATACGGTGTTAAACCTGTTTCCTGAGTGAGTGAGTGAGTGAGTGAGTGAGTGAGTGAGTGAGTGAGTGAGTGAGTGAGCAGCACTTATGACTAACAGCCAGTTGTCCCAATTAATAACATCCACAGTGTGCATCAGCGGAGCCACTTTAGGTGTAAAAAAAAAAAAAAATCACTTTGCCTCCATTACAGCGACCTCCACTGAGCTGCTCCCACATTTAGATTTAGTGGTTTGTTAATGGCTGTTCAGACTCTCACTGCTCTCCAACAATATCTCTCACACACACACACACACACACACACACCAATGTAGAGTTGTGCTGAACGCAGCCTGACACATTCACATTTTATCAGTGTAATGGCTCATAAAGGAAGTAAAGGCACGTTTACATCTGATGGTTGTCATGATCTCGAGCAGCTATTTGTACAGACTGACTGACCGACTGACTGACCGACCGACTGACTGACCGACCGATCGACTGACTGACCGACTGACCGATCGACTGACTGACCGACAGGCTGACCGACCGACCGATTGACTGACTGATCACCAACTGTCTGACTGTTGTTCAACCCGATGCCACGTGACTGAGTTGGAGTTTCCCCACTGATTCTTCATCTTTCATAATGAATTAGCACAAACGGCTCCTATCAGGGGGCGTTCACAGCCTGCAGGGTTGTCAACATAACACAGTTGTTTGAAGTGAACCACTGCTCCAGGCTCCACACCTCTCCTCTGATTGGCTGGCTGCTTTCTGAGTGAACCCATAAATACATGTACCTTTATACCATACGGAGCTTTAAGACAAACATCTATGAAAAACCATCAGTGATCTGGAGCACTTTTTTGGATCTGTAAATCTGTCTTGTGTATAAACTAAACGGGTGAACGTCGTGCTCTGTAATATTCAGTCAACGTTTTAGTCCGTGACTTAAATCTGTCACTCCTCCTGCTGTGACGTACAGTCTGCTCCCACCGGACCTTAAACTGTCCCACTTCACTTCTTCTTCTTCTTCTTCTGTGACACAGATCTGAAGTTTTTTTCTTTTTGTGCACAAACATCAGAAAAGTTGTACTCAGGCATTTTCCATTTTTTTTGACTTCATTCCCTGCCACATGGATCTATGCTCCCAATCCAAATCCCACGACATGCGGCCTATATGCAGCTTGTTTCCATGACAATATGTGATGTCATTCAGACAAGGTGATCGTCTCAGCACAGTGCAAAAAAAAACCATTGTGCAGCGCAGCAATGTCTACCGGTGTCTACCGAGGTGGGTAACGTTAACAAGAGGTTACACGTCACCAGGTGTGTTTGTGTCGTAGTGCTGTAAAGCTGTCCATGTTTCTGATGAGACCGGATCTGGGACACCGGGTCGAGGCTCTGGTCTTACAAGGTTGGTTTTCAGCCAAGGGACTTTAGGTGGAAGACAGAGACAAGTCATTTAACCATCACAGTTACTCTGAAGCTGTTTGATGAAGGTACAAGTCTTGCATAGCTCCTCTTTAAAACTGAAGTATCTCTAAATGAATCAATATCCAATCAAAAGGGAATCGAACTGATTCAGTAAATCAGGAGCGACACCCAGCCCTACTGTTACACCAGTGTCCACACAGAGCCGTGCACTGCAGTGTGTGGGTTGTGTGTTTCTACATGTGAAGACCTGAATGAGGTGGCAGGCTGAGCCAAGCCGAGCCGAGCTGAGCTGAGCCGAGCCGTCAGATCATATTCACGTCTGCTCATCGCTCTGACAGCAGCTTCTCTTGGCACCTCGATCAGAGCCTGGCTGTTATCTCAGGCTCAACGTGTAAATTGAACTAACGACTAAGATGACAACAAAACGTCTACCAGTGTGTCTGTGTGTGTGTGTGTGTGTGTGTTGCAGGAGCTCATTCCAACAGTGATTAACACCAAGACATTTGCCAATATGTTCTGAAGGTGTTATCAGAGAGACCTGATGACGAGGGGCTGGATTAACTCTGCTCATCATCTGGGTCACTGTATGTGCTGTGGAGAGTGTATTTTTAGTGTGTGCTCTCTGAATGTGTGTTTTCATAAGAAGAAGAAGCATCCAGCAGAACCAACACGCTGGTGGTCAGAGACTAACTCAGTACATGAGTGCAGTAACTGGTGTCAGGACAACGAATAACCCTGGAAACCTCCTGGGCGGGGCTTGAGGTATACTCAGTACTGACTGGGTATACTCAGAGTGTGACGCCAAGAGAAAGCACAAAAATAGCATGGCAGCATTTTTAAAACTCAACAGAAGAGGAGCTTTAGTCGGAAGCATCTGCACAGTCAGAGAAACAACAACAAGAGCAGTAAAAGAAAACAAGATGTGTGATAAGTGGACAGACGATCAACAAACAAAATCTATCGCCTCAGGGGTCCAGCGGGTCCCCCGTCCTCCATCCTTCACCAGGAACTTCCTTGGTGGAAGCGCGGCTCATGCAGTACACAGAGTAAACACCCATTTATGTTCCAGCCCTCTGATACGACCCAGAGCTCCTCAGATTAACCTCGTAGTAAAAGTACATGTTTATATTAAAGCTCCATTTACATCAAAGCCACAACCATCTGAGTTTGCAAAGTGACATGATGCAATGAAAGTCTCAGCTCCAAGGTCGACACCAGCTCTCAGCTCGATGCAAGAGTTTCTATAATACTCTAAAACACAGACTGATGCAGACACTCTGGTCTACGAGGAGAAACAACTTCAGACACTGTGTTTGTGTCTGTGCTCCAAACTAAACCCTCAGAGGTGAATGAGGATGAAGACTCTGCTCAGTCGCTGCGCTTCATAACTGGGTTTTATAACAGCAGCCTCTGACCTCTGACCTCTGACCCAGCTCCTCTACATCCGGCTGGAGACCCACCGTGTGTGCACTTCCCCCCGTCGTGGCCTTTGGTGAAGCTTCTCCTGAGCATGTGATCCTGACATTTCCCTGCAGCTCGGCCCCCTTTAATGTCAGCCCGCAGATGTAACGTCCTGTTGTTTTTATTCTTTATTTTTTTCCTCTGACTGAGGAGAAGCAGAAAGCAGCCACTGTGGCGAGCTCGCTCAGCTCCATCGGCTCTCTGTGTTCGGCCATAAACAAGTGTGATGGATTGCTGCCTGGATGCACACGGTCACTGGGCGCTGACGCATACATCTGGCTGATATGTAGATACTACAGTGTGTACTCTGTCTGCCGCTGTATCAAAGCTCATCAACGTTCCTCTAAGGCTCATATACTCATATCGCCGGTGGAGTCCTCGCTCAACCCTGGCTGCACGAGGCAGGAGGACGCCACGAGAAAGAAAACATCGCTGACCGAGCTTCGTTTACACACGCCTGAAATAAATCTATTGATATAGTAAAGAAACGGTGTGAGCCCCTGTTACATGCACGTAGGTTAATTAGGTTTATTGATGATGTATATAGAGCGGTGACCTGTCCAGGGTGCGACCCGCCCTCCCTGATGTCAGCTGGGACTGGCTCCATAATCAGCAGGATGGGTGATGGATGGGTGGGCGGTCTGAGTCTGAAACATCCAATAAGTTCCCATTGAAACTGACAACGCAGAGAGATTTCCTCATTTCTATAGCCGGCACATAAAAAGTCTGAATCCAGTCTGCATCTGCAGCTGATGGCACAAATACAACCAGGACACTGAGAGCTTCCAAACAATGTGAAATGTACCCAGGCTCTGTTACCGTCCGATGTGTTTTAAAAGGTTCAGATCCTGTTGAACATTATGACCTCCACCCAACAGGGGATCAGTTCTGTATCAGACTGCACTACATAATGTCTCGACAGACACCTGACTTTGCACTGAGGATATTATTCGTGGGCTGTTGTGTCGGTTCTTGAAAGGCAAGTGGAGAGTTATTCCCTGAACTGTCAGGGCGACGGCTCCCTGAGGGGAGGTAGCAGCGTTAGCACAACAGCCTGCAGGAGAGGAGAAACAGTATGTGATACTGTAGCTGCTGAAAACCTGTCACCCCCGGACACACACACACACACACACAAACACACAAACACACACACAATAAGCAGCTACAAGCATCAAGAACACGACCTGCACGGCACAGTTTGTTCTGAGACAGTGATAGTTCAAACAGAGGTGGGGGTGGGGGTGGGAGGGGGCTCACACTGTAAAGTATGCATGAGTGGATGAGGACAGAAGCTCTTTGGAGCTTTTCAGCCTCTTTTAGCTCATTGTCTTCACTGAAGCAAAGCTGTGCTCAGTGTCCGGCTGTGAAAGCCACCAAAGCTAAAGCTAAAACACTATCTCATAAAAAGCATGAGATTCGCTGCAGTTTATTCAAGATTCAGCAGCAAAACTCTCTCTGTTAAAAATCCTGTAAATACAACATTGTTGTCTGGGATATTCAAGTTATTCCCAATATCATAAAACACAACCATCTCTTAAAACAGGAAGACTATCATGTCCTATTTTGGGCCTTAAAAGTCCCATCAATGTTTCACGTCCCTGCACTTGATTCAACTTTTCAGTCTCCTGCAGCAAACAGCCACTAACACCTGAGCAGTGGTTTTACAGGTCCTTCCAGACTCATGTGTCGTCTAATCCTGATGATAAAACTGAGACAAAGAGAAACTATAGTCACATATCCAGAATCACAACAGCCCTAAGATCCAGAATCGCTCTTGTCGCTGTCTGAATTCGTCCATTAGAGTCTCCGTGGTTATGAAACGAAGGGCTGTGACGTCCCCGCTGCTCCTACTGACTCTCACACTTTCTAAAAGCTAATGGTTTTTCGCGGCGGCCAGACTCTGATCAGACATGACACATAGTCATTGTTGTGTAATGCCGGGGTGTCAACCTGCCCGCAGCCCCGCAGGCACATTCACCATGAGCTTGGCAATTTCATTGGCAAGTGTCAAACTGCTCTGTTTGGACTCGGTGTCCCCCTGTCAGCGGCTCTGATTTTCAATGAACACGCTGTGCCCTAACTAAAGACCCAATAATATTTTAATGGTCCATAAAATGTCAGTGACGCTCAGATTTCAGTTATAGAGAATAAACAAATCCTCACAGTTCAGAAGCTGAAACTTGTCCTACCACCTCAGCACACATGACGATTCTGGTTTAGGTACGCACTTCCTCATCATTTGACGTTGTTTCTTAGTTGTCATGGTTACAATAATGACAACAAACAGTCGTGTCACACTGATCCATCCAAACCGTCACACAGTTTTCCTTTTGTTCCTGTCATATTTACTACAAACACTTGATGTCGCCTAGCAACAAAACCCAACCATGGGTCGCAATAAGCTGCTGCTCAGACTGGGTACGGTCACCTGAACTAACCCTCCCCCTCCCCCCTTAAACAATTAAATCTGTTCTCACTTCCTCCGACACGTGTGTTGATTATCTCCTCCTCTCAGGTCCTCCTGAGCGTTGGTGGAGCTGAGACTGAAGCTGTCAAATACTTGATGATGAATTAATCAACACGCTGCTGCAGCTTCATGTAAGAACCACGTTAGAGAGCAACGACGAAAACGTCCGAGCAGCAAAAGGCTTAAGTTTTATACAGATACCAAACTACAGGAGCACAGCACATGTCAGTGGAGCCTGAGCTGAACATGTTCAGTCAGAGGTGGAGGCTAAAACCCTGATCACTTGTTTAAAAAAACAACAACAGAAACAACAGATTTTGATGGATAAATCAATACGAGGCGGCGCCACGCTGGCAGCTAACCCAGACAGACTGCTCTTTCCTTGCTCCACAAAGATTGTCCCCGGAGGCCACCGTACAGCTAATTAATCCAAGGCAAACTCCTCACTGTCTGCCCCAAACAGTCGTCCAAACTTTTCTCTTTTCGCCACTTCTTCACTAAACTGCATCAGTTTCCAGGTCCTTGATCTGTGCAGACGAGTCCAGCTGTTCATTTACTGAGTACAATGTTGTTAAAAGTGTTTCACGCGCTCCTCGTCCGTCCTGATCGTGTCACAGTGGAGGAGGCGTTCGGGTCACAAAGGGAAGAATCATCAGTGTCTGACAACTTGTGACTGGGATGTTTGGAGTGCTTTCTGTGTGGTCAGACTTTTTCACCTGGTGCTGTTTGTTCACTTTTTTCCACAGCTACCTGCTGTTTTTCCACATTTCAGACAGATAACAGTAATCCCACAGTAATCTCATTAAACGCTGACCCCAGAGGAGAGCTGCGAGTGCTGCTGGCTGGCGCCTGGTCCTATGAATAGATTACCACTGATGGGGGTGGGTGTGGAGGGTGGTAGTGTTGGGGGTGTGGGTGGGGGGGTAATCCTTTCTGAAATCATCCTCAATGTGAAAAATAAGCTGAAAATCACTCTCACTCTGAGCTGTGAACCTCCCTCAATATGTTCTCAGACTCTAACAGGACCAACGCTGCTGCGGATCAGACCCACTTTAATCTGTGGGGTTCATGCTCAGGAAACTAAGAACAAGAAAAGAAATCATCTCATGGTGTTTGAGAAAATGATGCTCAGCGGAAACAAGAAAGAAACTTTACTTTTATGTACAAAACTACAAGAACTTTGTTAAAACCGATTTGATAAACAAAAAGGAAGGAAACCAAAACCCGACATCTTCTAAACGTCTTGCAGAAACACCTTCATACAACGTACCAGGTGTCTGACTGGTCTCACTGGTCGGACTGGTAGCGAATGAAGTACTTTCTAGTCGTAAACAAAACCAAACATCTGCTCATCTGCAAACTGGGTTTTAGAATCAAGCCAGTTCTCACTTCCAAGAGTCCAGCGTCTTTCTGTCGTTACACTGACGCCTGGTGCTGCAGAGAGAGACAAGAACACGTGTCTGATATCGACTCAAAGCCAACTTCATTAATTCCTTAAGATAATTCCTCCACTTCCCCCACAGCCCATACACACCACTTCAAACAGATCACCATTAAGTTGGTCAATACAAGCAGTAGGCTAGGTATGCTAGATGCTAGGTTATAGGCTACAATGAAAGGCCCAATCGACCTGGTGTACCTGGTACCAGTGTTGTGGGTCTTCACATTTACACCTGATGTGATCTTGTACTGTGTGGTCATACTGCTCAGATGGTTAAAGCAAAACATCAATCAGGAGGGCGACTCTACAAGACAGGTCACCACTTGAAATAATGTGCATTAGCCAACGGTGCATGTGGGAGGTGGAGGAGGTCAGTCTGAATGAAGATGGATGGATCTGTGAGCTGACACTGTGATGCTGAACATACGTCTCTATGCAGTCATGTCTCAGCTCTTCACCTGTTTTCTGGTCATTATTTGGCTTGTTGCGTGTTTGACCTCAGGTGACCTCTCAGCAGAAGCCTCAGGGTCAGACCTCTCACCACGCTGTCTATTAACAAAGAGCTGGTTTGTGTAAGATGATCAATACGTTGCGCCCCTGACCTCCTGACCCCACCTCAGGCCACAGCCACACTTCACTGAAAGGGAGGGGGCTCATAAGAGGATGAGGTGACAACTCCCTCTGCTTTGGTCTCTAAATTCAACTTAAGATTGTGTTAATTAGTTTTTAGGAGCTCTGTATTTGATCCTTTAATCCCTGTAATGTTCTGCACAAAAACTCCTCTGATCTTCTGACCAAAACCTTTTCACAGCTTCACAGTGCAGACTCTGAACAAAGGCAGTCTGCTCTTTTGGACCTTCCTAAGGCTCAATGCAACGTCACCTCGTCTTGTTTTGACCGACAAACCATCCAAGACGATGACGATGACGACGACGATATCCAGTTTATTAAAGCAGACGATCTTAACGATAGAGAGACTCAACAAATCAGCCACACCATACTACAGCTGCACAAGCCAGTTCACTGCAAACCTGACCCAAACCAATGCACAGAGCACATCAGGTGTTCGTCATGGGTCAAGCAGCTGCTGCAAAACTGCTGGTGCGAACCAACAGATGAACCCCCCTCTGTTTGCTTACTGTGCAGGAGACGCTGCAGACCAGCTCACTGCACTTTACTCTGTTCCTCACAAACACCTAAAATGTCCTTTTGCACCTGCAGCATCTGGTCCTTGATTTTGCTCGATTGTGCAGCAGGAAGTGCACGACGAGGGCCCTGACAACAGATTTTGCTGATGCACCAGTCGTGTGACGCAGCCAATAAACCCCCCCCCCCCCATGGGTTTGTCCAGTTCATGCCCAAGAGTCCACATCAGCACAGTTAGCCATCTTAGCCATTTAGCAGCTTCAGTATGAGCAGTAATAAGGTTGTGTCAGCAGTTCAGTGAAAAGGACACAAAGTGAGGCTTTCATTGAGATGAATGTCAGGCCGCCCAGCTGATAATGGAGGCGGAGGTGAGTCAGAGTTTGGCAAGTAAAACTGAATGACTTGCAGGTACCGGTGGACATCAGTCACCTCTGTCAGACAGGCTGGATCCACCGGGGCGCATTTACATTTACTCTTCAGGAAATTTCAGACTTGAAGACACGACGCCTGAATAGAAGCAACAGAGGAGTAAAGTTCAGTGTGAGGAAGAAGGTGGAAAACGCCGTCCATATTCCCCAGAGGGAACTGACTGTTCTGTAAAACTACACAAGGTGTGATTTATCAAGTCAGGACACTGCTCTGGCACCACAATGCTACAAAAAGGATTAAGAGCCCAAAGCAGAGAGAGGAAAGGAAATGAGGCGCTGCCAGGCATCTTTTTTATCGTCTTAGAGCTCAGGCTCCGGGGCTGTAATTCTCCCAGACAGACCGTTTCATTTGGTCTCAGCGAGGACGAGGACGAGGCCACGGGAATAAACACGGAGACAAATGGCGACTGTGGCCAAAATCCCCTCGGTGAAGTTTGTGATGGCGACGAGCCGGACACTTCATCAAGCCCTCTGTTCGTGTCACCACTTTGGGCGTTATTGCTTAATCCATATTATTCTTTTACCTTTAACACCTCGCACTAAAGCTGAGATGGCGAGGACTCTCAAACTATAAAACTGTCCAATCGTCTTCTCACAAACAGTTTTATATCCATTTTATCTGTGGAGTGGATTGAAGCTGATTGGGTTTTAAAAGCATTTCACTGAGAAACATCGAATAAGTCAACAGAGTGAGAATCAGGACTCCGACCTCCTGTGCTCGAAGCATTACTTCACCTTCCTAAACCTTCTTTGTCGCTAGAAAGCTGTTTAATAAGTGCTCGACGACAGCGGATGTTTACATCACCCTCATGTTTACTGTATATCATGAATTAAACAGGAAGCGGTATCAATAACCAAACAGCTGTCGTATGACTATTTCAACGAGGTGCAAATAAATCTGATGCATGAAACATGAAACTGTCACTAAACTCAACTCTAACACTTCCTACTGACTTTTCAGATTAAAAGTCCTGATGTGTGGGGCGCTGTGTGGCTCAGTGGGTGGAGCAGGCGCCCCACATGCAGAGGTTACAGTCCTCGCTGCAACTGGCCCCGGTTTGAATCCTGCATCGGGCGGCCCTTTGCTGCATGTCCCCCCCCCCCCCCCCCCGTCTCCCCATTTCCTGTCTCTCAACTGTACTATCAAATGAAGGCAAAAAGCCCCAAAGACAGGTCCTGAGTTTTATGAACAGCAGCTTAAAGGACCAACTAAAATCTGTGAATTTGTGACATTCATGTTTAATGAACCGATCGATCGATCGATCGCTCATGAAAACAGAAAATAAGAAGATGACTGTTGTTGCACCGATGCTTTGAATTGTCCTGACTTCATCACATTATCAGGCAGAGGTGTAGAAGGAAAAACCAGATGTGTCCACTGGGACTGAGACCTGACTGTTTCATCATTAAAGCCTTTCACTGAATCAAACTGATGGTTGACTCCTGAAGGAGCTTAATGTGAACACGTTTCAGCCACAGCAAATGAAAATGGGCTCAGAAAACAGGAGCCCGTCGTCTTATTAACTTTGATAATAAGAGTTTCCAAAACCAGGGTGCATTACTAATGAATGAGTGTCTTTAAAATGAGCCGCTTTCACACAGAAACCTGATTCTCTCTGAAGTGAAGGGACATGAAAGCCCGAGATACTTCTGCCAGCTTTATGTTTTATTGGTGCATCATGAATATTTAGAGGAGCCGAGGATGACGAATGATTGTTCTATATTCAACCTGAACGGCTCTTGGCTTCAGCAGTTAAACAGGCACTCTCCAGAAACATCTAAATAAACACGTTGTGTTTGCACAGTTAAGCTGTAATAACCCTGCTGATTTCTAAAGCGTCTATTTCCTGCTCTGATTTCCAGGTTCACACATGAAAAAGGAAGGAGAGCGAAGGACAGTAAAAGCTTTTTCGTCTGAAGCAATTTTGGGAAATGCCTGGAAGGTCACGGTGTAAAAATGCCACTGGAAAACTCTGCCATTAAAAGCTGAAAAAGCGGCGGCTGATGGCCCTGATCCTTCATTAAATATTAAGGGCGGCTGAGTGCAGTGTCTGGTAACAACAAGATTGTCCAAGATCAACCGCATGAAACCGGCGAGATGGAGGAGGAGGAGGAGGATGGAGTCAGTGATTCGTCCCTCTGCACCTCCCCCCCGTCTCCCCCCTCCCTCAAAAAAGATTTTTCATCGAGCTGAGTCAGTCCGAAGACGCTCGGCTGCTCACGCAGGAAATGTCTGAGGAAGAGGAGAAAGACAGGGCGGACAGTCAGAGCAAGGCAATGATGTCGTCTGAATGACAACCAAGGCCTCAAAGGTCACCACGGCTCCAGATGACACAAACATGGCTGCCTGTCACCGCCTCCTTCCTGGAACCACACACAGACCACAAGCACCGCTGCCACAACACGTCCTGGAAGATGCACAAACAACGAGAGGAAAAATGAAAAGGCTAAGGCTGCGTGGCCCGTGTGGTCCCATCCAACACAATATGAGGCAGGCGGTCATCACGTTGTGACGGATCGTATGAATTAGCATTTTAAGAACGTCCGTCCCGGTTTGCTGAACAGGAGAAAGACCTAGACAACTGAGTGTGAAGATGAAGATCCTGCGATACGATCGAAAGCTCAAGAGAAGCTACAAAATGGAAGTTTAGCAGAGACTGTTATTATGGGATGTGATGACACACCTCTCTACGTGACCACAGGACGCAACGGTCTCGTTAAAATGGACAGTGAAACAGTTCCCATGAGCCACTGCTGGTACCAGGTGATTTATTTCCAGCTGCAGAAGCAGCTGTGAGCAGAAACCCAGAATCCTGATGATTTGTGTTAGAAAACGCTTTGTTTAAAATCAGCAAACGGGGTCGTGATGAGCCGGTGGCGCTGTCTAAAGCACAGACTCGGTCACAGATAATCTGATCAGTCCTCTCTCACACAAATACTCCGAATCTAAAATGTAAATGACAGCAGAGAGGGAAGCCGAGAACGTCTTTGAGAAGACAGAGAGGTGGGTTTGACTGTGACTGACTCGCAGCAGCTGAAAAGCCTTTTTAATGTTAAAAAGCACAAAGCAGTTCTTTTCAGGGGCGCGCTACAGGCGGAAGAATGAAAATGAAAATGCATGTGTGTGTGTCGTCTTCTCAGGAAATCCACACTTGGCCTGTTTTTCTTTCTTTTCTCGCCTCTATCTCCTCGGTGCAGCTGCTGCTCCAGGTAAGCTGAGTTTGACCTTGAAACAGGAAGCCGCAGCGAGGCTGGAGAACGGCTAATCGGCGGGTGTGAAGCTCTCGCTCGCTGTGTGTGTGTGTGTGTGTGTGTTGGGGGGGGGGGGCACAGTGCTATTGATGGTGTTTTACTGCCTCTTGGCGTCATGAGGACGCCCCCCCTTAACACCAAAACACACACATTATCACAGACACACACTCGTCCACTGCCCGGAACAAGGTAATCTGCCAGTTACTGGAGCCTCTGTTTATTTAACGGCAAGTAAAAAGGCTAAGTGAGTCCTGCACAAAGGCAGCCGTCCATACAGCAGAGACTGACCGAGGAGCATCCAGTCTGTTTGGAGTCTTTTCAGGAGGGGCGTCAGGTCAATATGAGCTTATTGTTTAGAGAGCGAGAGGATCGTATTGGTGTGAGGGCTTTTAAAGGAAAAAGCAACAGTCAATATCGAAGCCTTCGATGGGCCAGAGACAAAAGGATGCGGGGGCCAACAGGAACCCTCTGAAGAGACAGAGCTGGATCAATGGGAGGCTATTCTGAGCCTGACACAAAGAATCAGGCTCAGGGACGGACAGGGGTGGGTGGGGTGGGGTCTGGAAGCAGCTCTTAAGTGATAAAACACGGAGGCATTCACCACACAAGGACAGCACAGCATTACAAGTAGAGAAGTGGACGGCTCTCAACAGTATGCACAGAGAGGGGACATAAATCTGAGTGTGGACGTCTGACATGAACTGTGACTCAGAAAAACAACAGGAACCTACAACTACAAGTCATTAAACCTGAGTTTAAGCAATGACTGAACACAGAGCAGCAGAACGAGCTGTCAGTGACCAGCAGGTCCAACCACTCAGCTCTTTGTCGGCTTTAATAGAGATTCACGCACGACGTGGAGATTGATTTCAAAGTGTCAGTCTGTTGTTGGCGCAGCTGATAGCAGCACAGAGCAACAACAGATTTCACTGGGCCGTCACACTTTGAATATTAAAACCTTTATCATACTTCATTTGTCAGCAGTAACATCCAGAAGCTACTGAAGCAGATCCATGAACACATCACCCCGAATGATCAAACTACTTCCTGTTTACATCTGCTTTTCTGTCATGAGAGCTGAACGGATGGAGGGGGGGGGGGGGCTGTATTTCTAACACGACAGATTTCATGGTGAAATCAATAGATCTTTTCACTTTAATTAGCGTCATACATGAGTGACATGGAGGCTGCTCCCCGTCAATACACAAGCCTCTGATCCAATGCACCACATCACAACGGTGTGACCTCTATGATCAAGTTTAATCACTCTGACCTCTTCATGACCTCTCATCCAAACACCGACGCCACCACCGTATCTTCACCGCGTCCTTAAGCAGACACAGTTCATGAGAGCAGATTAGCACCACTTGAAACCATGATGTTTAATTTCACAGTAAGCCTGGTCTTCCTAACCCCAGGAGTACAACATGAGCTGTCCTAATCCCCCCCACCCCACACCCCCACTCCCATCCTTTTGCATGCACCCCCCACAGCAGCATCGGCACTCGCATGTCACAGCAGCTGATTTAAGACAGAACATGTAAGGCGCTGATCTCGGAGCATTTTCAGGAGTAGAACCAGCACGCGACGCCAAAAATAATCCCTCCCCACCCCCCCACCCACACCCCCCAACAGAGTTTAATACAACCCAGCTAATACTTATAATAATGACACAAGCTAAGACTCAGAGCAGCACGGGTGGAGGCTAATTACTGGTCTCATCGCTGCACTTGAAGACGACGCTCCAACACGTTGCTGACATGTGGAGAACTGTCATTACTGCATTAAGGAGGGAACTCTTGTCCCTGAGTCCTGACTGAACAACACCAGTTTTAAGTCCATTCAGCCTGTTAACACTTAATGTTTATCACTGAGTTCAAGGTGAAAAAACTGCACGACATTCGTTTGAAAAGTGACTTTTGTGATTTTTTGATGAGCTACGAGCTGCAGCTACTGCAGGAACCATCACCTTATCCTTCAGGCATCCTTCTGGTAGAAGGATGCCTTCAGGGCCACGGGGCAGACCGAGGACTAGGTGGAGAGATTCTGTCTCCAGTCTGGTCTGGGAACGCCTTGGGATCCTCCAGTCAGAGGTGGTTGATGCAGCCCAGGAAAGAGAAGTCTGGGGGGCTCACTGGTGGATCTGCTGCCCCTGCAACCCAACCCCAGATAAGCGACTGAAGATGGACGGTCTCAGAAAATGGTGAAAACAGCTATCTTAAGTTCTGAGAGTCCATAAAGAGTCTCTGGGTTCTTTACTGAGAAAACTGGGCAGTTTCACAGCGTATGTTTTGTTGTGTGGTCTCTGGAGCGCTGGCGGAGTGAGATGGACGGGTATGGATGGTAGAGTGCGTACCCATCCATTGTCTATAACACTTATCTGTGCAGGGTCACGGGAGGGCTGGGGCCAATCCCAGCTGACAGAGGGTGAGGGCGGGGTTCAGCTGGACAGGTCTCCAGTCCGTCCCAGGGCCCAACATATAGAGAAAAACACTGCACACACACACAACGGACAATTCAGAGTCAAAAATCGACCTGATGTGCCCTGTGTTTGTTTGGACTGTTGTTGTTAGTCCCCGCTGCAGCAGCCGCAGGTTTGAGTCCGACCTGTAGCCCCCTGCTGTCTAAATAAAACATGCCCAGATGAATAAATGAAGATCTGTTGATCTTGAATCAAGCCAAAGACTGTCTGTTTGTGTCGCGGTGGCGATCATCTCTGCCAGAGCGGAGACTCAGCAGATGGAAACCCTCCTAAAAGGCTCTGAATCACCTTTGTGTTGAATCTATCACAGACTTTATCAGTCTGTGAGCATCATAAAACACTGCAATCAGCCGCCGTCACACTCTGAACACACAGCCTCTTCTGAGCTCTTGACCTCCGACCTTTCCCGTGAGAGGCTCGCTGGGTCGGTGTTTGCGGCGTCGCAGCTGAATCACGCGAGAGAGTGAGAGAGAGGGAGGAGGTGGGGGGAGGAGAGAGCTGGGAAATCCTCCCTGAGCTACACAAGAAGAGACGACAGCGTGGCGTACAGTCAGCTGCATCACATCTACAGTCAGCCACAGAGCCACGCACGGGGGGGGGGGGGTCAGCCAGAGGGAAGCGTGATGGGATTCGGCGTGACACCGGTGGAGGGACGAGGCTCTGTTCACGGCTCTGAGCATGCTCGGCGTCTGTTTGCAGGATTTAAGCTGCAGCACGTGAGCGTTTGTGGAGTTCCTGCTCGTCTCAACATGCATCCGTCAGAGCGGCTGAAAATAAGCCATGAGTCAGGAGGAGCAGCCTCACGCACCTGGTTCATACACTCCGGCTCTATAATGTCTGTTTGGAATGACACGCAACGCACGTGCTCTTCTTTTAGTCAACCGTGTTTCACTTCATCTACTTTCTCCTGGTTTTGTGTGCTTTGCAGTGAACCTGTGTTGTCTCACATCAGACACACAGTATGTATTCTGCACAGACACGACTCAGCAGGCGACGATCAATCAGAATAAAGCGAAGAACCTCTCGCTATCTGTCGATCAGACCTGCGTGGTGTCGCCCTCTGTCTCCTGCATCATTGATTGATCCCTTATCTATTGCACAATCAATCGTTTTATCAATAAAGTGTCATATAATTGTGAAGACGCCAATTACAAGGCACCGTGGTCCAAGATGACGTCCTCTTCACACACATCAAAGTGTAAGAGCAGAATCTGACATTTCCATCAAAGTAATGAACCAAAAGAACAGAAAGTAGAAGTGATATAAATGCTGAGGCACAGAGCGACGGCCTTCATGTACAGCACAAAATGTCACCACGGTCTAATGACATCATCCCATGTGAGACGCAGGGCGTGAATCATCGTCTCATTTTAAACATCAGGACTTTGGCTGTGAAGACCCGGCAGAGAGCTGCTGTGCAGGAAACGTCTCTGTGTCTAAACATGCAGAAGAAACAGAAGGCCAACCAGGACCATGCACACACACCTTGGCTCAGCTGTCCTACAAATCATCCTCATCACTGCCCGACACGCTGTCGTCTCTGCTCACGTCCTCAACAGCAGAAAGTGAGCGAGGAGCTTGACTGGTACACGCGCGTGTGCAGACAAACAAACACTGAATTAAAGGCAGAGCACAAACAACGGCTTCAATGAGCTGCTTTATCCGACTCCAGACTTTCATCTTCTGATTATCACACGTTGAATCATCTGCTCTGGGTTAGACTTTTCTACCAACACACACACACACACACACACACACACACTCTGCCACAGTTTGTCCTTGATCTACTCACTTGACACTTGACAACTTTATTTTAAACAGTGCGTTGGTACGTATTAAGCTAACATTCCTCAAACCACTTGTGAACCTGCTGCTCAGTAATTATCCCTCTCTGTTTACATTGAACCCATCAGGCTCCATTCAAACCCACCGAGGCCAATTGTGCTCCAAAGTTAAACAAGACACAAAAGCCTCTGACAGAAGCATAATTTCCTTTTTCTGTGGTTTTTACAGTCGTTGCAAAAACACTGAAGCTCGCGGCAGCAAACGGCAGAAGGAGACGCTGCTGTGGAAACATGGTCCTCATAGCTATCTAATATAATTTCAGCTCATTACTGTCCTCCCACAGAGCAGGGGCCTCTGTGTGGCCTGACAAAAGCTCCAGAGCCAAAACTACTGAGAGGAAGAGTTTTAGCAAGCAGCCGCGACAGGGAAACTAAGACCGTGTCCACACGTGGAGAGGTCCAACAGATGGTCCACCTTCTGGTCCTTAAACAGGGACATTTTCAAAAACTCCCTCTGGTCGGCTTTTCAACCTGTGGAGGGGTGAGGGAGGGGGGCAGCTGCTGCTTGTGGAGACACCGGCGAGCTCTGAGAGGAAGGTAGCATGGCCCATGGAGCTGATTGGCTAATTCTTATCACATGACATGTGGTGCGCTTGCTGCACGCCACGGCGTCGCTTCGGGTTGCGAGCGTTCTTGATGTGTAATGGATTCGTGCAACAACACAAAGTAGGACGGTTGTCATGGATACAGTGAGCAAGGTTCAAAGTTGGATGAGAGGTGAAACGTCTTCAAGAATCAACAAGGAGTCCAGTTTCAATGGTCAGCACTGAACGACTACTCTGATTCATAATGTGAGCTGCTTCCTCCTGCAGGAGAAGAGCTCCATGAATAAAGTCCCACAACCAACGACAGCCTAAAGGTGTGAGAGAGTAAAATTGATGAACACACACGCACACACGCGCACACACACACACACACACACATGCACGCACACACACACACGTCTGTCTCAGAGCTCATTTAGCAAAACTAAGAGCCAGTTAGTGTCTTAGACGCAACAGAAATTAAAAGTCGATTCAGTTTAAGTAGACACACACACTGCACCTACTTGGAGCTGTGCGTGTGCGTGCGTGCGTAGTGTGTGTGCGTGATTGTGCGTGTGTGTGTGCCTACTTGGAGCTGTGTGCGTGTGTGCGTGTGTGTGTGTGTGTGTGTGTGTGTGTGCGTGTGTGTGTGTGTGTTCATCAATTTTACTCTCTCACACCTTTAGGCTTCAGCTCAGTGACTCTCAAACTGGAGGATTGGGGTGAGCAGGGGGCACTGCAGATGTGGGGGGCGGGGCTTTAACAGAGGGGGTGGGGTGTGTGGGGGGGGGCTTTGCTTAGCCTCTGATGGGGGGTGGGGGGTGGAGGCAGAAACAGTTTATGACCACTAGGTTAGTGAGTGTGTGTGTGTGTGTGTGCGTGCGTGTGTGTGTGTGTGTGTGTGTTGGACAGCTCCTGGTGCTGAAACCTCAGCACTCAGACCTGCGGTGTCACATTTCATCACTGAACCTGAAACAGTGCATTAAAGACAGGAAAAAAACAAACAGGAAGTCAGAGACACAGAGCAACAACCAGCTCAGACCGACACACACTTATATACTGAGTCACACAACAACAACAACAACAACAACAACAACAACAAAACCACTGTCTGAGTCTCAGTTTGTACGACCGACGACTTATGGAAACAAACATGAACAAAACATCAGAAAGAAACGACTGGTTTTCACTCAGAGTAAATATCAACATCATGATGGAGCATCAGAGGAGAGGAGGAGGAGGAGGAGAGGAGAGGAGAGGAGGAGGAGAGGAGGAGGAGAGGAGAGGAGAGGAGAGGAAGAGGAGGAGGAAGGAGGAGGAGGAGGAGAGGAGAGGAGAGGAGAGAGGAGGAGAGAGGAGGAGGAGAGGAGGAGGAGGAGGAGGAAGAGGAGAGCAGGAGGAGGAGAGGAGGAGAGGAGAGGAGAGGAAGAGAGAGGAGGAAGAGGAGGAGGAGGAGGAGGAGAGGAGAGGAGGAGCAGGAGGAGGAGAGGAGAGAGGAGGAGGAGGAGAGGAGAGCAGGAGGAGAGGAGAGGAGGAAGAGAGGGAGGAGAGGAGAGGAGAGGAGAGAAGAGGAGGAGGAGGAGAGGAGAGAAGAGCAGGGAGGAGGACAGAAGAGGAAAGGGGGAGGAGGAGGAGGAGGAGAGGAGAGAAGAGCAGGAGGAGGAGAGGAGGAGAGAAGAGCAGGAGAGGAGGAGGAGGAGGAGAGGAGGAGGAGAGAAGAGCAAGAGCAGGAGCAGGAGAGCAGGAGAGGAGTGGAGAGCAAGAGAGAGAGAGGAGGAGGAGGAGGAGGAAGAGAGGAGGATTAGTGTGATGGGAGATGAAGGAGGAATAAGAGGATGATGCATCAGTGGAATTAATGAGAAGAACAGAAGGGATGAGACAGAAAAAGAGGAGGGCAGGAGTGGAAGGAGGAGGCGAAGGGAGCAGCAAAGGGAGGACAGAGGAGGAGGGTGAGGAGGAGAGGAAGAGGATGCATGGGATGAAGATGAGAAAGATGAGGAGGTCACTGGAGGTTAGGAGGAGGTTGGAGGGGAGGGGAGGACATGGATGGATGGAGATGAGGAGGAGGACAGGTGAGAGCTTACCTGGTTGGTAGACAGCTGTGCATTCTGGGAGATGAGCAGCTGGACCAGGATGTGGAGCCCCGAGGTGAAGAGGCCGGCCAGGATGGCCCAGGTGAGCGGCAGCGGCAGCATGCTGTAGGTGGCGAACAGGGTGAAGAGCACGTATCCCACCCCGTCACCCAGCAGCCCGTAGCCCAGCCCGGCCGCCAGGATCTGCGTGGCCATGGCCACCCAGGTGACCACGCCGCTGTACTGCAGGTAGCCGTGCGACGTGGTGTCCTTCCGCACCACCACTAAGGCACAAATGACGACTTCGATGCCCGTGAAGAAGCCGAGCAGCGTCCCTTTGATCGGGTCCATCGGGGAGAGGCCAGGGTGAGGTGCAGCACCAGCAGGGTGAGCTTGGTCACCACGTCCAGGATGTTCATCACCACCACGGACTTGCGCCTCTGGCCCAGGAAGTAGCGCTGGTAGAGCCGCTCCAGGTCGCGGGACTTGAAGGCGTTCCGCAGCGTGGGGAAGATGACGCCCGGTACGTGTAGCCCCAGTTCAGGAAGAAGTCCGAGTTGCTCGGCGCGCAGTCGATCTGCAGGAATCCCAGGTCGCTGCTCGCGCGCTCCGGGAACACTTTGGTCCCGCCGTTGTTGTGCCGGTCTCCCACCGACGTCCGCCCCGCCGACTGCTTCCGCGCACCCTGGCTCGGGTCGTAGGGCTCGTCCGGCCCGGTGCCCTTCACCCCTCCTCCGCCTCCCCCGCCCTGCTCGTGGATGAACCGCTGCTCGGTGATGTGCCGCACCGCGTCCTGCCACAGCAGCCGTTTGGGTCGCGCGCTGCCGCTGCCGCCGCTGCTGTTGTTGCCGCTGCTCGGGGTCTTGTTGATGGTGTAGAGCTCCTCGCTGGCGCTGGAGCACCGGACCTCGGACAGCTCCATCGCTGCTGCCGCCGCTTGTTGCTGCTGCCGCTGCAGCTGTTGTTACTGTCCTCCTCCTATCGCCTGTGTCGGTTTGATAGTATCCCTCCCTTTCCCGGCTGTGACTTAGTTAGCTCAGCGATTTTGGGGAGACGACGACGTCCTGTCGTGCGCATCGAACCGGGGGCGCGGCGAGCACGGCACGGGGTAAAGCGCAGTTGGAGGTCATTGTCACGCGAACGATCCCACTGAAGAAACAGCCCATGAATCCCACTCGAGTGGAAAAGCATCTCCGGGATTAACCGCGTACAACCATCACCACCACCTTCACCACCTTCACCAACGTGCTGAAGCCTGACACAATCACCGGGCGGTGCGTCCAAGCAGCAGCTCGAACCACCGCGCACCGACCGTCCGCACCATCAGGGTGCCCACGGCTGTCACGGAGAACCGGGATCCGTGAAGACAAGACAAGGAGGAAAAAAAAAAAAAAAACTAGTTCGGGATGCAAGCGGTGTCAGCTGGCTGCGGAGCAGGAGGCAGTTAATTTAACCCCACAGTGGCTCGTGCGTCGTTGGCACACCTGGATCCGTCTACTGTGCCACAAACAAAACAAAAATGTTCACGTTAATTCCCGTTTTTTTGTTTTTTTTGTTTTTTTGTGCAACGATCAAGACAAATCCGGTAAAAATCCGCAGCGACAGAAGAAAGAAAGAAAAAATCCGTGATCAGAATCTGTTTCTTTAAAAAAAATAAACCTGATCAACTTGTTTTTGAGCTCGCGAGGCTCCGCGGACAGGATCAGAGTCGAGTGCTCGAGCTCCTCAAGCCTCCTTCTCGCGCCTCTCCATCGACACGAGGGGCTCGCGCTCAGATGCAACACCTGGCCGAGGTTGGGGAGGGATGGGAGAGAGAGGGAGGGAAGGAGGGAGGGAGGGAGAGAGAAGGAGGAGGGAGGGGGGGACGGCGGGGAGCGGTGCCAAGAAAAAACAAACAAATCCTACTCGGGTGTGTGTGAGAGGAGCCGCGCGCGCCGGGCGGAGCGGCTCGTCTCCATGTCAAGTGTCCGAATGAGACTAACAAAAGGATGTCCTATATGTCCCCGCGCTGCGCCTCCTTCCTCCTCCTCCTCCAGTTCCTCCTCCTCCTCTGGTGAGCCGTCTCTCCGCGTGAGTTCTCCCGTTTTCGTCCCCCTTTCTTCTTCTTCTTCGTCCTCCTCCCCCTCCTCTTCTTCTTCTGTGTTTAAAAGGGTCGTGCAGCAGCAGCAGCAGCAGCCGCGTGGAGTAACTGGATGAGCAGAGAGGAGCGCGAGGGAGGCTGGTCAGGGAGCGAGTCAGCTGGGCTCCGGTTTGACGTCACAGTTACCTCCGTGTGTGCGTGTGTGCATGTGTGTGTGTGTGTGTGTGTGTGTGCGCGCGCGCGTGTGCTCCCTCTTCTTAACTGTCTTCCTCATCCCACGCTCCTCTTCTCCCATCATCCTCCCTCCTCCTGCCTCCTAAACATTTCTCCTCTTCCTCCTCATATTCTTTGTCCCTTTGTCTCCTCCTTCTCCTCCTCTTTTTTCTCTCCTTTCTTTTGCTCAGTTCAAACCAATGAAATTTAATTGGGGTTTTAATCAGGGTCCTGTTTTCCTGGTTTGGCCCAGCCCCCTTTGTTCCAGGCAGAGGAAGCCTTGATGCATGCATCCATCCATCCATACACATGCTCATCCATGCAGGGTTACAGGGTTGTTGGGGGGGGGGGGGGGGGGCTGACAAAGAGTAAGGGCAGGGTACACCTGCACAGGTTACCTGTCTGTCACAGGGAGCCACTGGGAGGAAGCAGAGAGAACATAGAGCCTCCACAGAGAAAGGCCTGAACCCAGAACCTTCCTGCTGAGAGGCGACAGTGCCACAAACCAGTGCAGTACAAAATACAGCTTTAGACTTTTGCATGGTGGGATTGTCCAATATGGACGAAGGGAGGTGGTCTGTAAGGTCCATGAAGCCCAGTCTTTGACCCCAGTCTTCTGCAGCTGGTTCAACATCTGGGACCAGAAGAGAAGATGTTAGAGCCCAAGGTCTAGAAATCAAGTTCATGTGCACATGCTCTCTGAGTCGGCTTAAACAATAACATCAACAGAAATGAATCTAAAAAAGAATAAATAATAAATAAAGATGTGTTTGGGATTAATGAACATAGAATAAACATAGGACAACGCCAGACACTTAAAACAGCATACGTTAAGGTTTTCCTGACAGGACAGCGCTTCGTTAAAGTTGTAGCAGCTCTGTAAAGTGTGAACCTGACAGCTGTCCCACAGAGCGTCTGTCTGACTGGGACAGTGTTTTATAACGGCACTGACTGCATGAGGCCAACAGGCAATCAGCTGGTGTAGCAGTAAAATGACTCATCGCTATAGACTCACTGTCCCACAAAGCTCGCACACTCGCTCTCTCTGTTGCTCTCTCTCACACACTCACACACACACAGGTCCATGTTGTTTACAACAGGTACAGATATTACTGATCTCCTCATGGAAATGTGAAGATATTTTGAGACACTAGCTTCCTTCCTGGGGTTTGGTAGCCACAGGTCCAGGACCTATTAGCTTCAGCAGAAGGACTGGAATCAGGGGGCTGCTAGCATTAGCCTAGCTTCATGAAAAGTTAAAAAAAAAAAGTGTTTTCCTTGAGCAGCCATTAGCATCAAGGATAAAGTGTCCAGGATTTTGTTAGCCTTAGCAAAGAGACCTGAAGCCGCAGGTACCATTAGCCTAGCTACTTTAAAAATGACAAAACGTGTCCTCTAACAACTCAAAAACAGTCACACTGCATGTTTTTACCTCACACACAGATGTAGCGATATTAAATCGAAGCGCTTTTCTTCTGCATTGGAGCTAGAGTCTCCAGGTTTTTGTTTAGCCTTAGCACAAAGAGTGGAAACAGGAGGTAGCATTAGCCTAGCTAAGAGAAGGTCCTCTATGTCAACAGCAGTTTGCTTCACAGCTCACATCTTGTCTGTTTATCCTGTAGGTGTAGAGATGCTAAAAGGAGACACGTGTGTTTAGCATTGGAGCTAGAGTCCTGGTTTTTGTTTAGCTTTAGCATAACGACTGGAGCCCCCAGGACATTAGCCTAGCTTAATTAAAGTAAAAAATGTCTTCCAACTCAAAAGCAGTGTAATTTAATGTGTAGCAGTAGAGGTGTTCAAAGGAGACACTTTTCCTTAATCAGCCATTAGCATCAAGGCTAGGGTGTCCAGGAACTTTTCCATACCGACCAGCAGCAGGAGGTAGCATTAGCCTAGCTACTGCCCCTTCGAGATGCTAAAAGTAGACATGTTTGTTTGGCGTTGGAGCTGGAGTCTTCAGGTTTTTGGTTAGCATTAGCACAAAGAGTGGAACCACTGGGCAGCATTAACCTAGCTTCATTTAAAGTATAAAAACAGTCTCCCATGTCAAAAGCGTTTGATTTACATAACCAGACCCACGTGTGGTGGTGGAGTTACTACAGCTGGATCTGACATCAAGGTGGAAAACAACCTCATACGTTCAGTATGAACGAATTTGAAACTTGATAAACAGCACGGCTCATAATATAAAAAAAGTAATCTGGGCTCAGTAATGTTTCCCACAAACCATATTTACTGTTGCAGATGAGTTTTAAACAAACATAATCTCCAGTGGACTGAGCTCTGTGTGTGTGTGTGTGCAGTGTGTCTCCTCTCAGATTCCCTTCACGTTCACACTCATGTATTTCACATTTGTTTCCAGGGCAGCGTGGCTCCGGCTGGCTGCTGCACCACTAAGGATATGTAATGTTAGTAATCTTTAATTCAGGGTTTTCTGCTGCCCTGGCTGAGGGCAATCCACTCGCTAACTAAAGTGTAAATAATATTCTCGGCGATATAACTTGGGCATGCATCTAATCAGAGGCTCGCAGGCCCCTCGCGTGTTAATCACAAACAGTAAACTTCAAATTAATCATGGAGGGGAGAGCTCCCTCGGAGATGTTTCCACAATCATCCTCCACACATCTCTGCTCGCTGTCTCGCCAGGGGTGGGGGGGGGTGGGGGTCTGGTTAAAGCGCGATTAATTCAGATTAATTCGGCGTCATCAAAATGCCCAAAATCTAGACAGAATATTGGAGAAGGAGATGAGTGCTCGGTGGAGGCTCCACAGCCCCCGCCCCACCCCACCCTCGCTCTGCTGTGTGCCAGTATCTTGTCCCACTTTTTCCTTATCCGAAGGAAGCAGGACCGAGGCCTGTCAGAGCGCGCTGGACTGGGATTAGATTGGGTAAAATTATTCCCTCCTAAACCTTGAGGAGCTGCGAGAGGTCCCTGTGAGGAGAAGCAACCCCCACTTTGACTCATGCATGGCTCCAGGCGAGAGGAAAGTTGCCTCATTGCTATTCAGTCTATTTTTACCCTCCTTTCGTCTGCCGCGTCTCTACTGTAGCTCTTTTTTTTCTGCTGATGCCCAGGAAAGGAGAATTACTGAAATCCTTCCCAAACCGATTCTCACTGAACATTATCAAGCACCAGTAAGAACCACTTATTCAACACGCCCTTTATTTGTCCTTATAAGTGGAGTGTCATAACCAATGGGATGAAGTGTATATATATATATATATATACATAGAAATGTGAAGCTAAAGCCACATCACAGGAGCCAGGGCTTCAGACGGTGCGGGGGCTGCTTCAGCAGCTGCACATCAGAGAGACTCTGCAAATACGACTGTTTTTCACAATTTCTACCAAGTAAAAACTCTGTGGAAAGAAAATGTGACATTTTCATTGCAGAGTAATGTGAAAACTTATCAAATTAAATCTGCTGACAATAAAATCACTGAGTTGTAGAAGATCATCAGACTGTGTTCATGGTGCTTCTGCAGATATTGTTGTAAAAGTGATAACAGTCATCTGTGGCAGATTGACATGCACTATTATTATATAATTCATGCACGTTAACATTAGGCATCTTTAAGTGCCTTGGAAAAGCACCATATAAATCTTATGTATTATTTATTATTATTATTTATAATGTAAAACCAACCTGTGATTAAATGTCATTGTGGGCAACATGATGTCACACCTGCAGGTAAATGTACAGATTTGACTGAAATCTATTATGTGTGGACATAAAAAAAAAGAAAATCATAAGTAGAAATCCACATGTGTTCACAAACTTTAACTAATTCTTGAAACAAAGCAATAAAATAATAAAAGCTCAGGAAAGTCTGATCTGCTGCATGTACACAGTGAAAGTTTGGACGTCTCTGTTGGACACTGTGCAGCACTGAAAGGACACACATCAAGAACATGGTTCATGTTGTTATATGTAAGTAAAGACGTACATCTGGAAACACGTTAAAGACATCGTGCATAAAGGAGAGAGTGCTCCTGCAGGAGGACTGAAAAGCAACGAGCTGGTCCACAGCTACTGAATGGACGACTGCTGTTTGAAAAGTCAGGACAGACTCTGTTTCACTTGAAGAACGAACATGTCGCCATCATTTCAATACAAAACCAGCAGTGTACAGGTGAGGACATTGTCTCCTCTCCCTGTGATGTGGAGCAGAACCACTCAGCCTGACACACTGACTGATGAACCGGAGCAGGTTTAATTCTTATTTAAGTATTGATGAACAAAACTAATGTGACTTTTCATGAATCCATATAATCAGAGCTTTTCTTTTGTTTAGGCATCAGGATCCAATCAGACGTGACACCTGCCTCCCTTTGCATCTCCTCATGTCGCACAGAGACCCAAGACAAACATGTCAGCACCTCCTTAAACAGCTGTTACACACACGTCTCAGTCTCTTTGTGATAAAATAAATCACCTTCCCCCGTCTCCTTCAAGACAGTGACATTTAATTGTCTTTTGTTAATTTGTTACATTAACATCTGAAAATGAAGTGTTGATTAAAATCTAACGTACGTTCAAAGTGAAACCCCTCATTTGCTTTCTCCCAGTCACATTAAAGCCTGCATACATTATCCGAGCGCGCGGCCCCTCGGCCATCAAAATGTCACCGTCCCCTCAGAAATTAAGCTGTTTGCCACTTTGCCCGAACTCGCTCATTTCAGGGTGTCAGCCCCTGACAGCTCGGCAGGGTCGAGCGTGACAGCTCATCAATTCCATCACGGCGCCATAATTTGAGGTTTCAATGACGAGATGACAGGAAATGAGGGACGGCTCGCCACCCGTTCATATGCACGGGGCTTAACAGTGGCAGCGTGCGGGCCAGCAAGGACGAGCGTGTCCTCCTTTCCCCGAGCCATCACCTGACTGTGTGTCCAGGCTGCGGCACCTGCCCCCCAACTACAGAGCAAACGCAAGGCCTTACCTTGAATAATGGAGGGAGACGTGGGAAGGTTTCCACTTGGTGGGAGCTTCTCTTCTCGTTGTTTGTCCCCACTGGAGGACACACGCTGCCTGGAGGAGGCTGCCGATTCTACTGTACTTCCTCTGTCTGTGTCTTTGACCTGTTTTAGATTATCAACAGTTATTCTTCAAGTATGAATCACACACAGGTACACAACAGGAAACACTCAGCACAACCACGACTGCCAGGGTGTTTTTGTTGTAAAGGTTTCTTTAAAACGCAGCCGGTGAAAGCAGCAGAGCTTTTAGTTTAGCTCCACTCTCTACTCTCTGTGGACGGATATAAAGAGAACCAGAGTTAATGTCTTCAACAGACAGGTGCTCATTTATATCTGAGCAACACCACCTTCAAAGCCTTATTATGTACAAATTATAGCAACACTAAGATATCCTGTTAAACCAACATTAAACGACAAAAACACACTGACTGAATGAAGATAAACACAAGTTGGTACCAAAATAACCACCACAGTAAAAACACGTAGTAACACAGTCAGCTTTACCACGTACAACTGACACATTAACCACACCGTGTATATAACGTTTTACTTCCACCACTGCACTCTGGTACTTTTGCGCGCCATGGCAACAAACGTGACGTAACCACAACATGGCGGCGAGTAACTGGTAACTGGTGTTTAAATGCGGGATTTCTCCCCTCACCGTTCACTTACAGGCTGTTCTAACGACCAGAGGACGTTTCATTCACTCACATGACAGCATGTTACTGTTTACTAGCTTCTGTAGCCTAGCCTAGCATAGAAAATGACTGACGGAGTCACTTCCTGTTAGCTAACTACTAACACTTCCTGTTAGCGAACTACAGTCGCCATGACGACGCTCACCAAGACGTTCGACTACTAAAACAAACGCGGTACGTGTCACACACACACACACACATTCAAAACGACCAGACAACAGCACAGACCAGCTGATTAATATCACACTACATCACATCTGTGTTACTTTGACAACACGTTCAGGGATGTAAGACGGTACCGGAACCGGTGTCGTCACTAACCCGGAGCTCGTTCGTTTGTCATCTGCGCATGTGCAGAGCCTGCAGCTATAATCCCTCTGGGCAAGTCCGCGACGCAGCAGCAGAGCACCGCCTACTGACGGAAAATGTATTACCTCAGTGTAAAGAGCACGGAAATGTGGGGATAGTTCACAGTTTTTACCAAAACAGCTGCTGTAGAAATCTTCTCATGTCGGCCAGAAGCTTGAGTTTGACCCCGATGGTGTGTTGAAGAGCACATGAGGCTTGAAGATGAATCTGAATCCTGTCAGTCTGATGTGTTCGTTCTTTCTTTCCATCAATCACAGAGTTAAGAAAAATGTCCATCAGTGGTCCGCTGTGGTGAAGGCTTTTCTTTCTCTGATTGTCTCATGTAGGCCTGTTGTTGGATGGCTCAGTCTGAGATCATCCATGTGAGACAGAGAAACACACTGTGGTGATAGTGTCACCTGGAATAACTCCACAAACAGTGAATAATGAGCAACTGCTCTGAAATCAGCCACGGTGATGAGTCACTACTCCAGGCCCTGTATTCAAAACAAACCCACTGGGATGAGACTCAGTGGTGGATACAGAACGTGACTGATGGATGGGCCTCATGTATTTATTCAACCGTCCTTTGACAGAACATACGCAACCTAGAACTGGGGTTATTGTACGTCTCTCTCTCTCTCTCTCTCTCTCTCTCTCTCTCTCTCTCTCACACACACACCTGCCTCTGTCCTGTGTTTCTGCTTTCCAGTAGTGGGCTGTCTCTCTGTTCCTTTGAGCTCCCAGATGTCCATGGATCTGTATGGGTTTGTATTTGAGTTCTCAACAGGCCATCCCAGGATATTCCAGGATATTCCAGGATATTCCAGGATATTCCAGGATATTCCGGTCTGACCAACCCAGTGGGCCGCGCGGGTTAAGGCCAAGAATGAGCTCAACACACACGAGCTCAACCATGCATGAAATAAGGAAACTGGGGAAAGACATTAAAACAAGAACATTAGGCAGTTTTGTCATGAATCTGATAAACTGTCAATCTGGGGGGGCTACACCCATCCAGGCCCATGTTAATGAAGCCTACCAATGAAACATCTCACATTGTGAATTCAGGCCTTGGTTGTGTGAATGTAAACGCTCTGAGTCTGGCTTTAGTGTTCAGTCACAATAATGGTGTTGGAGCTGTGTTTTGTGGAGTGGATGTCCCCTTTAAAGAGGCTTCAGTCTTATGGCTGCGATCAGATTATGTGATATTTTAGGCCACTGTTTTATTAGGTTATCACGCAGCAATAAATCCTTGCTCTGACTTGCCTGAGAGACTCAACATTGCGGCACAAATCTGAACCAGAGCAAAGCTGTAAACTGTGACGCGTCCCAACAAACTGAACTCAGAAGAAAGACGGTTTGGACCGCTAACCTGCCTCTGACAGGGTGAGGTCCCGTCAAGATAAGGGACAGGTGTTAAAGCTGGAAGCTGACCAGACAGTGGGAGGGTGTGATCACATGGAATCAATACACCAATATAGACTTTATCAGCTGTTTGTGGGGTTTAATACTTTGTCGTATGTTGGAGACTGGATGGAGGAGGTCCTTGTTTTTATGCCTCTGCACTGGTGATGAACCAGAGGCATTTAGTGTTTGGATTGTCTGTCCAGGCGTTCGTCTCGATGTCTCGGTAAATCCTGGACAGAGCCTCTTCAAATTTGGCACAAATGTCCAGTTGGACTGAAGGATGGACTAACTATTAAACTTTGGTGGCTAAAGGTCAAAGGTCAAGGCTAACATGACCTTACAAATCATGATCTTGGGCTTGTCAGTGCAACACCTGAAGAGCTCCTGAAGGATGATTCTCTTCACATTGGTACAAATGTCCATTAGGACTCAGCATCGACTGTTAAGCCCAAAGTAGAGCAGTAAATGCTGATTATGCTCGTCAGTCTATTTTGATTAAGGGTTTTAATAACTTCATTTGAGGCTTATTTAAGTTGTCACTCCCCTAGTTTAGAAAATTAAAGACCCACACTGATGAAAATCAAGTGTTTGACCTTGTTAACGCGTCCATATGGCGTGTGTTTGCTTTGGTTTTATCATTTCACACAAGACATCATCAACACCAGGACTGAGTGTTTCCAACAACAGTCTTAATATTAATACCACTTAATGCCATGAACCCTTGTCAGTACACACAGAGGGAGCATTAGCATTAGCATGCCTATCAACACTATGTCAGCCGCTGCCAGCTACAGGCTAACAACATAAACAAATGAAAGATGCTAACTGCACATCCACTGGTCTCCTGCACTGTTAACATGATAGTAATAATGGTTGGTGCCAGTTCATTTCTAATTCAGGATGAGTCCTCATGTTTTGTCTGCTCCATGACATGGTGACAACAAACAGTGTCAAACCTATATTTGCATTTGTTGTGACTTCAATCACAGTAAAAACCTCCTCTGAAGCTTCACACTGAATCACTGTGGCTCAGGTGTAAAATCCCACACAGCATGTTGATCGATACACCTTCAGTGTGTGAACCTCTGACCCTAATAGTTAATACCTCTCCCCTCGCTGTCTTTCCTTCCTGCAGACCCACGTTCTCCTCGGGCTGCAGCCGCCCGCCTGCTGTGAAGGTCGTTTACCACTTCATTTGTCAAAACGGCTGCAGCCACCTACGTTTCACACTTCACCACGTACAATTTCCTCCACGCATAATCATTTATTCCATGTTGTTGATTTGTGTTTGTTCCAACTGCTCTGTTGTTTGTGTAGCGTGACTACTAAACCTGATCCATTCCTTCAAGCAGCCAGGTATCAGGTCTCTGTAGGGACGGTGTGTTAAAAGTAAAGACAATGTAGAGACAATGCATCAGTCTTTCAGATTCACCTCTGTGTTACTGAGGTTAAAGTCTCACAGACAACACATGAAACTAAAGGCACCTGGATGAGTCTGCAGTTTGAACCGGTCCTGTTTAATACACATGATCCAGCTGTTAGTAACTTTTTCCTTTCCATTAATGCTCATTATGACAATCTTCACATGGCTTTTCTGTTCTTAGAGAGATTTTGGATCAGTTTTTCCAAACCTCTCCAGCTCATCCGCTCTCATTCAGCTCCAATAAGACCAAACTGTGATTGTACTGGCCTGCTGCCAAGTGTTAATGTAGGACTGAAGGAGGCAGTCGGTGGAAAAAGAGTGGAAAAGCTCAGTAATCTTTGTCTAGTTAAATAAAGGTTAATTATTACACAGAGAAATGCTGCTTCTCTGCTCTGGATGCACCAGGGTTAAAAAGCGAGGCTCTGCTCTGCTGAGGCTTTTATTGAGGCAAATAATCAAGTGTGTGCAAACTCAGTCTGACAGAGGAGCTGCAGACAGGCTCCCCCTGTTCGCTGTAGGATTACCACTCATCAGTGGATGGAATAAAGAGACAGAGCTGAAGAATAGAGGTCTTGTTTTATTGTGTCTCTGAGTCTCTGTGCAGCGTTTGCAGAGTTTGAATCTGGGTCAAACATGATCCAAGAGTCATACTCCTTGTTATCCTGACAGCGAACATCGGCTTTGTAGGAAAAGTTAACGACAAGAAATAATAAAAAGAAAAACCCTTTTGTAAATGTTCTCAGTCAGGTCTGTTGTGTTTGTGTCGTCCCAAACTGCAAATCTGCCTCAAAAGCGTTTGCAACAGTGGCACACAGGACATCCTCTCCTGTGGCTCCAGACATAATGTTGAGTAAAGTGAGTAAAGATCAACTTTAAAGGGATAGTTCAGTTTTTTTGAAGTGGGGTTGTATGAGGTACAAATGGCCACTAAGTATAATATCTGCAGTAGAAAGGTCTCAAATGGCTGTATTTTGCATCATTTTCTTTAGTGTGAATGAAAGAAGAAGCAAGAAAAAGAAAGAAAGAAAGAAAAGCACCCTGAGCTCAGCACTGCCCAAGACGAGCGTGATTGTTTTGAAGAAATGTAAACAAACCAAAGGGAGCAGATCGTCTGCAGGTTGGTCAAAGCACAGCAAGCCTCAACCTGCAGATGATTCAGAGCAGCTCCTGTCTGTGACTGAGGCAAAGCAATCAAAGCAAAGGTTTGATAAATGAGACAGAGTGTGTGGCTCAGAGTGTGTGTCAGGCTCAGAGTGTGTGAGGCCTCCTGCTCAGGCTGACCTCAGCTCTGCGTCACCTCCTCCCTCTGATGACAGGATGCAGATTCTCTGGATGTTGGACAGGTTTTAACTCAGCTCCAGTTTATCTGACAGATCAGAGGCAGGCTGGGAAATGACAGAGGCTGCTGGAGCCTTATCGCCACACACACACACACACACACACACACACACACACACACGCACTGCGGTACACCTCCCTCCTATTCCTGTCACACTCACCTGCACCTCACATGCCACCATGGATGAGCCACACTGCCATCAGCACGCCGATGGGGGTGGGGGTGTCACAGATGTGAATGTGTTTATGAGCATGCACACACATCTCTGGCTGCATATACATGTGCACACAGGTTCCAGCTCGCAGTGTGTATGTGTGTGTTCACAGACCTCTCAGTGTGGGAGTATGTCTCTGTGTCGAGGTTACACATGACCAATTACCATTCAGGAAGATTATTACACGAAGGAAACACATCAGTTAACATGGAAATCAGAATCTAGGTCCCAGTGTGTGTTTGTGAGAGCAGTCTGTGTATTGTTGCACATTGTATGGACCAGTTGAGTGTTAGGTGGTTCGACATCTTCATTTCTGTGAGTGTTTGGTATAAAGGCAGACGTAGGTCTTAAAGCTCCATACAGTATAAAGGCAGACCTCTATGGAGAACAGATGCTTGGAGATAAATGAAGAAAGGATCCAGCTCTGACTGTGAGTGGAAATGACTCATTTTTCCTCAGAGGCCGGATACAGGGTTAATCCAGCTCTGTCTCTGGTTCTGGGTACATGAAGTCTTTTTAAAGGGTCTTAACTGAATGAACGTGTACATCGGAGCCGCACACCGCCGCGCTCTGATTGGCCGACGGCAGTACCTACTTTATTTCGAAGCCGCTGAGTCGAGGTTTTCCAGGTCCACCGCAGCCAAAATGCAATCAGATTTAATTAAAGTGCAGAGACCAAAAATCAAACTTCAGCAAAGCCGTTATTAAACATCTCAGATCGTATATGTATCTACAGGAAAATCTGAGTGGAGCCTCTCAGCAGCACAGTCATTGTTCACTTCTCAGTCTGACGCTGTTGTTTTTACTGAGAACATCAAAGAACAACAAACATTGCTTTGTTGTTTGAGACACAGAAAAAAAAATCTCATTTTAAATTGAAATTAAAATCAAATCTCAAAACTCTGCTCAGCTTCATCCTGTTCAAACAGCTGCTTAATTCAGACTGGAGCTCTATGGTCACAACAAACCTCTCTTCTGATTGGCTGACTGTTCAGTGATCCAATAAAAACAGAGCAGATTTCAGACTAAAACAAGTGTTGGATGGTGGGTCCAGGTGGTGGGTGGGGCTTTGGGTGACTGCTTTGTTGTGACATCACAAAATGACAGGAAGTCCTGACGGCTGGTTTTAAGGCTCAGTTTCTGAACAATAAGTTCATGTTTATTTTCGCAGATGATGTTTATATGTGAAATAAGTGACTTGATGTTTGTCATGGTAACATTTCGGATTATGAGCAAAGGCTTAGACGTTCTTTCTCTACATCATCTGGGGAGAAACACCGAATCCATTTCCAGCTTGTTCATGTGTTTGTTTTTTTGTCCAAAATGTTGTCAATATTAAACACAGTGAAATAAAAAGAACAAAGTCACTGTCAGGTTTTTAACTGCAGGTTTCAACTTGGCTACAACCTCTAAATCTCCCCTACAAACCCGGAGGAGGAGCCTCCAGTGTCCTCGGCAGCAGCTGCAGCTCTGGTCCTTTAGTGGAGATGAAAAGGACTCTGCTCTCATTTGACGTCATCACCAAAACTGTATCTTTGCTGAACAGGATCGCAGCTAGTTTGGGACTGTGAGCAGCAGAAAATAGGCTCCTCAGTAATCCTGCTTTTTCCACTGGTATGAGAAACATTACATAACCTCTAAAAGGAAGTGTTGAAACCCTGGTGTGTTCGGAGAGATGTAAGTTTTTAATCCTTTGTACAAGATTAAACAACTTGTTGAGATCTTCTTGTGCTCTGCTGATGTCGGGGAGACACGGAGGTCTTGCGGCAGTTTGAGCCTCCTGTAAATAAACCGACTGTGTTGGCATCACATCTGAGAGGCAGCCTGAGGGAATGAGTCATCCAGAGGACGCTCTCTCGCTCTCTTTTATTTTCTCCTCCTCTTCCTCCTCCTCATTCCTCCGGTCTCTCACTTGTAATCTGCTGCGCTCAGCTCCTCATCTGTTTGGCTGCTGGTCCAGGTTGTTTGTTGCTCTGAGCTGCAGCTGTAATCGCCCATGATCAGAGAGCACTGGAACCTGATCAATACAGAGACATCTGTCTAATACTGGATATTCATCTATAACCATGACTGTGATTTCTGCTGCAGAGTTTCCCCTCCTCTCTGGTTGATTTGATTGTTTGTTTTTGTCGCTGTTTGCTGATGATGAAATAAATATCTCACTTGAAAAATCATAATTTGATTGTGAACACAGCTGTGTCGTAGCTGTGTCTAACTTCAACAACAGTCCTGCTGATCGCCCTCCTCCGGCTCCTGCTACACCGACCTCTGTCCATCCTCATCACTTTGCTCCTGTAGTTTAGTTCAGCTGTCGTCAGGCAGTTTGTCATAAAACTCAGAGCCATGAGGCCAGGACCAAGGACCTAGGACTCAGGACACAAGACTCAGGACTCGTGACCCCAGACTCAGGACTCAGGTCTCAGGACCCAGGACAGTCCTCCATCTGACACCAGTCAGCAGGAGAGGTGGTGCTACCAAAATAAAACAGAAAGTATAGGGGGGGGGGGGACATAAACAGAGATGAAACCATGAGCCAGGTAGCAGAGCTGATCTCAGTTGTGATTGGTCGGTGTAGTTTATAGAGAAAAAGCTGAGGCAGGTTCAACTCTTTTGCAGATGATACTGTGTTTTTACTGAAAAACCTTCTATTGACCATTTGGCCAGATAGAAGGTGTCCCAGTGCCACACACTTTCTAACCTGGTGTCTCAACAGACTCTGTGTCACAAACAAATATACATGTAAACTAGGCCATGTCCCAACAAGAATGGATGACATGTCCCAGGTTTGATGTCCGTTATGTGTGTATCAACCTATCCACCTTCACTTCTCGCTACACTGGATCCAGATTTCACTTTTGTTCACCCAGGCCTCCGGGAGATTCCTCCTTCAGTTGGAGCCTGGAGAGTATCCAGAGGCCTCCACCTCACTGTGGGTGTCAGGGGCGTTCAGAGGAGTCACTGTCTCTGTGTGATTTATTAAAATGAGATTGTCGCCGGTCTTTATAATGATGTCGATCGGCACCACCTTCACCCTGTTCCCCACGGGTCACTGCTTTTTACAGCAGCAGCACAAATTACCCCCACACTGAGCCATCAGCCTGAGGAGGAGGTGCTGGTGTTTTATTTACTGCTCCAACAACAGGACCGTCCACTTTGTAATCATTTAGTTCAGTTCAGCTCAGATAGCTTCACTTCAGATTCAATTAAGTGAGTAAATAGACCTTGCGCTCAGTTTGCTTTGTCAATGTGCCAGTTCCAGGCTCAAGTCCCACTGTATATTTTCTCTCATCAGCTCTTATCTCAGAGGAGCATGCTGCTGCCTTCGGTATGAAGACAGAGATTTTACAGAGGGGTCGTTAAAGGTCAGAGTTCAGGTGTGGTGGTGTTGGCTCCAACAGGGTCACAGACCGCCCTCATCAAACAGCACATACCAAACTCAGTACTGTTTGCAAAATCCTGCCTTGTAATAAACAGACCCAAGTTCTATAACTTAGGAAACCGTGCTGACTGCCAGGCCAGCAGCACGGCGATAAGATAAGTTGTTGTCAATTCTGCGCTCCACATGTATAATTCAGTCGTGACCTTCACATGCTCATGCATGTTGTCAGTGAACAGCACTGACCTTCACTCCCCACAGAGAGCAACTGCGTGGACAACAACTTTCGTGCAACGCATTTACAGTGTGTTTTTCTGACTCTACGAACATGCAGAGTTCAGATCCAGACGGATTTTAATGGCACATTACACAAACTAAAACATGAAGTCACAGTCACAGCTGTTTAATGTTTCCTCAGGGTTTTCTGAGTCGCTACACAAGAGCACAAACACAGAGAAAACCTGCTTAATATTTCATATGATATTTAACATGTGCATCAGTGAAGCTGGGAGCGAAACCCATTTTAGATATAAATGAATATTTGTGAGCGGTCTCCTGGTCGGGGTCCTGGCCTTGTCCACACTGAGCAGGTCAAACAAACTGTTACAGATTGATCAGATGTTTTTAACACATTTATTCTCTTGAGGTTGGAGCACGAACACTTAATTCAGCTTTTCTGTCTAAAGATTATAGATAAACTTCTGAGTGCGAGTGTGTTTACATACAAGTCGTTGACGAGTCAAGATTCCCCATCGACAAATGATAACTCACATCTGCGTGAAGACAAACTGTCTGTGTGTGTGTGTTTGTTCATGGATTAATGTGCATGTGTGTGTAGAACCGTATGTCTGAGCCTGAGTGTTCAAGAGATAATGAAACATGTGAATCTGTAAGTGTGTGAATACGTGGATGTATCTATTTGTATATCTGTGTGTGTGTGTGTGTGTGTGTGCACGTGCGTGGAGGCACAGCCAGTTAATGAGCAGCTATTTTCGACCCTCTGCAGGACAGGATGTTGGATTTGCTGTGACTACACTGCAGCGGGTGACACACATCAAATCAACACAGGCGGGAACAGACCATTAATGAGGCCTCGAAATTCAGGCAGCTATTCTCACTGTGTGTGTGTGTGTGTGTGTGTGAGAGAGAGAGAGAGAGAGAGAGAGAGAGAGAGAGAGCGTCTGTGTAAAACCCTCCAGGAACAGCGAGAGGTCTTTGAACACAACAGCGATTTACAAATGCAAAGAGCGTTAGCTGTAAATGAAGAGTCTGAATTCACATGATGTTCTGAGCTTATTTTAGCGTCTTCACATCTGGACTCGAGTGGCAGCTGCACAAGACGACACGACACACACACACACACTTCAACATGCTTCCCTGTCACATGTTCAGGAACACACACACACCGCTGGTCATCCTGTTCATCACAACATGTCGTCCATCATCTCAGTCAGTGGTCAGGTTGTTGTGGGACAGATAAACTGGTTTAGACTGTGGGAGATCACATGACCACATGATCTGCACTGAGGACAGGCCCTGATCCAGATGTGTTCAGGGACACACAGTGACCATACTGAACAAAGGTGTAAATGTCCATATACAACATGGAAACCAATGAGTTAGCAGCTGTGCAGCTAGCAGCCGTTAGCAACAACAGCAACTCTGCTTCACAGAGGACGGCCATCTTGTTCTTCTTCTTCTTCTTCACTTTTACCTTTTTTGTTGTTGTTTGTTGTATTTTTAGACCTGAGAGGAGGAGGCGACAAGAGCTGGATGATCAGGTCTCCACTCAGTCTGGACCGTGAACCTCTGGCCCTACCAGCTGGTCAACATCTGAACATGTTTTTATTACGTCAAGCACTTTGTGTTTTATTTCTAATCACATGAAAAGTGCAGTAGAAATAAAGTTTGACTGAATGGCTGAAGATGTTGACAGTCGTGATGCAGATCCAGGCTCAGTTAGTGTGGGTTGGATTTACTCTGCTGTTTCCTTGGTCAGAAACAACTTCATCAGGTCTTTTCTACTCTGCAGGACCTCATGTGATTGAAGCTGTGGAGGTGGAGCGGTTGGAGCAGCAGCAGCAGGTGCTGTGACTTTTGGATGTGGGTATTTTTGCAGAGTGGGATGAGGCGAGGCAGAGCCAGCGAGGCGGCGGCGGTCGCTGTCGCTGTCGTCGAGCCTGCTCTGTGATTAAACTGACAGTTGGGACGTCGCCGAGCGCCAAAGCACTGCTATCGAAACTGTGAAGCGGCGGCCATAATTAACGGCTTCGGCTGCACAAGGAACAATGTGCCAGAGCAGCTGAGAGAGACTCAGACGCTGTCGGAGCCCGAGAAGTAAACTGTGAGCAGGACTCGCCGCTCTTTTGGCGCCATGTGTGTGGTTAACGCTGCTGTGCATGTGCATGATGGGAAAATATGTTTGTGGAGTAAAAGTGTAGATCTGCCTCCTGCAGCAAATCACCCAGAACAGAACAGCTTGAAGCTCCACAGTCTCTTCTTCTGCAGTTTATAAATGTTGATCCATGAAGATCTAAACCCACCTCAGTGCAGTTTTACATCAGAGGCCGTGTTACCACTGACCTCAGCACAGACTGAAGGCCAGACAGGGAGGGTTCCTATTGGACTGCAGGTGTGTGTGTGCACATCTGTGAAGCTGTGGCTCAACCCAAACTAGAACCTGAACTGGACAAGGACCAGAACCGGGAACAGAACCAGAAGCAAAAATGGGACTGGAACCAGAACCAGAATCGAAACAGGGACTGGAACCAGAACTGAAATTGGGATAAGGACCAGGAGCCCCAACTGGAACCAGAATCGGGGCAAGGACCAGGGCCAGAACTGGGAAAGGAACCAGAACTGGGTCTGGAACTGGGATCCCCAGGATCTGAACTGGGGAAAGAATCAGAAACTGAGCTGTGACTGGTACCAGGACGGGGCACTTCGTCATGTGACACTCTGACACCAAGGTCACACCTGTAAATACAGTGATGCTGCTGCTGCTGCACTCACCTGGTCCAGCTGTCACTGCTCCATTTTATTCACTGCTTAGCTTCACCATTACACCAGAGCCAGGACCAACACACACACGTTGTGGAGTGTGGACACCTCAGATGTTTGGTCCAGGTCGGCGGTGACTGAAGTCGCCTCACAGGATATTTGTGAAGCACAGCGGAGCAGCCGGCTGTGTCCTGATCGGCTTTAATCACCAGTTTAATAAATTAAACTGATCTGATGTGTCTGCATCACTGCTTCATCACCTGCTTCATTTCCTGGATGAGGCCAAGTTAAAAATACTCAAGTCTGATCCAGGATCAGTTTTAGATTCTCACTGTTTTTCTATTTGAAGCTCGTTTAAAGAGACAGAAAGTCACATTTTTGTCAGACGAGCAGCAGGAGATCCTCTCTCCTCTTACTTCCTGTTTGAAAAGACATTCGTCCAATCAGAGACGACCGTCGTTAAGAACCAGTTTTTTCTGCTCTGTGTCTTTTGTTCATGGGTTCATGTGATTATATGATGTTTTGTTCCAGATTATTAATTATTAATTACCTTGTTTTTTTTTCCATCCAATGCACTTAATACCACAATGAATTAAAACCAGTATCAGAAGATGTCAAACAGGTCAGCAGGTCAAAGTGTCTGTGTCCTTTCCTCTGTGTTCACCACAGTGTGCTGCGCTGCATGGGGACGCATGGTGAGCAGGGAGAGACACCTGCAACACCACACCTCTGGGAAGTTTAAGGTTTTTTATTCTTATTAAAAACAGAGAACACAGAAGGGAAAACAATACAAAGACCAAAGGACGTTACGCTGCACATTGAAGGGAACAAATAAAAGACAACGACAGGAGAAAACAGCACTTAAGAGACGGCCATGTTGGAAGACCCAGACCAAGAAGGTGATGATGAACAGCAGCCTCGGTTCAACATCGGACAACAACAGAACAGCTGAACCTGCTTCAGGACAGGTGCTGGACAAGGACAGAGGGACACTCAGCTGAGGGACAGGGACAACAACACAGCAACAACACAGACTGTAGCTCCTAAAGAAGTCCCACTGATCTCCTCTTCTAATCAATAAAACCAAGGAGCACTGAAAAAAATATATGATAATAATGTTTACTATAATAATTACATTAAACAGAACCACAGTCAGTCACCCTCTGGTATTATTTGCAATAAAGCTGATCAGCGGGATCAGGATCGATGAGTGCGGCTCTGTTTACTGTTCGATTATTGAATATGAAGTATTCACTCCAGCCTGTATCTAATCTATCTAACCTACACGGGGACAATCTGCCAACATACTTCATTATTCGTGTCGATGTGATTCCGATGCACCACTGATATGAACATTAGATTATTTCAACACGTTACCTGCAACAGGTGACGCTCCGACATCTGCTCCAGCGGAGCCACGCGGAGCGACAGTTAGCTTGTGCTAACGTCCGGAGCTGAGGAGGCGATCCACGCTCCGCCACTGCTGTGGATAAAACCAGTCATTGTGTAGTTTTCCACGGTGTAAAGGACGTGTTACAATCTACAGAAGGTAAATACCTCAGTGTGTGTGTTTTATATCACACTGTGATGATACTGTATGTGTGTGAATAATGATACGCTAGTCGCGATTAGCGTGTTAGCCTGCTAGCGACGTTAGCATGTATTTCCATGTAGCTCATGTTACTGTGTGTTGGTGTTGGTATGTGCTGATGTTAGCCAGCAGCTACAGCTCCGCCGGGCTCAGCAGGAGAAGTGAGGAGTGTTGTGAAGAGCAAAGTGACTGATAAAGCCCTGGTCCACGCCCTGTCCCAGCCCTGGTCCAGCCCTGGTCCAGCCCTGTCCCAGCCTGTGGTCCAGCCCTGTCCCAGCCCCCTGGTCCCACCCCTGTCCCAGCCCCTGTCCCTGGTCCAGCCCTGTCCAGCCCTGGTCCAGCCCTGTCCCAGCCCTGTCCAGCCTGTGGTCTGTGAGTAAACCAGAACCAACACACCTGCTGTTTCATGTTGCAGTTTGACTCTGGCGCTGTCCCACTCCTCCACACCTGGCTGAGTGCGCTTGGTTACACACACACTGTGGTGACGTTTTGTCACGTGGAACCTACATTAGCCTATAGTGTGTAGTACGTGTTCAGTACGTGTTCAGTACGTGTTCAGTGGCCCAGTACGCGGGGGGATTTACAAACCAGACGGGACACACTTCACAACCTTTACACTGCACGATCTGTGCGTAAAACACAGCTGCTTGTTCTGGCAGCGTTTGGCGCTCTTCTTCCTCTCGGCCATGACACTATGATGAGAACGGGACTATGATCCTGCGTTACAGTTACAGTTACAGTACAGTTATAAAACATCTTTCTTACACTGAAATTTCCTCGGTGGCATTTTGTGTGGCTCCCGGTGACGTCAGACTTCACCGACTGGTGCATTGTGGGATTTATACTTGGACACACTTTCCCGCTCAGGTGCGGTTTTACCGTACGTGTGGGTTAAAGAGCAAATCAAGCGCAGCTGCACGTTTGGTCGTTGGAAATGGGACACACTTACGCACTTACACTAAGCCCGTGAAACGCACGCCAAGTGCCCAAGTGTGATCGAGTGTGCACATTGGGACAGGCCCTTGGTCAAGTGAAGCAGACAGTAGTGTTTGGTCACCACGCTCCCAGTAGGATCAGAAAGTCGTGTTAACACATATTCTTGCTGAGTGTAAGTATTAAAACAAGGTACAATCAGAACATCGTAACCAGGGCCCGCCCATCGCCCATACTGCAACCCCCAGTTACACAGTGATAAGCTGTGGACACATGTGAACGAAGCAGCTGAAGTCTCCTAATCCCTGAGCAGGAGCTCTCCAAGAGGAGGAGCAGAAGATTCATCCTGAGCTCAACTCCGACGTTCTCCTGATATTAAACGAAAGCGCCGCAGGGAAAGAGGAGTCGTTTCTCTTTGAGAGCTGCTTCAGAAACAGGATGAGGGACGTGACGATGACGATGATGATGATGAAGTGACCTGGAGGATATTTCAGCTCGGTCCTGAGAGAGCGGTCGGGTCAGTGCAGCGTCCAGACGCTGGGCTCTGGTCCTGCTACAGAAATAGACAGTGACCTGGAGGAGACAGAACCAGAGTGTAGGACGTCTGCGAGGAGCAAAGCATCATGGTCCTTCATCCAAATATCTCTATATATAGATCGAATATGAGACATTTTGTCTGCAACTGCACATGTTAAACTTTTCTTCTACGTCAGGCAGGAACTTATCGATGACAACAAAGACTCTGGATTTACTGATGTGAAACACACACAGGTCACATGACACGGCGCTCAGAGAGTTGTCATTACTGCAGTTGACCTTGACCCGGCCGAGGACAGACATGAACTCAGCTCACTTCACTGTTTTATCTCATGTTCCTTTAAAAACAATAAAACACACTTGAGCTGTGAACGTGTTGACAAAGCTGCGTCACACTCATTTACTCTGATTGAAGCTTTAACACAACTGATCCTGTAATTCTCTTTCACACCCCAGTTACCGCCAGGGCCTGATGGGAACACACCCCCATCACCTCCCTCCTCCTCCTCCACGTCCTCCTTCTTACCCAGAATGCACTCCTCCTCACTCATCCAGATGTGTGTTTACACATGTGCAGCATCACAAACCTTTAGTCAATACATGAAACATCAAATCATCATGTAACCAAACTGTGTCACCACGAGTGCAGCACCGCCAAAATAAAAGCCAACAGTAACACAGCAGCCAGTTAAACTACAACTAACAGCTCCAACTCTTTCTCCATATCATCAGAATAACACACTACAACACACAGTAGCTAGTAATACTAGATGAGACAAACCACAACTGTAAACACATTAAAGTGCAGAACACTCCCAGCATGCCTGCTGTTTGAGTCATCATTACATACAGTGTGTTATAGTTACAGCTACACTTTGAGCTGTATGAGACTATAACTGATTGAAGCAGCTTAACGAACTTCACTAACAACAAAGACCAAAGTCTGGATTAGATACGGATGACAGCTCTGAATACTACATTACCCATGAGCCTCAGCTCTGTGTGCGCGTGTTTAGAAACACAAAACACAGTGACTTCTCTGATAAACAGGTTGTTTGCAGGTCGACGAGGTGTTTTTTACAGTGCTGCGAAGGCTTTTATTTTGAAAACCTTTTGTCCTCACCTGCTCTGCCACAGTGAATCCTCGTGTCTTCAGCCGCTGACTGAATATTTTAGTTTCTGCTTCTTCACGATGGCGTCGACGTGTTTCACTTCGGCCTCCTCCACTGTCAGTGGCAGAGCTGATGAACGCTGCAGCTGACCTGAGCGCAGTGACAGCAGGGGCGATTGAGGATGATGTGTTTACTGACACAGGCTGCGGGTCGGTGAACGCACCGCGCTGACACCTGAACGCCTCCCGGCCTCCGCCAGCTTTTCTTTTCCTCCGCTGAAGGTGAACGTGTCAGCAGAGAAGAGACGGAGATCAGTTTTAGCTTTGTTGAGCAGGTCTTTGAACGACATGGTTCATGAACGCATCACGTAACAGACATAACCCTGAACTCACCATGAGGGAAGTTAAAAGAAAAAAATGTTTTGCAGTCAACTTTGTGAGCAGACGTAACGAAGGACGTTAAAATCAGCACTTCTCATGAATGATGGTGATGATGTCGGTAAAAGCTGCCTGAGAAGCACCAGCTCCAGATGTTGAGTGATTGATCTCTGCGATGTTCCAGAGGTTTGGAGGACGACGCCGTTATGAAAGTGTTTACAGATCTGTGAATGAAGTTTTCATTAACTCGCTCTCATCAGATCTGACAATGTAAAACTTTAATGAGCTCAGACGTCAGTTCAGATCCAGATCCATCATGCTCGCTGTCGTCTCCTCCATCAGGCAGCGTCTCAGGCCGGTGCCATGTTTGGTATTCACCTGAGGCAGTGAACGCACCACAGACGAAGACGACAACAACAACAACAACAATCAATCACACAATCAATGCTACATTATCTTTGCAGTGACCTAAGAGCCGAACACATCGACCGGCACAACAGCTACTCATCACTGGACCATGTGACATTCACCATCAGGCTGCGGCCCTGGAGGCCCAGGGGACGACCAGGAGGGCCGGGCGCCAGTGATTGATCCACAGTGTTGGGGAGACAACAGAGACATGAAGTCTGAGTTCTCCAACAGCCTGTGGCTCCGGCTCAAACATCACATGTTAATTAGAGACGTCAAAACAATGAAGAGAGGAAGATGAGGAGGAGGAGGAGCTGCTCTCTGGCCGACACCAGCACATGTGACTGAGGAGGAACTCTTGTTGATCACGTGATGACCTGTGGAGCTCATGTGAGTGTGTTCAAACTCAGGAGACTGTGCTGTGAACAGGACCACCAGGTGAACCGGTGCCCATCAGCTCCGTCGCAGGGACTGGGAGCTGCGTCTCTTCAGGCGTCGGCCTCCTCTCAGAGACACTCAGCCGCTGCCTCGCTGGATAATTCATTCATCACACACGCGATCCAGACTCTTGTTCCTCTCCATATATTAATTCTTCAGCTCCAGTAACAAGGTCACAGCCAACGACCGTGACGGAGCTTTGTACAATCACAGAGAGCGAGAGAGCCGACGACTTGTTCACTGACTGCAGGAAATTACAGTTTCACATCAGACATGGTGGAGAAGACTGGAGGGTTCAACTGGTTCATTATAAAACTCCAAGTCGATTACAGTTTCACAAAAGCAGAAATTTTCACTTAAAATGATGTTTTAAATGTTTGGACAGAGGACGCAGACCTGTGGTGAAAGTAACGAGCTAGAACTTCCTCTTTCAGTTTGTTTCTTCTTCTTCTTCTTGTTTGGCCCTCACTCAAACTGAACACGAGTTACTGAACTTAACATAAAGGCAGATCTTCGTAAACGTGATTTTAAGTTTAATTTTAAAACTTATTCCTTTTTTATTCAGTCTTTTCGTATTGCGTTTCTTGTGGCTGCCGTCTGGTTCCTGATGCGACTACAGGTGAACACACCTGCACATGCTACAGAGCCCAGTCTGAGTTTCTCTCTGGCTGCAGAAACCGACTCGTGTGAGCTCAGACACACTGTCAGTGAGGCGTTCACAGTCTGCTTCCTCCACTTCTCACGGACAAAGTGACAAAGTAAAGTGAGGAGAATTTCTCCTAAAATAGAAATACAACATGTTATTAGATGAGTCTCGTCCATTTGCAGCCACAAAAACAATCAGAGAAGAGCTGGGAGCTTTGGTAATGATGGACGGATTTGGAGGCTTTTAGCAGAATTGCGGTGGCGCCAGGTCACGAGGAGCAGGAAGAGCTTCAGTTTGCTCCAGTGGTCTTCACCGCCCCGAAATCAGGTCAGGACCAGAAGTGATGCATCAACCACAAGGCTAGTGTGGCATATAGTATAGCATTTAGCATATAGCATGTAGTGTGGCAACAATGAGCCCCATCATCCTGGAGACAGAGCAGCGCCTCGGATAAGTCTAGATCCAGATGTTCAACAACAAACATCTGGTTAAAGTGTGACCTAAAACTGAGCAAAGAAGCTCCACAGCTCCAACCAATGATGACACACGTTGAGGATGTGATGTCACAGGTGATTGAAAGACCTGTGATTAAACTAATCATTTTTAGATATTTTAATGTAGAAGAGTTACATGTTGTAATTTAACGTTAATCAATTCCTGATCAACACTGATCACATTGATTTTCATGTTGATCTCCTGGAGAGATCAATGCACACAGCCTGTATTCAGACACTGAGCCTTAAAACCAGCCGTCAGGACTTCCTGTCACTCTGTGATGTCACAACTAAGCAGTCACCCAAAGCCCTGCCCACCTCCTGGACCCACCATCCAACACTTTGCTGGATTTAGTTTCTCTGAGTGTTTTATTTTGAAATCTGCTCTGTTTTTATTGGATCAGTCAGAAAACAGTCAGCCAATCAGAAGAGAGGCTCAGAGCCTCCTCTCCTCTGATTGGCTGACACCGACCTGTTGTTACCTGTTGTTACTAGAGCTCTAGAGAGGAGATGGAAAACTACCCTGAGATGGTTCTCAGACCTTCTCCTGGATCAGGTGAAGCATGTGGAGCTTTAACAGGTTCCTTCTCTCAGACACTGAGCTGTGACATTTACACTGAAGCTCTTCACCGATCGTACGATATTGAAACTGATTTGTTCGTCCCAGGAGCCAAACAGGTGAAGGACTCCCCACCCCCACCCCCCTCCTCCCTGCATTAGATGACCCTCCAGTAACTGTTGAACTCCTTCATTTCCAGCTCACCTCTGCAGCCGCCACATCTTCTGTTCGCTGACATTTCCTCAGCAGCAGATTTATTGGTCCACATAATTAAAACGGCCGGCGTCACATGCTGCGGCCCCGCTACCTGCTGCCCCATAAACGCTGTCAGAGATGTGACAGATGGGACACCAGAACGTGACTCCGAGGCCGAAAACAAAACATCTCCTCCTGTAAATCTCTGAAATGGCGATGGAGCGTCAGCGGCCGCCCGCACTCGCATCACGTGTCCGATCTGCATCGATGAATGAGAGCGCGGTGCAGATTTACTGCAGGGGAAACAGATATAGTTTGTCAGCCACAACATTAATCTCATTTTGCAGAGCGTACATGATTTTAATCTCACTTTGCAGATAGCATGTGTGTTTAATCCATCTTTAATACTCGAGCCGGGTGGAAACGGGCGAACACGAGCCAGGATCAAATATTCCTAAAGCTCAGGATTTAATGTGACTTCCCTCTGTGGTGTGAACAGGCATCATATCAACGCTATGCTCCTTCACTGGGCCTGAGTAACCTTCTCCTTTTTTTTTTTTTACTGTCTTTAAAGCCATCCTTAGCACGTGCTCCGTCACCATAGCAACAGCGGAGGCACAGCAACTGGGTTAAATAGACAAACAAAACATTATTTTAGCATTTAAATGCACGGGTTGTCTTTCAGTTGGTTTTCAGTTCTGCTGCATGTGTTTATATAGTAAGAAAGTAGGTCAAAGGTCAATCAGACTTCATTTGTACCTCTTTACACGTGCAGTTCAGCAGACAGAGCTGTTTGTTTATTCAAGGCTGCAGCTAATGTCATGTCAGCCCTGACATCTGAAGCCAGGTGAGGTAGCTCCGCCCACAACACACACACGGACTGTGCTTTACGTTAGCAAATGTTGTTCCACAAAGTTTGATTTGAAAAAACCAGGCAAGCTACTTAGACTGAAAAGCTGTCAGTTAGCATCTTTAGAAAGAGTCAGTGTAGTTTGCATCTTTGAGAACAGCCGCTGCTCACTACCACTGTCTCAGTACTGACAAGGTTTCTGTTTATTTAGCTCCGCCCCCTTCCTCCATCCTTACCTGCGGATTGGTTCCTTATCTCTGTGACATATGACACGCTGTGTTTGTGTGTTTATAAGACCATCATTGGTTCACTGCAGTTTCATCACGTGTCTTGTGTAAAATCTAAATTTAAAATCTGATGTCGTCATCAGAGACATCAATGTGTTGATCAGGAGGTTGTCGACAGGTCTGCTCTGACCCACATGTTCTGTCTCCATTCGTCCATCTGGTCCAAACCAAAATATATTTAATGTGCTGAGCATTTTTTTTTTTTTCCTGTTTACTCGAATCTGCATCTTGTCGGATTAAAAATAGACTTGGACAGTTAAGCTGCATCACTCATTACTCCATCTTAATATTTCTATTTAAATCTGTGGCTACTTTCTCTTCCTCCCACTGCTCCTGCTCCTGCTCTTATTCTTCCGTCCACAGAAACTCGGAGAGGCTGCCATCTCTGCAGCGTGGAGGGGATTTGTGGAGGATTGATGCCTCGGCAGAATTTAAACACCAGTGTTTGCCTTTTCTTTTTTTCTTATGTGCACGCCGAGCTTTAATTATTTGCTCCAGAAGCCCTTCTTCCCACTTCATTGCGATGCAGCCTGTCGTCTTCATCTGTTTGACAATCAGCCACCTGCTCGCCGGCTCCGAGACACAGTTTGACTCCAAACCAGAACAAAATGTATGTGGACAGTTTTCCCGGAGTCGGTGGCATAATGTGGGAAGCTGCAGGAGCGCCCGGGAACGCTGGGTTCATACCACGGCTTTTATATCGCTGTCAGCAGCAAAGAGGAGGAGAAAAACAAAGAGAAAAGATGTGCTCTATTTTTCCATCTTGTCACAGTGAGAGAAAAGACGGAGTGAGGGTTGAACTTGTGACCCGGCGGCTGCAGCTCGCTCCCTCTCTCAGCTAGAAATACAGCAGTAAATGAACCTAAACGATATTGATCTTTACTTAAACACTCTCTTATTATCTTTCTGCTGCTTTCAGTCAATCGGCAGCTGATCGATCAGGGTTTTCTTCTGCCGCTGGCCCATCACGAGCATCACAGAATCAATTACCTGCGATGAGCTTTTTCTGGGAACTATAATGGGCTGATTCATTAGCTGTTCTCCGCAGCTTCGTCTCAAAGGCTGCACGACATTTACACTTTTCTGGAAAATCTCTCTCCTCACGTTACCTCACAACTGTGATGGTCAGTTCTTTCATTTTCACAGCACAAAGTCTGTTTTCCATCGCTGAAAACTGAAACCTGTCTGGTTCTCTCTTTAATAGACTGAATAATTAATTGATGAAATCATTACCTAACTGACTAGATAACTTGTAAATGTTGAGTGAGCACACTGATGACTGAGCCACTGGGAAAAGACTTCCAGACGTAAAGATGAAGAGGAGTGCTCCCAGTACGCTGAGCTTCGCCTCTGTTACAGCAAAGAAACGTCTGTGATCACGAGCATCAAAGAAGCAACAAACCCACAACAGGAAATGACACGACGCACTTAGTGCGGAACAGCAATAAAAGACTCACGCAGGACTGAAAGGCTAAATGGCTTTTAATTTGAAATAGTGGCAGGAAGTGATGAGTTTGTGGCATCATGGCAAATGGGAACAACTGAAAACAAGCCCTGTAATAAAACACTGCTGTGACCAACAGAGGACCTTCTTCCAATAAAGGATGTTAATGAGCCGGGTTTCAGACTTCAGGACAGGAAGCAGTTTTACTGTGACGTCAGCTGGCTTCAACCACACGACCTCACACGTTGATCTTCTGCATATTCCAGGTGACGACCTGCTGTGTTTGGCTGAACCTCCTCTCTGATGTGCTCACCTTGTTCCCTTGTCAACCTCTGGCTTCTGTTCAACAGGGCTTTTGTGATGTGACAGTTAAGGTTGTTTCTCAGTCACCTGTGAATGTGATCACAGACCTGCCTGCTCCCCTCTGGTTGAACTGGTAGACGGCCGTCAGTCACACCAGCAGGACACGAGTGGAGGCGTAAAGAAAGGCGAGGTCGAGGAAAGTAGGTCACAGCAGGACGAGCTTTTAGATGTTGGGACCTGTGAGAGCGTGATGGTGTGAGTCCACTTCAGTGAGTCTTTACAAATTACTGCACCAGCACAGAAGAAGATGTTCCTGCTTCTTGTCCCAGACTCGTTCCTGCTGCTGCTCGACTTACACTCTGAGTCTCAGTCAGAGAAACTCTTCTTAATGTCGAGGAAAATCAACACCCACACACTCAGACTGAGGGGCTTCGGGCCCCCCGGGGCCTCGTCCCAGCTGAGTCCAGCTCCTCTGTTATTGGGAGAAGGAGGATGATGAAGAAGAACATGATGGCTGCTCCTGCGCAAACTGACACTGAACCATGTCGCTGCCATGTTGAGAGAAAAGATTAAAATGTCTTTACAATGGGAAGAGATGAGATGTAAAGAGTGAGTAGAAACTGTTGTTCATCACAGGGTGACAGGTTGAGTTACAGCTGCGCCTGCAGCAGCGAGCACAGATTATGAAGTGACAAATATAGAAACGGAGAAAAAAACATGTTTTTTCCAAACTGCAGCTGCATGACTTGTTTGCAAACATGAATCAACCAATAATTTATGGAGCTAATATCTGGGGAGGGGCCCACACGGTGGTGCAGTGGTCTTCACTGCTGTTCAGTCAAGACTAGGAGGAGGACCACTGAGACAAAACATCCACCTCAAGGACAGGAGATGTCTGTGCGTCGTCTCTCAGGGGTTTTGAGGAGCTTCTTCTTTTGTTCTCATGAAAACCTAAAGACAGAAACACCTGCAAACCTCCTCATGTGGGAAATCAAAGGTCAGAGGTCGTGCACGTCCCAGTCTGGACAGCAGCAGGAGGACAGCAGCAGCACTGAGCCACCTCCTCTCTCTTCCCTTCTCCTCCTCCTTTACCCAGAGCGGCTCTTTCCTTTCCATCTTAAAAATGACTGTTCCCCCGTCGGAGGACTGCTAAGTAATTTAAAAGCTAATGAAAGAAAATTAAAATGACAGTGTTTCATTGGCGAGACATCCCCCTTTGATCGAGTGGCCCAATTAAAAGTGAGGAAGATAAAGGGACCCGGGGGGGAGCTCGCTCTTTGTTCTCTTTTGTCAGGTGAATTAAGGTGCAGCTCGGTTTGAACCACAGACCGGAACATCACGCTGCCGTTCAGATTGGATCCAGTCGTCAATAAAAGGGAAGACTGATTACTGAGACCTGAGGGGAGGAGAGAGCAAACAGCCTCACTGTGTGGAGCTGAGGAGACATATTAAAGAGAGCTGAGTGACGACGGAGTGACGCAGCTGTTTCCTCTGTTGTTTCTATAGCTCAGTATCCTGTCTTTTATTTTGAAGGGCTGATCCATGAGAAGATCTAAAATCCATCTCAGTGTAGTTCTCCATCTTCTCTCTCAGCTTCTCTCTGGAGCTCTAGTAACAACAGGTCGGTGTCAGCCAATCAGAAGAGAGGAGGAGGCTCTGAGCCTCTTGGAGCTTGCTTTGTAGTGACATCACAAAGTGACAGGAAGTCCTGACGGCTGGTTTTAAGGCTCAGTGTCTGAATACAGGCTGTGCGCATTTCTCTGTGGACTGAGGCTTGATACTTTCACAGTATTAATATAGAACCTAGAGCTGCTTTATAATCACACTACACATGGACGTCTACCTTTATACTGTATGGAGCTTAAGACGCACGTCTGCCTTTATACCGTATGGAGCTTTAAGACGCACGTCTACCTTTATACCGTATGGAGCTTTAAGACGCACGTCTGCCTTTATACCGTATGGAGCTTAAGACGCACGTCTACCTTTATACCGTATGGAGCTTTAAGACGCACGTCTGCCTTTATACCGTATGGAGCTTTAAGACCAACAATAACTGAGGAGTTTTTCCTCACTGCTATGAACAGCACTGACATATTCTACATTTTAAGGTCATGCTTGCAAACAGGGATCGCGGTTAAGAAGCTTAACGACAGCCCAAGTATCATTCTCTGGAGTTTTATTAAGCAAACGGATCATCAGCTTATATAGAGGAGACTTAGGAAACAGTGCAGAGAGAGAGAGAGAGAGAGAGTGGGGTGGAGAGACATTGGGGTGGTATATATGGGATTAAATTTCCCGAGCGTCGGAGGAAACGCTGGACCTACAAGTAAAACTATTACGTGTGTTGTGGTGGGAAGCTCTGGGCAGAATCTGCTGCTGTAAATGTCAGAGCAGTGGAGACACACACGATCAGGGATGTGTGTGTGTGACATCAGTGACAGGGTGAGGTCACACTTCTCTTTACATCCACCTGTGATTGAAACACAGCAGCCGCTCTCACACACACACACACCCACACACACACACACACACGACACACACACACACACACACACACACACACACAGACACACACAGACATACGTGATGCATTTGCAGCTCAGATGTAATCAGAGGAAACGTGATATGTAAAGTGTAGTGTTGGTGGTGTGAGCTTCCTTCCCTCGGAGCAAAGCTGATTATAGCAGCTATTGATCTGCTATTGACCCGAGGCTAAAGAGTTTAGTGATGAATAATTGAGTCAGATGCTCTTGTGTGTCGATGCTGCAGCAGATCATTGGCTCATCTGAAGGCAGCACGGAGCTCTAACCTTGGTGCTGTATCTGACACACACACACACACACACACACACACACACACACACACAGTGAAGTATGTGTTTACATGCTTCTTCCTACTGTAAACAGTGAACAGACACAACAACAATCAACAACAGCAAAATGAAACTGTTTAAAATATTTCAAATATATAATCAATATATCAATATGTCTGCTCATGAACGTTTAAAAACAAAAGGCAAACGGCACACAACCTTATATGACCCCTGATGTGGTTGTCATGGTTACCACAATAAGAAAACAGACTGCATTAAGACTGTTTTGTTGCTATGGTTACCATAATGATGCTTGATTAAGACTGATGTGGTTAAAATAAGCGCATCCACAATCTTTGTTGTCATGGTAACAACGATGGGCTGTACTGAGAGTGGCGTCCGATCTTTGTCGGCATGGTTACAATAACGGCAGCAAAGAGTTGTTGATCGAAGCATCTTTTCCCTTTTTGCCCTGCCATAATCACTACGGCCACCAGGTGTTGCCTAGCAACAAAATCAATGTTTTTTTTTTGTGTAGATTTTGATCAAAAATGTCATTGATGGTAAGGTCTTTATTGATCTTCGGGGATGTGCTGCACAGTGCTAGATAAAGCAGTGAGAATAAGCTCCTCCCACCAGCTGCAGCATTAAAGTGATGCCGACCATATTGATCAATAGTAAGAATCAATACAATCCCAATCATTCTGGTACTTCTCACTGTGTTTTAACACTCTGTTACATATTGAATGCATGACTTTTACTTACAAGTGTTTCTACACAGTAGGAACGTGACACAGGTCCAACTTGTGTGATGCGTTCGCTGTCCGCAGGAAAACAGAACATCCAGTTGAACATTATGGGATTGATTCAGACTGATGTTGATGTGAAGAGCAGAGGCTGAAATAACTCACATCACATCACAAACATACATACATGCTGCACGGGAGACATCTTACCCCCCCCCCCCCCCCCCACACACACACACACACACACACACACACACTAAGTGACTGAGCGTTCACACAATGGGAGGTTAAATGAAGCTCCACAAAGCCGCTGATCTTCCTCAGAGAATATCTGATGACCCGTGGTTTTATTTAGCCCACACAAGGACGAGGCTAAAAACGGCCCAATGTGAAGCATTTACTGCTGAGGGAGGGGGGAAGGGAGGGTGAGGAGAGGGAGGGAGAGAGGGGAAGAAGATAAACGTGGTGTAAACAGCCGGGTCAGACAGAGACGATGGAGGCGTCACATCCTACAGGTCCAGTGTTGTGTCGCTGCAGGTTGAACAGCAGGTGGATGTTCACACAGATTAACATTATAATCCATGTGACCGTGATGTCACTGGTTATCTCCCCATGTACCTGTGGTTTCCTGCCTCTCACCTGGACACGCAACACGTCACACGCCAACAGCAACGCCCGTGGCCTCGCTCGAAGAAGCCGGCTAGCTCACTGTTCTCAGCGTGTCGGTCAGGCAGAGGAAGAAGAAGAAGTGAAGAAGACGCTGACGGAGGAAGAGAAGAAGTCTGAGCCTGTGATAAGAAGAAATGCTGTGGAGTCCCACACAAAGCAGGACACCTGGTCAGGTAACGCAGCCTCAGCCACAGGGGCCACAGTCACCGTTGCTCTCGGGGGCCCCCTAGTGGACAAGGGGCCCTGAGCAGGTGCTTGATTCAGTTGTGCGTTGGGCGTTGGGCCGGCTCTGGACCGGACTCACGACCTGCTGCTGCTTTGCTCTGTAAAAATTACAGATGTGACTGAGCAGCTGTGTCGACACACACGCACACCACACACACACACACACACACACACACACACACACACGCGCACACACACACAACACACACACACAGAGCTGCTGCTTTCATTTCATTCTCTGTTTGTTTCTTTGTCGTTCCTCTTTTCGTCTCTGCTGTGGACAATAAAGCAGGACGAGCTGCTGCTGCTGGAGAACGGCCACGGTTCAACACCACCAGCCTTTCATGCCATCACATACACACACTTCACGTCAACAATGACACACACTCGACAGCATACGGGTACACACACACACACAACACACACACATAGTGGCTTATGCTCACTAATCGTCTTTCTCATTCATTCTCTCACTAACTTGAAAAAAATATGGAGGGGATTTGCTCATGCTGGGCCAGATGTGATAATACTGATCCAGGAGGGCTGTCCTGGGGGAGGGTGTGGTGTGTGTGAGTGTGTGTGTGTGTGTGTGTGAGTGTACATCACAGAATGTGATTGTCTGGCTTTCCTCTTTGTAAACAGAAGCCGAGAAGACAATCTGTGTGTTATTATTACACACACACACAACACACACATGACAGCAGTATTATCCACATCTGACCAACAGAGGTCAAAGTTCAACACGACACAGAGTTCATCTCCTCGATGGAGACAAGTATCCAGCCAGCACACGACAGGACCTGATTGGTCGACAGGTGTTTCTGACCCTAAACGGTGAATAAATGCGTCATGTGACTCAGAAGCAGTGAAACGTTGCACACGCCAGAAAAACCTCGACATGTAATTTGGCCTGAAACAAAGCAGCGTTTCTGTCTTTGGCTCTGATTCTATATGAATAATCGTTTTATTATCGAGCCCACGAGCACCAGTGTGAACCAAATGTGTAAAATGTTCCCGCCTGCAAGAAAACAGTGGCACGCGTCTAATTAACACCCCACTTCTCCTCCTTCCCCCCCCCCCCACCACCCCCCCCGCATGCTGGACGGCGGGGGGGGTCATGAGGTGTTGAAACAACCGAGACATCGAGGACGTCCCTGTTCAGACCGACTGAAGGAACAGTTCCTCCTTAAATGTGACGGGCTGATCACAGAGAGGTGAAACACTTCAGTCTGCATGATGCGTTCAAGCGCAGGACCTCGTCTGTTTGCGTGTGATAAGGCGCCCCGCGTCTAAAATAACGTGATTCATATGCTGAGCTGGTTGAAAATGCAGCAGCGGAGTATTTATAGTCAGGACTGGAGAGAGCGGCACCTGACACATCTGACTGCTGCACCGGTGCGTTCAAGGACATTAAAAAAAATAGACCAACTAAAATGCCACAGCGTCGTCTTCACCACGTTGTCGTCGCCTCATTTATCTTTTTGGTTTAATTTTCAGATGATGTCACACATGATAATGAGGTAATAATGTCACAGTGTCTTTGAACGCACCACGAACAGGTAACGATGACGTGACCTTGTGGCAGTGGCTCAGAGAGATCTAAAGGAGGAGGTCTGACGCTCAGTTTGTTCTTATGATGTTGAGGCAGTTGGTTTTTTATCTTTACAGCTTATCGTCGTTTCGTCTTTAATCCACTGGAGCGAGCAGAAACAGGACGAACCCGTGGAGAAGATGTTTCCTGTCAATCTGATGAACCTGCAGGTGGAGTAAAGTAAAGTACATGATTTGCCGTAATTGCATGTGGATGAGAAATGGAGGCCGCGGCCTTTAAGACAGTCTCTGTGGTGTGCATGCCTTCGCAGCGCCGCTCCTCAGACTCATCTCCCATGTGTAGGATGAGTGCCGGGCCTTGAGGGCTCCTGCATTGTGCCGGCCTAATGGTGTGCATGTGCTACAGAAAAGGGGCTTGTCATCTTCAAAGAGGGCATATGTTTCCTTTTCAAAGGCCCTCGCAGCCATTTGTGTCTGTCTTCCTCTTCAGACGCTGGACGTCATCACAAAGTGCAGCAGTCAGTGGAGCGTTTGCCCGGGCTGGGCTTCATGGAGTGACAGGACGCCAGCTCCTCCGTGTGTGCGGCCCTGCAGGGTCGTTAGCGCTGATTGCATAACGGAATAATGTTAGAGAGGCGACATGATGGAGATTTGATAATCTGCATGTTTACTGGTTGTGTAATGGGATTGGAAACATCGTCCCAGTCCAGAAGAGAGTGAGCAGGAATACGACCCAGCTGCTTTACTGCTCCTTCATCCTCCTCCAGGGACTCACCGCAGTCTGACGGGTGTTGTGTGTGTATGTGTGTGTGTTGGCTGTGGACTGCTTTCAGATTAGAGCAAACACACTTCCTTGGGGGGGGGGGCAGCCCATGATGAATGAGTAACATGTGCTACACACAGAAGTTCACCTGGACTCAGGTCTCATCAGAAACAGCATCACACGCCAAGGATCCACTGGCGTCACTGAGATTTTTGGACGGACTGGGGCGCCTCTCCAAGGCGGGAACACAGAGGGGGGGGTTGACTGAAGAAGCACCGCAAAACACCGACAGACCTCCCCCGAGCTGTTCCCCATCTCGCTCCCCATTGGACAGTGTCGCGCGTCTGACAGATTCATTTGCATGAAGTTGAATCATGATCAACTTGTGGACGTGCTGCGACTGCTCAAACGGCCCTGCTGCCGACCCACAATGCTTTGCAGGGGCAATAACAGTGATGTGTTCTATAGGAAACAAACAGGGATACTCTTTTCTTCTTCTTCTTCTTCTTCTCCTTCTTCTGCACCTCGTTCGTGCTAATTCACCACTAACCGTCCTCACTCTGTTGCACTCAGACTTGTTCATGTCATGTCACGCTCACAGGTCTAATCTGTCCGTTATTGTTGTGTGTGTTTTTATGCTTCACACTCGGGGAAACCTGTGATTAAAAGTCGTCTTATTCAAAGAGCAACGTGAGCCGAGTGAACCAGAGGAGGTGTGTGTGTGTGTCGATAAAGACTCGGAAACAAAAGCTTTTCATCAGCCAGCGTGTGTTTTTTCTGTTTGTTCTTCTGAATCACAGATGTGAGCAGCTGTTGGCTCCTGTGTCACCAGCTCTGTGCAGCGCTGATCATCAGACTTCGGTTTCATCGTCAGAGTCCGAGGGTTGAATCTGAACCAAACTGTGACGAGAGATCGAAAACACTGCAGCGAAACTAAAGTCATAAAATCAGTTGATCTGAGCTGTAAATACACAACAGAAGAAGAAGACGACGACGACACAAGTGTTTCCCGAGGGACGCTAAAGAGTGATGCACCTGTCTGAAACACACCTGTTTCCTCAGAGCTCAGTGCCTGTGTCTGAAATCACTCACCGCCACACGTCTGGTGGGGTTTCAGAATAAAGCTGTATACAGTATGTGTGGGTTTGACCTCTCAGGGCCACCATACAAACCTCCTGTGAAGAAAAGGCTGATGTTTCCATGGTGAACGCTTGTCAGAAGCGAACGATGATGTGACGTCACGACAACCTGATGGAAATCATGTGTCAGAGTGATGAAGGTTAAAGCCTCGTCGCGTCACTCATGTTACACTTGTGTTCCCGTGTTGGACTCTCACCAACACGTCTTCTACGGTCATGACTCATCTCTAAAATTAACCGTCTCCGTCTCCGTCTCTGACTTGGAGGCGCTTGGTCATGTTTTTCTTTTCCCGTCCCGCCCACAGCTCAGCTGCCACGGTTTAAAGAGGGAACATTAAACCTGTTGTAGCGTCGCTGAAACAACTCCTTCACACTTTTGTCACTCACTTTACAAGCTCGTGTGGACAGAGTCCAGCATCCGCTGAGGAGGTCTGACCAGCTCCTCGTTCCCAGGTCCACGTCAGGTGGGACGGGTCACAGCGTCAGCATTTATGAATCTGTCTCATTCTGACAACACATGAACCTTTAACGTCCTCATGGTGACAAACCTGCAGAGATTTCTGAGCTCCGCCGTCCCTCTTCTCCTCCTCCTCCTCTCTCCTCCTCCATCTTTAATTTGTTTCCCAGTCGTATTTTCATATCTGAGAGCCCCCGTGGCTCCACATTGTGCCGTTGCCTCTGAATGCTGAGCTGTGATCAAATTCCTCATTGAGATGCAGATGAAGGGGCCGACCTGCCTCGGGCTCACAACTGTGGCTTGGAGGCCGCCGCCACCGCCGCTGCTGCTGCTGCCGCGCCGGGTTTGTTTGTTCTCTGCTCCGTGATTTCATCTCAACATCGCGACCAGAGAACCAACACCATCTCCTCCTCGTCTCTTTCACCAGCAGCTGCACAGCCACTTTAGCTCTTTGTGGTGTGCGTGAACCTGTGTTAAATCACACTCGGTTGTAAGTGCACAATGACGCCGTATTGGTACATGGTCACTCTGATGCAAAAACACACTCAGCAGCACAAAGCAGGTACAGACACACCACACACTGCACTCAAGTGTTCACATGTCAGGTTCCACTCATAATCAGTCACTAATGAATGTCTCATTGTCTGGGTGAATTATTTCGCCCTCCGTTTTAACACATCGGTCACAAAAGCAACAATGTTTTCATAGTTTTACATTTGGATCCAATAAAAACGGGCAGATTTCAGAATAAAAGACTCAGAGAATCCTACAAGCTGCAGGATGGTGGGTCCAGGTGGGCGATGAGTGATCGATCACTGACCACAAAGAGTTTGAGACTGCACAAACTTATGTTGAAAGGAGAAACCAAAGAAGTGAGCTACGGAGCAGAGAACACACAACAACACCCACACACACATGCACACACACACGCAAACACAACCACACACACACACACACACACACACACACACTGCAGCAGCCTTCACAGTGGGGAGTCCGATGAGTCATCCCTGTAGCTTTTATACAGGCGGTGCATCAATCACCCTCTCCTGATGGAGCAGATGGCGCGTGGCGGCTCAACCAGTGTGGAGAAGTGTGGTGGTGTGTGTGTGTGTGTGTGTGTGTGTGTTAGAGAGAGAAGGGTGTAGGGGGGTGAAGGGGGTGAGAAGCCCACCAGTGAGGGAGAACGGTTAGATGAAGCTGATGCAAACAGCAGCCGCCCTCAGACAAGAGCAGCTGCCCGAGACCCAGCTGTGCTGCAGCTGCATCAACTGACGATGATGAAGGACACGATGAAGATGAAGGTGTGTGTGTGTGTGTGTGTGTGTGTTCACCAATCATAAAATTATAATAATTAAATGACACCCACACCACTGGCTCCGCCTCCTCAGCTCCAACCTTAGGCCATCGTCCTTCCTAAATTCCTGCGGTGGCCCAGACAGGTCAACATGAAGCCAGAAACAAAACCCAAGTGTGTACGGTGGGCCCTGAGGGGTCAACACACTGCAACTTAACCAAACACACAAAAAACACCCCCCCCCCCGGATCTCACTAACTTCTCCTCTCTGGCTACAGCCCTGCTCTTGGTCACGCCTCCTCTCACTCCTTCGCCCTCCAGCTCTCCGCCTCATCTTCTCCTCTGACATCATTCTAGATGCCACAGATCCACTCTCACCTCCAGTCTGACATCAGAGCTCTGGGGGGGGCGGGGGGATCCCGATGATGAAACTGTGGAGGGAGGGGGAGCGTGTTACAGTTTTGTCCTGCGGTGAGGGCTTTCACTGAGATGTGTTGATGACGGTATCAGAGTGATGATGTCATGCGGTGTCGTCTGGTGAACAGGCTTCAGTGACCATGAAGAATGAACTCCAGAGAGCCGCAGCACAAGCATGAGATTAACCTCTTCAACTCCGGGGACGCCGGCGTCCCAGAGCCGCTCCTCTTCTGCAGTTTTCAGCTTGCGCGGGCTTACTACATTGGTAAACGTGGCGTATTTGTATCTGTGGCTTCATTAGGTTGTTTTGCTATTCAGTATCGATTTTATTTTGTTTCTCATTTATTTTTTGCACAAGAATATACGGAATATCTACAGTCCGAAGCGTGATCGTTTGTCCCCATTTCAACCGAGGGAGACGTTCCCTCGGTTTTATTTTGAAGTTAGTGTACGACACGGATGTTGAGGGAGGGTGCTGGACATTGATGTATTATAATGGACAGTGTAATAAAGATTTAGCTGATTCAATCGTAAATGTGTACAAGATGAAAGAGAGAAGACTCGTAAATATAAGCGTGCGAACATGGCGACATGGCGATCATGGCGACCGGGACACCGCGGTCGCCATGTCGAAACACGGAGGAAAGGGGTAGTTATGCCATACTTTATGGCATAATTTAATAATTGAACAGTTCAATATTGCAAATTTGTGTGATAAAAAAATGCATGAGAAAAACACATTTAGTGTCTCAGTATACCATTTGGTTATCATGTCTATTTGGACTCTCATCTCCGCCTGGATCTTATCATGAAAAAAACATTGCAGAATGGTCAGGGGACCCTCAGCCGCGCATGCTCAGTCACACACACACCCATATTAGTCAGCTGGGCAGCTGACCGCTGTGATAGCTACGGGA